>VXBB01012707.1:149001-245663 GCA_013399915.1 Illadopsis cleaveri
CTTCTTTCCTTCCTTCCTTCCTTCCTTCCTTCCTTCCTTCCTCTTGGCAGACTTTTGTATGTTAAAATTATAGTCTTTTCACATAGCCACTTATAAATACATCTCCATTTGAACTGGATCATAAAGAACAACCTGAAGAATTATGGCTGTTGTCAGGCCACTATGACATAGTATGCTGATAATTTTTCTCATTAAAACAACTGTATTATCTCTGCATCATGTAGTTTTATATGCAATTGATGTGTCTTTGTACTAGTGGTAAATATTCACATTAAATGAAAGGGAAATTTGAAAATCAATGGCATAAAGCGTTGTTGCGTGTGGTGGAATACTTAAAAATGGCAGATAATTTTGGATCTCCTTTTTTATATTCAATTTTTTTTTCTTGTTATGTAAGGAGTGAGAGAACCTTATTCCACTGGTAACATGTAACACTTCTGGGTAACAGGGTCTATAGGAATTAATTCTGATGTAACACTCAGTGTTTTTCTACAATCCATTCATACTACCGCCATCTTCGCTTTCTTATTTCAGTTACCTGATCTCAGACAATAGTTTTTAGTGCCAAGTGAATTTTAAAAACTCCTTAAGGAATCTGACCATCTATTGTGAGTTAACCCTGACTAAGTCACTCAACCCACTCACTGGAATAGAGGGAAGGAGCTGAAGGGTAAAAGTGAGAAAAAGACTGAGATAAAGATAAAGAGATAAAGACTGTCTATTTTGTAAGGCAAAAGCTGTGTACACAAGCAAAGCAAAACAAGGAATTGATTCACCACTTCCCATTAGAAGGCAGGTGTTCAGTCATTTCCAGGAAAGCAGCGTCGAAGATTAGGGTGAAGAAGAACCAGTAGGTACCACTGGAATCCACATGGTCTCTCTTTCCCCCTCTTCTGCTCATCTCTGTTCCCCTCTCTCTCCCTCTACCCCTTCTCTCTTTGTATTTCTTTCTATCTCTCTCTACCTCACAATAACTGTAAAATAAAATATGTACTTGAATTGACTTTGGCATATTATCTCATTAGCACCTTAATTCAGGCAGAGGATTTTAGCATAAGCAGGTCATAAAACATGCTTAGTATATAAAGCTGGGGCAAAGAAAGAGGAAGGGAGGGGGATGTTTTGAGTGATGGCATTTTTCTTCCCAAATAACCATTACATGTGATGGGCCCTGCTCTCCTGAAGATGGCTGAACACCTGCCTGCCCATGGGGAGCAGTGGATTCATTCCTTGTTTTGCTTTGCTTGTTCATGTGGCTTTTGCTCTCCCTGTTGAACTGTCTTTATCTCAATCCATGCATTTTCCAGCTTGTACCTTTCAGATTCTCCCACTGATCCCAGCAGCGGTGGAAGGAGCTGGCAGCTGTGAGGGCTTGGCTGCTGGCTGGGGCTAAGCCACAATAGAAGGAGAAAGGGCCTTGATGCTGTGTAAGCACTGCTTAAAAACAACTAAATTAACCCCCATTTGCCACTGTTTTTGTCACAAATATGAAACATAGCACCATACAAGCTACTGTGAAGAAGATAAACTTTATCAATGCCAAAAGCATTATATTATGAATATATAAGATTATTAAACACTTTATTTTCCCCCTGGCCTTTAATTTTCTCACACCTTTGTTCAAAAGGTCCTTCCTTCTAGTTTCTGGTGGGTGGTTGTTTGTTTATGTTTTCTCTGTTGCTTTTTGTTTGGTTGCTTTCTTTTGATTTTTTGGTTTGGTTTTTTTTAATTTTTATTTTAATAGTTTTTAATTGTTTCATATGGAAGTTTTTTATGCTGTATGCTTGCCAAAGGTGAAAAATTCCTATACCTGTTGGTCTTTTGGAGGAATTTAGGAGCACTGCATTTCTGACAATGAAACCATAGATTAATTCACCTTTTTGAGGTGATATCTGTGCCCTCAGGTAATGAAATGAACATTCCAAGAAATGAATAAAGAGCACAGATGGCACGTAAAAGAGTACAAACATTATTTCTGCCCATTTGGTAGTATACTTCTCAAAAATTTAATCAAACTGTTTCCTTGCTCCTCAATAATCTTCTTTTGCATCCATTTACTTACTTATATATCTGAAGTACTACATATATGTAGAAGTAATTTCTACATATACACTTGTATTAGAAAGCATTTGAGTATTAGTAAATATTTGAGTACTAATTTTAATTTCTAATCAGTTCCATATGGATGACAAAACTGAAAAACAATTAAAGTTTTGGATTACAGTGACAATTTTCATAGAGATAATTGTGTGAAAGAAAACACATTTCAGTCCTCAAACATTATCTAACAGTGACTGTTCCAAGTGCTAAGTGCTGTGAATAGAATCGAAAATTAAAAACTCAGAAACACAGACAGAATATGTTGAGTTGGAAAGGACCCACAAGGATCATCGAGTCAAAATAAACAAAAAAAAAGGCACATGTAAGGAAAAGCAGCTGAAGAAATCTGTGAGGAAATACAAATAATTCTCTTAACCCATTGTTGCAGTGCTCACTTCAATCCCAAGGGTTGAAGTGAATACTGTAACAAACCAGTGTTTGCATAGAGATGCATGTCCAGTGGACTGCTAAGCATACTCGGCAGGAGCTACAATGATTTAAAACACTAATGAATTCAGGTATTAACCAAATCATGCAGCATGATTGGCAGAGAGCATATCTGAAAACCTGATTACCACAGTGTTGAACCAGGGCAAAGGAAGGAACTGTTTCAGTCAGATATGCAGTTAAGCTGCCAATGTGAGCAACAGAATTCACTCTGTACATAAAGACATGACTATTGAACAAAGCACTAGAAATGTTGATCTGAGTGATACAGCTCAGCCAATAAATCACACCCAAATTAAATGAACCAATTATGCAGCTACACCTTGAGGATGCACCCTGACAAGAATTGTTATGCTTATAACATTATCTGGAAAAATATTGAAAGATAAAGCTGGAACAGGAAGATCAAACTTGGGGGAAAAAAAGTGCAACAAAGAATGGAATGTGAGGAAAAAGTTACATGTACATTTCTAAGTAGATACCTTTATGTATTATTGTGCTGAACTTAGGTGCAAAATTCCTCTTTGTTTAATATAAATATACTTTCTAAATCTATCTAAAGTTGGAGGGGGGGTTGGGTTTTTTTCTGTGCCAAAACCAAGCTTTTTTATATGAGAGGAAAATGACAATGAGTCAGAGGAAACCTTATTCAACTACATCCAAGATGCATTGTTAGTTCATGTAGCAAAATAAGGCAAGCTTGGGAAGACCTTAAATGGCCAAAGAAGACACAGTAAGGGCAGGTTTCATTCTCCCACAAAACCCAAACAAATTTAAACCAAGCCAAACCAAACCAAAAAACCCCAGAGAATACAAGAGAAGCAAATAGACATTAAATACCACAAAAACCAAGGACAAGTTCTTCTGAAGAATAAAAAATTATCTTTCATGTTCCCTGTACAGAAACTGGAATTTATTTCTGCAGGATAAAATGTTGACATAACTGCCATACATCTCCTGTGCTCCATTCAGCACAGCACACAGGAAAGGCTTCAAAGATGTTTTTCAGCATTCATTGAAGATGGATGATTATTGTTGGAGAATCTATAAAAAGAAAAATGAAAACTGTGTTCAGGAAGTACCAATCTGACACCTACAGTATTTACTGTCCTTTTGGACCAGAGAGACAGACTGTAACTATAATTTTTGTGAGGCTTGTAAAGTCATCTGATACTGATCTACTATTGATGGCCCACATTGCTCCAAATCCATTCATGCTATCTGAAAATATAGCCTTAAAGGGTTCAAGGGAGAAGGAACAGGAAAAGACAGAAACAGACAGCGAAAGACAGCAACAAAGCCAAAATAAACCTATGCTTTCATCTCATAGAACCTTTATATTTATTTTCAGTATGAAAAAAAAAAAGCATAAAAACTTGGATTAAAAACAAGTTACAAATTCTTTTTTTTTAAAAGCATAAATAATGTACATTAGCAGATGAAAGAAAATAATTTCTATTTACATGGAGCATGTGTCTCCACAAATAAGTGAACTTACGCAAGCAGAAATTTCAGAAAATAAATTGTTCTTCACATGTGCACAAATCATTTTGAATTACCAGCACACTGTTTATCAGCATGAAGATTATTGTAAAGAGTACAATGTGGTTATGAACAGAAAAAGGACAACGACCATTTCAGAAGAGGCTCTAATGATCAAATCCATCTTAACATGGGCATGTTCAACTCGTTCAGAGGATATGAACACATGCTGGATACAGAGGAAGAATTATTACCCCGAACCTTATGGCTAGAGTCTTGACAATACAGCTCAGCCTTAAAAAGGCATGAACAGAAAGTCTCTGCAAATATCCTTAAAAAGGATTGAAAAAGCTTCACAAATATTTCACAGAATAATTCTGCCAATAATGTTATATTGGAGATGTCATTTTAATTTCTATTTCACAAATACATATTCAAAAAGTAAGATAAATAATGCTGCAATTTGCTAATATAATATTAACCTTTACTTACTAACTTTAAAAAAATTGTTCTAAGGGAAGTAACCTGTCTCCAAACCAAGGCCTCCAGACAGACCAACAGCAGACTGTTCTGAGGGAATTTTATGCCTAATGGTTCACGGGTTCAAAATGCAAAGCAAAGCATTAAATATCTCCAAAATATATTCACTTTTAATTAAAAATTCACAAATTTTCTATAATCAATAACATCTGTAATCAATAAAACTGATGAACTGAAATATTATCAGATTTGGACAGCCAGGTCCTTCGTTAATTTCTATAATAGACCTAGGAAGGATGCATTTTCAGTGAAAACTTCCCCTACAGCATTGCCTTGATAGCTTAACTTGGCAGAAAATGCATGAAATCAGCAAAAGCAAAAAGAACATTGTAGCATTTGGGAATGTAGAAAATGCTGCTTAACCAGCATCATTGCTGTGGCTGCCTGCAGGCCAGTTTAATTAGGCTACAATTCATATGCAAGAAAGTAGTTCTGTAATTACTGTCAAATGACCAAATCAGTGTATAAAACCTAAGGAGGATTATGCATCCCCAGTAATGAACCATACTGAAATTGAGACGGGGATTTGTTAGCTGAGACACCTACTTGTCAAAAATTCATAGTGAAATGTGTAAGAAAATAAATATATGTATGCTCAGATATCATACCATTTTAAAGAATACACCTCAGTTTGCTGGATTTGTGATTTTTTTATTAGATGCATATGGTGATTTTTCTACCAAACCATGTAGACATATTTCTATGGATGGGAAAGCACAGTTACCAATTTGCATTTTAAAAATCATATGCTTTTTTAGTGGAAAAGTTATCAGAACTTTAGTATTAAGGAGTTGGGCATAAAGCTGCCAGAATTAATGGTGCAATTTTTGGCTATCTGCTTTAGTAACAACATTAGATATTTTTAAGACATTCAAATTGACCCTAATTTTTTTTTTTTTGATTGCCTATAATCTTAAAAAAAAAAAAATGTAGTTAACTCAATACATATCTAGGCAAGAAGAAGGTTTCTTTTCCCTATACTTTAAATAAGCATGTTACTGAAATAAACTTATTTCATTAAATTAACAAAGAAAGACCAGAGGATATATTTATTTTTCTGAATCTGGCTTACTGCCACAGTGCCTGCATTTGAAATATTTGCCTAATACTTCTGATTAGCATATATTTAATTTATCAGAGAAAAAAAAGGTCAAACTCTAAAAAGCATGGATTATACATAAAATTAAATTCCATAAGATGTCTTCCACTGGGTGTATTAAAGAAGGAAATGAATCTTACTTTCTTTTTAAAAACATGACATGAAGTAGTTGGTCTGAAGAACATGAAAATGAAGCCCTGAGGAGGGCACCTAGTTTTCCCTAAAGCAACCATATTTCTTGAACTCTAGACTTTTTTCACTAAGCATGTTTTTATGTATCCCTGTTCTCAGACAGCTGACTTGCAAATAATTAGATACATGAGCAGCCTTTCACTTAGAATCTATGCTATTTATGACTACATTTATATGTAGAATTCTCCATATACATTTATATGGAGAATTTGCCAGAGATTTCAATGGTATGGTAAGGTAGAAAAAGAATTTGGAAGAACATTTAAAGCACTTCTAGTTCAAAAGCAAGATTTTATTCCATTCCATGAGATATAAGAGCAAAATTATTAAATCCAAATAGTGTATATAAACAGATATAATAATCAAACATATACACATATACATGTATAATTATCCTTTCGTATTTAGAAAACTAAACATTCTCAATAAAAAGATTGAGATGCTGAAAACTTCAATATACAGGATTTAATTTAATCATCTTTAAATTGATGATATGCATGTTTAGTTTCTGTTACAATGTTACAGTCACATTTATTCTCTATATGTAACAACTCTGAGAGGCTTCAGTTTTTTCTTTTGGTTGGTTGGTGGAAGGGCTTTGTTTGTTTAGGTTTTTTTCTGTCCAGTTGAGTACATATGGTACAGTTGTAAATGTTCATCCCTTCACCTTTTATTCAGACAGGAAAGAGACTTAAAACAAGCAAAAATACATATAATATATTGAAATTTGATATTCAGTAAATGCAGAGGGAAAGAAAAGAAGACAGAAAAAAAACTGATTATATAAGTTTGAAAACTTCTGAGAGAAATCAAAATATTTCCTGATTAATTACAACAAAGCTTTCTACAATTTTAGTCACAAAATGAAATTCCAAGGTGAATCATCCACCTTTTAATCTATTAATAATGTTTGCATGTTCCATTTACTACTGAAAGTTAAATTATATTCTAATTTTCATCTAATTTTAATTCTCATAAATTTCTAAGTTGCTTCTCAAGCTAGTTATATAACAAAGAAGTGTGCTTCTTTGGTCAAATTATATAGATCATGATGCTCTGGGCATGTTATATGGCTTAGAACGTTTTAAAGGGTGTAAACCATAGCTATTGCACTTAGCTAGGGAGAAAACACAAGTTTTTTCACTCTTTTCAGAATTGGGGGCTGTGTGGGAAATGACTAGAATCTTTGGCTGAAGACACTCAGTGTCCTACTTTGCTGCTCTTCAGACTGAGGACAGTGGTGAAACTAAATGTTTTGGCAAGCTAGTCTTCTTTCTAGTCAGACTTCTCAACTACAAATTTCTCAGGTCTTTACATTAACAGCTTCTTCATTGCTATGGATAAATAATTGACAGATAGCCTGAAGTGTCTCTGCCTCATGAAGTATATTTTAACAGTGCAAAGTTATGTCAATTACTAGGATGCATTTTCTCCTGATTTGTACCAATAAATTAAGCTTTGTTATTTTAAATAGTGTAATGGCAACCTTCCCAGAGCAGATGTCTGTCAGCAGGAGCAAAATCTACATTTGAAATTCTGAAGGAAAAAAAACAAAAACAGAACAGCTAACAAAAACCAATTAACAGTTAGCAGTCTATGACTATTGTGGGAAAAAAAAAAAAAAAAGAAACAGATAAAACCTGGCATTTACTTAATCTTATTTACACCATTCTATCTCCTATAATCCTTCAGAAAATCTACCATTGTATTTGAAATACAGTTTTCTCTCATGTTAACAGTTTTGGAGTGCATGTGAAAAGAACACATCTGTATTAAATACTTGAAGAAATAAACTATATGCAATAAATATTAAAATACTTCAAAAAATGTTCACATTTGTATAAGCTTTTTTCTAGAGTTTCTGTCTATTACCACAAGGAAAACTTATTTTCATAAGCAGTGTTTTCTTACATATTTTTTAATCTCATTTCTTTAATAAGGAACTATGCAGAGATGTTTTATGCCTTTTAATGGATAATTTTTTAAGTGGAATGAGAAAAAAAAATCTAATTTCACATACTTGATGAAGAAACATGCTTCTGAGGTTATATATACCCATGAATCTCAAAAATCTGGACAAAAAAAAAAATCAGGCAACAACATACTTAGATAATTTCCCCAAATTCATAATTCCAAAGTAACCACCATACTAAACCAAAAAAAAAAAACTCCAACTCCCCATCACATTTGAAATTGTACAAAACATTACACTAGATGGCAATCTGAGAGAAAATTAATTACATGAATACATATTGCAAGTCCGAAAAAAGTTTCCTCAAAAAATGATTTATAGCACATATTTCTGTCATGGTTTAACCCCAATGGGCAATTAAGCATGATATAGATACTTGCTTATAACCCCATCCATTCCATGGGATGGGAACAAGAGTAGGAAAAAGGTTAAGCCCACAGACATATAAAAACAGCTTAAAAGTTGAAGTAAAATACAATAGTAACAAAAACAATAATAATAACAATAACAATAATAGTAATTGTAATGAAATGGGAAAAGAGAGAGATGAATAAAACCGAAGAAAAGNGTAACAATAAGAATACCAATAATAGTAATTGAGATGAATAAAACCGAAGAAAAGTAAGTGATGCAAAATACAATTTTTCTCCACTTTCTGACTGATGCTCAGTCCTACCAGCCCTGAGTAGTGATGGTCATGTCCCAGCCAGCTTATATACACAGAGCATGATAGTCTGTGTTATGAAACATCCCTTTGGCAGTTCAGGTCAGCTGCCACGGCTGTGCTCCCTCCCACCTTCTTGTGTACCTGCTCACTGACTCAGCATGAGAAACTGAAAAGTTCTTGTCTTTGGGTAAACCTTACTCAGCAACAACTAGAACATCACAGAATCACAGAATATGCTGAATTGGAAGGGACCCACAAGGTTCATCAAGTCTAATTCCTGGCCCCGCACAGGACCATCCCCAAGAGTCACTCCATGTGCCTGAGATCACTGTCCAAATGCTTCTTGACCTCTGTCAGCTTGGTGTTGTGACCATTACACTGAGGAGCCTGTTCCAGTGTCCAACCACCTTCTAGGTAAAGAATCTTTTCCTATTATCAAACCTAAACCTCACCTGACAGAGCTTCAAGTCACTTCTTCATGTCCTGTCACGAGGCACCACAGGGAAGAGATCAGTGTCTGCCCTTCCTCTNCTGACAGAGCTTCAAGTCCCTTCTTCATGTCCTGTCACAAGGCACCACAGAGAAGAGATCAGTGTCTGCCCTTCCTCTTCCCCTCACAAGGAAGTGGTGGCAAGGGACTCAGCATATGTTTCCAGGCTTCTGGTGATTGCTTTCACTGCTGCACATGGCACTTGGCATTTGCAGATTTGTAGCATGCAATATAGTCAATCTTCCAGACCTACTCCTTTTTTATTTCAGTTGTCATCCTCCATACCTGAGAAGGTTTAATTGCAGCACGGATTTCACATTCACGTGGGATTGTGTCTGTGGTCAAGTCCACCCTTCAATAACAAGCCCATCATTACATTGCATCTCTTTTTTGATGGCCAGAGGTGTCATGGGCCAGCTGATCAAGAAATAATTCACCATTATATTGCCAGTCCAGATCCACCTGAGACACTTGAATCTTAACAGCCTGACCACCTGTTAGTTGTTCTGGTGATCTTCAGTGTTCAGATTCAGGTACGTGAACATCCTCATGGCACACCTTCACAGCCAGGTTCTCCACCAAGGAGAGTGGCTTGCCCCCCCCAGGCAACACCTTGCCACAGTGTGGCAGCCCAGATGGGTTTGTATCTGTCCTGCCAGTCGGTCTGATCCCATTGCCGCATCCACCCCTACTTTGCCACCATCCATGGATCAGTACAAAATATTGGCCACTTCTCTTGCTCAGCAATGTTTAAAGCCAACTGGAGAGCTTTACTGTGAAATTGCTATGTGAGTATATAAAAACCTCCCATCTATCACTATTTTAAAGCAGAGTAAAATTCTAAATATGTTCTCTGAGCTTTGTTGCATTTCATACACTCGGTCTCCAAGTGATTAGCATCACAATCTGTGCTTTGTGACAGCACAGTTATTTCTGTTCTAGTCCAGATGATGGGCTCTTAACAGGTATTATTCAGGCTAGTCTCTGAAATTACTTTTTCTAAAAGATTGATACAAATTTCATCCCATCGTTGCAGGACATTGTAGGGACAATACTGGAAAGCAACACTATTTTTTTCTCCTTTAGAAATATAAGAAAAAAGCTTGCAGAGATTTTATTCTTTTCAAAATACAACAGAATGATGCATTTTGACACCTATATCTTGGCCTAGTTTGTCATAATATTTTATGTATTAACCTCCCTAAAACAGAATCCAGAAATATGCTTAGTTTAAAAGTACATGTGGGATTACATAGCTTTGTGTTGAAATAAATAAATAAACTAGCAGCTTTCTGATTAAGGTATGTACAGACCACTTGACAAGTAGTCTCCTTGCGTTCTCTCCTCATTATTTCTGTAGATTTCAATCTCAAAGAAATGAGGTTTTGTCCAGCACTCCTGATAAGGGTCTGTGAACTGAGTGGATGGGAGGACAAGGTACTTTTCTTGGACCACAGGATCAGTTCAACAATTTTTATCTTTCATAACCTTTTTATTACTTCCCCTTTCATTTCATCTCTTCTGCTGCTTTTCTCACAGACATTAATCTCAATCCTACCTTTAAAATCTTCATGTCAACCTCTTGACCTTTCTTTCTCCAAAAAGCATGAAACTCATTTCCTGTTGTAAATTCCCTTTTCTCTTTTAAGGGGATCTAATTAGGAGAGACACCAATTACAGCCACTATGTACTAGAACATCTTTTAATTAAGCTGTTGTTATTAAGAGCAGATAATTGTCTGTACAATACATTCATGTGCCTCTTCCCATTAGCACACGTTGGCATGCACAGATGCATAATCACAATTATTAATTGTCACTTGTTTTGAGCAACAGCTGACAGGCCAGCCATAGCTGTTAACAGAAGGAGAGAATCATAGTGTGGCTGCTAGATTGTTTTTTTTCAAAATCCTTCAAGAAGGTGCTTCTTTCTTCAGGTGTTTATATAATTCTGAAGTACTTGTCTGCAGAAAACACCCACCAACTTCTTGGGTGTTCTCTGAGCTGCACAAAGCCATTGTTCATGTTGAAGTTTACTGTTGCCCTTGGATATAGGCAGCAAAATATGGACATTCTGAATTCACCTGCACTTGTAGACTCAGCAGGTCTACGAGTCTCCACAGTTCATCAGGTATTAGGCACATTTACAAGATACCTCTCAGCACTTATTTTTCACTCTTCAGCCTGCTATTTTCTCACAGATACTTTTTCAGCTATGTCTATTGGCATCTGTAGAACCTATTCACCAAAACTCATACAGAAAGAAATTTTATGATGTCACCCCCAGGCCACAGCTACTGATTTTTTGAGAAGTTTTCAGTTGTTAAACACAAGTGTTTCCATTACACTGAACATTGCCATATGGGAAATACCTCTGTTCTGCTGTGTAGCACTAAATAAGCTTCATTCTTAATAGCACTGTGTGAGTTCTCCTCACCATCAACCTTCATCTATCACTCTTCTGTCTCTTTCTTTTGACAACTGTTTTTCATAAAGTTATGGACTTCAATTATTTGTTGGTTTGTTGGTTTTTTTTTCAGCTCCTTTTGGAAAAGCAAACAAAAAAACAACAAAAAGACCCCAACAACAAAAAGACCTAACCAAATAACAACAACAACAACAAAACCCAAACACAATTTTTCCTGCTTTGTGCAAAAGGTGTGACTAGCTACAGTTTTCTTTGTCAGGGAAGGCAGAGTCAAAAAGCCTTACTTTGCCACCAAATATTTTTACTTCATTATTATTTGACTATAGCACTGGTAAAAGAAACATTCATATTAGTTATGAAAATTATTGAGCATGTGACAATATTCCAAGCATCAGTGTTGAACTTTGCTTACCATATGGAACAGTTGTTCTTAACTAAGAGTGATGAACTGTCAGTAGTTTTTGGCTTCTGTAGCAGCATTTAAAATACCAGCCTATCATTGGGAAAACCTGTTTAGGAGGTTGTATAATAAATATAGGTTTTCTAGGGATCATGTAAGCATGAAATATCTGGAGATAGTCTTCAAGGTAAGCAGTTATATATACTTATTTCTTGCCATATACTCACAGTGGAAAGTATCTTTTTAATCTGTATTTTCACCCACGTTTACTCATCTCATGTCCCCAGTTATTATGTGTAAAGCAGGATCCCCAGCTATAACTCATTGCCTGCTGTACACTGAAGTATTTTCACTCCCTTAATTTGTTAACAATACCAATGAACAAAAAAGACTCTCTACAAACTGATTCCATGTCATCCTACGTCTACGACAGCAATATCATGGACACAATGCACCGGATCAGAAACTGAAGGTTTGCTTTAAAGGTATGTCTCCCTGCCAACTTATTGAGTCCCCCAAATTATGTAAAGAATTATTCCTCAGGGAGGAATCCAGTTTATTACAGGGATTTTTCATTAGCTTTTCATGTTGATTCTGCCTTTGATGAAAACCAATAATAAATAAAAAGAAAAAAAGTCCAGAATTTTGCCAGAATTGTATGAACTACTTCACCTTCCACTTGAAAACTGGATGCATAATTTTCCTTTGCTAGGAACTCTAAATATGTTGAGGACAAAGACAGACACCCCTATTCTTTTATAGGTTTGCATCAGGAAGATATTTGTCTTGGTTATTTTCATAGTCAGTAAATAATCTAAGTGCAATGAAAAATACAAATATGAAATGCGCTATCTATTCCAGAAGCACACATATTTCATGTTTCTAGTATTGCTTACACGCTGCAAATATTTCATTTCTATATTACATTGCTACAGAGGAGGTAAAATAAAATTTTTACATACATAGATTTTAGCTGTCTCCAAGACTGATCTTTCTGCTAGATAAATTCAGTTTTACTTCGGTCATCAGCATTATTTATCTCTGAAATAGACAACTTTCTTAATTCAACACTCAGCAGTACTGTGGAAATATTGATCTGCAATCAACTGCTGACACAGTTATCTTTGCTTAAGCTGCATGTTTACTAAACTGCAAACACAGCAGTATTGCAGGTATATATAAGAATTAATTCTACCACAAAGAAAAAAAATCACAGAAAGCATTTCATCTAAATGGTCTTGTCTGTGTTTTATTCTAACACTTATTTTTACCAAAGGTACTTTTAGGGTAAACCATTCATATTTTCTTTTTAGTCCCATAATTTTCGTTTGGGGTTTATGTTTGTTGGTTGTCAAGTTGGTTTTGGGATTTTCTTTTATTTTTAATTGTGAATATAATGCTGGGAGAAATTTTCCTCCACTAATCTCGTTTTCATTTCCCTTTTAGCAATGCAAGCTTATCAAAAAAATTGAAATTATTCTGAAGACCTATTTCCATTGTCTTCACAGGTGTTCGCTTGGCTGGGAATCCCAACTTGCAGGACTTTTAAAATATTTCTGGCAATTCAGGTTTGAGTAAACAGCCAAGTTCCTTGTCATCAATACAGTCTTCTTGATTTTGACAGATTACACTATCAAAGACTATATTTATATTTAATATATACAGCTCCATAGAAAATTAGTGGAAGGTATTCCTGTTTATTCCAGAGATTAATTAAATTTGATCACAAGTGGAGGTGCATTGAATGAGGAAAATTCTCTGTAATTTAGAAGGGATTAAAATCAAAACAGGACTGTTGAAATGATTCCAAAGTGGACAGTCTTTTTAGACTGTAGTCTTTACAATCCCATTATATGAACATAGAAATGTAAAATGCAGATTTTGGAATAACATTTAGTGGCAGTGGCAGTGAATGTTAAATAGATTTCAAAATTTGTCATCAAAGCAGATAAACTTAGTTTGTAATTTAGCTGAGAATAAAAAAAAATGAATAGCCAAACACACAATAAAAGGGTTGACTTTTAAAGATGTAACTAATAATTGAATGCCATAATCCTCAAAGTCAACTTTTCAAGTTAAAATTGCCATTAACTGGGTAGGGTTTAATATATATGTGTCTGTGTATTTGCAAAGAATAATTAGCCACTGTAATGACTACAACCGACTTTGAAATTATGAATATTGCAGAAAACTTATTAAGAAACATTTATATTCACTTTCTAGGATATTAATACATATTGAACATCATAAATACATGATTATTCAATAATTCAGTATAATATTTCTAATTGTCCTTGTCATCTTACTTAGTTTGGTTTTTGTTTGTATTATAAAAGTATCAGTAGTCAGTAACACCAGTCCAATTAGTGGAAAATACAAGCATCATATCAAATACACAAACATGTATGACTCTCTTAAATAGCACCTACCCCCAAAAAAATCTAAAAATCCTTACTGTGTAAAGTACAACTTAAATAGAATTTTACTACCTAAATCCCAGATTGTGATTCCAGAAAATGACTGCTAAGGAATGTAAGGAATTGTAGATAATTTTGTTTAACTTCATACTCTAGATTTTGTAGTTTTTCAGAGCCATGTATGCCACAAAGCTGACAGATCTAAGCTTTCAAGCCTTTTCAGAAATCTCAGGCTCTTTGGATATTTTCAGATCAGGCAGACACTGTACTGACAGGCCCAAGCTGATCTGATTTTTCAAAGACATCTGACATGCACATATCATCCATACAAGAAAAACACAGCCACCCCAAGGCCATTCTCATGCAAAATGACAGCCAGAGAGAGAGGTGGTTCACATTAAACAACAGCCTAATGCCTGAAGTAGACTGAAAACTGCGGATCAGTTCTAACCTTGGCCAGAAAAGTTTGAATTTGACATCTTCTGAGGGGAGGCTCAAGCCCCAAGGTTGGAGTACAAAAGCTACATAGCCAAGGAAAAAGCATGAAAATAAAGAGGAGAGAATATAAATGTACAATGTGAGAGTATAAATGTATGTTTTCTAAGTTTTGAACTTTTACCAACCAGGTGGAATCACAGTCCAAGGTAACTAGATAACACCATGCATTTTCTTAATGAAAAATGAAAACGCTTAATACTAATGTATTTCTATCTGGGAAATCACTTAAAATTCAATATTTATCCAAATTTGTATTTCCTTTTCTATACAGAACAGTCTCATTAAGACTAATTAAACAAACAAACAAACAAACCCTCAACTAGACAACAGTAGCAACCACAAAACAGCAACAACAACAACAACAACCAGCAAAACAAAGCAGAAAAAAATCACATTCCTAAAAAGGAAAGAACTCATTTTGCTTTGATACCAAGACTCTTTTTTACATACATAAATCCCTGACAAAACTATATTCAGTGCTCTGATAAAACTGTAGTGCAAACACAACTTATTTGTTTTAAAATAAAAGACACAAAATGAAAAATCTTGGAATGTGGGTGCTGTGATTCATAGTAACTTAGCCAGGCTGTATAAAGCTGACAGTATTCTTGATTTTGTCCCTGGAACAGGAGAAAAACTACTTCTGAAGATGCATATAAATATTTTATATCAGTATTATGACTAGGCATGCATAAAATGAACAGAAGATACAAAACTATACCTAAATCATCCACTTGTCTTCAGATTAAAATTTATTTTCATCATAATGTGTATTAAATTAGGCATAGTAAATCTCAAGATGGTATGAAGTAAATGCATCCAATTTTCTTATCTTGTCTATAACATCATTATGCCACTTTGAGCATGAAATAACATATATTGGATTAAATGAAACTGAGGTATACCCGCAGAAAATATTAAAACTAAGTTGTTCAGTTAACAAATTTTTGGATAAAAGGTCTCAATTCCTCTTGAAAATGAATCTTCATTTAAAAAAATAATCCTTCTGCATGGTCATGAATTAATAATCCTGAGTAAATGTTACAGTGCTTCTCTCTAACTGTTGATAAAATTCTCCCCACATTATGATCTGTATCTCTTGCACTTCACTCCACTCTGGATTATATGAATCTAGAGGTATAAAAAGCACAATATCTATAGGGGTAGAATATTTCTTTTTAGGAAAATAGGAGCTTAAGTTAAATCTTAACCTAAACCATTATTTGCCTTAAAAATGCCAATTTTACCCCATACTGGTAAACCAAAGATATTTCACCCCAAAAATCTATAACTGTTCAAAAAAATGTAACTTGCAAACTGTTTCAGACTACCATTTCAGACATAGTACTGTGAGATTTGTCCTGAAGGTATTTTCTGTGCAATAACTCATTTCCACAGGACAGGTGATTATTTATTTATTTATTAGCCTCCTGATCTGAAAGAGAATAATATTTACCTTAGAAAGGAAAAAATAGTCTAGAAACTTCATTAACACCTCCAAGGCCTGAGACTACTCTGGAACAGCCTACTTCTTTTATACTTTCTCCTGTTTAAAAGATTTATTCATTATCAAATTAGGAAAAAAATTGTATCTTACTATTTTTGTGACTGCAATTAATTAATGCAAATCATAAGTCGCACAAAAAAATTAAATGCTCGCTGTGAACTTTTTTTTTTTTAAACTTTGGAAAGATTGCTTAGAAAAATGAAAACTTATCAAAACATATTTAAATTGTAAAATTTCTCTTAAGAACATATAGTTTTCCATTGACTGTCTGACAAGTCCTGATCTAGTACGTACTTATATGCTTCATTTATACTGCTGACCATTGCTATTTGATATGACTTTCATAAATTCACCTGTGCTTAAGCAATTCTGTCATCACCAAAGCAGATGTAATTCACAAAATATATTTTATGTTCTGAATTTCTAGCTTGGGTGTCATTTATTATCTTTTGATGATTAACTTGTTTCAGGCAGTAATCAAAATCACTTCTTTTAGCATATCTGAGCCTTAATCTATCAACACTGTGTTAATGCAACCAAAAAAATCTGTCCAGGCTAAAATTACTTTCATTCTAGGATTATTTTGTCAATATTGTGATGTACGGCACACACTGCTGTATCTTGCTTTTAAAATCTTTTTTAGTATTTCAAACACATAGGAGTGGTCATAATCTTTTCAGGTGTATGAAGGCAAATACAACATAATTTATCAAAGGATAGTAACTTTGACACACAATTCTGACATACAAACAGAGAAACCTTCTTTTAAGGAAGTCCTATTTATTCATTTATGTAAAGAACTGCTGAAGCCAAATAAGGATTCAAATGGCAGCCGTGTCCATCAATCATTAAAAAACCCAAAGCAACACACAAAGGTCTGTGCATAACCATTCAAGGGATCCTTCCACCAGATTTTAACTGCTTGGCTGTACAACAAAGAGGTAAGGCTGCCTGTGTCTTCTCAGCAAATGTCATATTTTTCCAGACTCTAGAATGTCTTGTGAGATAAGAGTTAGGTTTATACTGACATACTGGTTTAGGCAAGGATTACCTTCTTTTCTTTATCTTCCTGTCAATATATAACCTTTTTGTAACATGATGCAGGTTACTATGTTTTCTGACAGAGCAGATTCACCTCTATTACATGGATAATAAAAAGATACTGATTCTAATTTTTCATTTCCAGAGGGGGTTATTTTTTATTCATCCATGTTTTCAATTTCCTGTTAAAATAGTATCATGCAGTGCTAAAAGGACACTATAATAATTTGCTGAAAATATTCTGGTAAACTTGACTCTCAATTTATTTTGCGTGCTGGAGGGAATCATTAAAACCCATGCTGGAAGGCAGTATCTCATAGAGTAGTAGCAGAGGTGACATAAGAGGTGTCAAATGAATGACTTAATGAGAAACAAAGAGAGCAAGACATTCAAGGGGTGAATACACTTACCTTAGTACAAAGGGAAAGGCTTTATTTCCAGTTGTTGAGCCATCCTGGACTAGTAGTAGAGAGACTGTGCAAAACCGACATGCTGTCCTGGTTACCCTAGGATCTTCATACAATTCAGTGAACCAGATATTTTCTAAAAAAAAAATACACCTGTGTGGTTTTGTTTTGTATTTGGATTCTGCAGTTTATAATTGCCTCTTTGAATGTTTTTGAACTTAATTTGAACAAAGGTTACCCAAATGAAACATTTTGAAGGTTTGTCATGACTCACAGCAAAGTAATTTCACCTCAGCTCCACAATCAAGCCAACAAACTTGATCATGAAGATGTGAAATGCAAACTTTAAATGTATTAAAAGTTCAGGTGTATATAATGAGATATTTGCTGTCAAAACAAGGACAAATAAACTTTACTTTTGGAACAGTTGAAATTATTAAGCATTCTGCAAGTTAAAATAGTGTCAGCATTTTAGATAATGATCTTCACAAATGGACACAGCTTTGGATGGCTGGGAAAAACTGACTGGTATGAACAACATTCTAAAAGGAAAACAGAACAAATGGCAGAAAAGTCAAATTTAATCTGAAAAGTAAAATATTTTCAATTAGAAGCAGGAAAGAGTATTAATGTTGAAAACACTTAGTGAGTAATGAAATGACCAGCAATATACACAGAGCTGTTACCCAGAAGAAAAGTGTCATTATCAAGATAAGAAGATACCACAACTTGATCAGAATACTGACAAGTGTAGACAGGGATAATGTCTTTATATGTAACTCTCGACAGCTTGATGGTCAATGTTTTCTAGCTTGCTCCAGGAATATCTAACACATTGTATATTTTTAATAAGCTACACATCTTGGATTGATAGTTCAACTTCAAGAGAATTCAGATGTTTTCTGATACCTTCATCTTCAAAACTGGTTTTGCAGTGAAAAATCCTGATTCTGTTGGGTGCTTCCATGTACCAAATGTAAGTCCCATATAAGCCTTCCTGTAGCCCTATGTGCATCAAGTCTTGCTTCTTTATCACAAAATTTCAACCGTGATTTAGAAGAAATCTTCTGTGATGGAT
Source organism: Illadopsis cleaveri (assembly GCA_013399915.1). NCBI lineage: Eukaryota > Metazoa > Chordata > Aves > Passeriformes > Timaliidae > Illadopsis > Illadopsis cleaveri. Next base: position 167,766 of record VXBB01012707.1, read on the forward strand.
ATCCATTGCCATACATTTAATGGAAGAATAGAAAAAAAAATACACTAAGAGTTCTGGTCACTGAGGCCAGAGGGCAATATCTATTCTTTCCTTAGATTTATGAGGCTTATTAGCAAGCCTTGGTCTGTTTGTTACTTGATTTCAAGTTGACCAGAAGACAAACTTCATATCTGTCTAAGAGTAAAACTCAATTCATATCAGAAATGATGTATTTTTAACTAACCTGCCAGATCCTGACTATTGTTCTCAGTTACAAACACAGCCAGGATCTACAGGGCTGCAGTGAACTGTCTCATAGTGCAGAGACCAAGTGACTTAAAATTACCTTTATTCATTCTATTCAACTCTCCTGCCTTTCCAAAACTGTGGTTTTGATTCAAAAACTCGTTGAAAATGGTCTTTGGCTTATGCTAGCTCAGAAATTTTGCTTTAAGATTATTTGGGAGCTTCTATTTGACCTGGGACAAAATGTGCAACCATCCTTCTAATGGTATAAAACTACAGATAGTTGAGATTAAGAGCTTTAGGAATGAAAACTTGGCACAGTTTTCTGTTCTACTGCAACTAAGTTTCTGGTCCTTGCTACAGATAACAGAGGAGTGTTTGTATTCACGTGCATACTCTTGAAGACTTAGCTACAACACTACTTTTTTATGCCCTTAAGATAGTGGCGCAGAAAGCATATCTTAAAAATCCCTTCATTTCTGAAAGCAGAATACTGAAGTACTTCTCAAGGCATTTATTTGAGGACCTGTCACCCTGAAAATTACACTTGGAGCAAACCTATTTTAGGAGAAAAATAGGGCACATTTTTTCTACAGAGACCAAGTGAAAGCACAATGTAAAACAATTCAGAAAACAATATACACAAATGAAAATAGAGTCAGCCATTCATGCATCTACACACATGCATAAGAATATTTATACATTTAGAGTAGTAGGTTTCTCATACTATTTCATTCAGTTTTGAAACTGCCAAAGGACTCAAGTAAACACAGGACAGAAGATGCAGGGTTATTGACATCATTTTACAAAATGTTTATTTTGGTGTATTTTTCCACATGTACCACATGCAAAAGTTTCCTTCTTTTCAAATGAAGTTTTGAAAACATTACTTTGGGAACAATCATTATAAAATTTAATGGATTGTTAAAACATGTCATGTCTTATACCTCTTAGTTTGTATTCCTGTATTAAATTTTATTTAAAGATTTCTCATGGAGTAAACTCAATATTATTATATTTATCTAACTCGATATGCCTACTTAGAAGGTTAGTTATAGAAAATCCAGGTATATAGAAAAAACAAGAAAAATTTCCGCATGTAGTATTTTCTACATCTTGATTCAGTTCAAATATTACTCAACATGTCCAGTACCAAAGAGAAATGTATTAATCTCCATTTAAAAAAGTAAAAAATTTGCTTCAATTTCCGTTTTCCACTTCTAATAAAAAAATAATTATATGTCAGGAAAATTATAATTGGGAAGTAACCAACTCCAAAGTCCTACTCATGACATGGGCATTGAATTCAGGCCATCTTTCTCATGACATTTGTTCATTCAAGTCTAGGGATTTAATTATCCTTATGGTGATTTCTCCCTGCCACCCTTTCTATCAAGCCCCAGATTACTGCAAACTTTTTAAAAATAATTTTATTCAAACAGTATTCTAAGTTACTCTTCAGTTTCAGTACCCTGGATACATACAAAGAGTATGTAAAATCCTAAAATCTAATGATATCATAGAAGTCAAGCAGTGAAACAATTTTACTCCATTTTTCCCTTAGGCAATACTTTACTTATTTATGTATTCATTAAAAAAACTGCTAGAACATACTTGCATGGGTCAAACATATCAGGCAATAAAAATTCATCCCCAGCATTTCCTCCCACACATTCTCTACAAATATTTTCACTCTGAGCAAAGTCATCACATAAAGAACTAATCATTTTAAGTATGAAGTAGCACATTGAGTAAGCATGAATGAGATTTTTAAGTCATCAAGTTTTGATCTTATGCATATCTTAGCTTCTGAGAATTAATTCTTGTTTCAAATACAGCAAAGTATTGAGTCGGACTACAGCTGTCAAAGATGGGGAGTTCCATACCAGGGGTTGTAAAGTGTTTCAATCTTTTAAGCTATCTGAAAATGCTGAGCAGGATTTTTAGTTGAATGACACAAATATTTTTTAGACCATTTTCAGCCTTTTAGCCGTCATACTTTGCACAAATACTCCTCAGGCAAATTTCTTATTTTCTGAAATTAAGTCATTCCTTATATCTATTGTCTTTTGACTAAAAAGATTGAACTCCTAAAGTCTTTCTTGTGAGTCTGTAATATTTCTGAACTTTTAAATTATTAAGTTTTCCCATCATTATTTCCTTGTGTAATATAGAAGGGGATTCAGAGATAGGATAAATGTATAAGTTAAGGAACTTGTCAGTTATGTCTGATAAGTTTGATAAAGTTTGTTTCTTTGTAGATTTCTCTTTTTGTGTATTCAAAAATCACATTGCCACTTCATTCTTTTTTTTTTTAGAAGAACTCATATTACTCTATTATGTATCACAATCTTTTAGCGAGCTTATCTCCATTCTTGAGTGCAATTTTATTTTGATACATTGCAATCTACAGTGAAAAACTTTACGACCTCCCAGATTATTCTTTCTCAGAATTACTCATTTCTCTAATCCTTGTATAATACTTGTGTATTTGCTTACTGCAATACGCTCTTATCTTTCTACAAATAAAAAATATTAAAATATGCTACAGTTGAATATGGAATTTTCTAAAACATCTAGAAATTTCATTATGTCAATAATGTGTAAGCCTGTGCTTAAGATAATATATTATCTAAAAGATAAGTTTAAAACACTGATTAACTTGATGGATAGTAAGAGAGAAATTATACACTATATTTTACATACCTTAATTTAATAATGTCAAGGGCTTTTTGCATCCAACTCTGGAGTATTTACTTCTCCCTGTTCGGAAAGTTGCTATGGCTGTTTTCTAGTATCTAGGGGTATTTTTTTCATTATGTTCACACATTGGTGTCTTCATGCAGCTTTTCCACCGGCTTGAACCCACAAGCCACAGTATTGTTTGTTGTGACGATGGAAAGTGACTTCTTTTTTTTTTTTGCTGTTCTGATGGAAAGTGACTGCCATAATCAGCATGAGGATCAACCCTTCTCTGTTCTTTTTCTGCCCTTTAGTGGTAGATATTTGTCAATATTAGAGGATCTAATAACAAAACTTTAAGCAGGAATAACTATAACAAGCATGAGCACGCTCTGATGAAATCTACATGGTAGCTACTATGTGAAATATGTTACGCAGGAACAGCTTCTCCACTGAAGAGAATATCCCGTGGGAGATACTTGCCTGGGGAGTGGTATTGGATTTGTCAAGGGGGAATGCTCTTTTTTTCTGTTTCCTTTCTCTCTCTTTTATTTTTCCACAGAAGTAACTTTCACTATTGGACTGGATGTGTCCCATCAGCTACGAACTCTGTAAATCCTTGTGTATGTGAACTGTCTTAACAGCCGTTGTGCAACAGAAAAACTTTCCAAAACGAAGAACAAGCAAATAATCCTAGCAGAACAGAAGCTACAGCAAATATGATGGAACCAAATTAAAATTTCAAATCTATCCCTATTCAAATAAACATGAAAAGAAATTGATGAAATGGAAAAAAATAGACAAAAGTAACTTTTGTTGGGGCATAACTGAGCAAGTTGGATGAAAAATTATATTGTGCTGAGATACCAAAGATCAGAGAAAAATGAATAGTGATGATGTTGTTCATCCTCTGTTCAAAGAACATGCATATTTAATTTCAAATTGCAAATATAAATGGTACAGTGAGGACATCATCAATCTCAAGAGCCTGATGTTATGGGTTTTCTTGTGCCCACTCTGCTAGCTACATGCCAGCACATGGAGTAGTTGACCTTTTTTCTCCTTTAAGATTACGTATTTCTCTATGGTTACTTTGAAAAAAATGCTATTTTTCAATAAGAATTTCATTAGGTAATGAAAAAACAAATGAAAACAGGTGAAGAGTATTTTATAACACACCCAAGTGTCATTTATTTATCATAGTGCTGATGGCATATATTGCAGGTCCCGAAGTGTGAGAGCATACTGGTTGTTTCAAGATTTCAATGGTTTTGTGGGAATAGTCAGTTAAAATGTAACTCAGTTACACTCATTCCACTTTTTGGTAGTAGTTCACAAAATAAGATATTCCCTGGACTATGCACACAAGATCATAAGGACATCTATTTGGACCAGTCCATGCAGAATGAGGCAGGAAAGCTAATAATGAAAGATAGGCAAAGTCAGATTTCTAATATCTGAGCTCTCTCCATGGCAAAAGATTTTTTAGCAGTACAGAAAATCCCATAAATTCTAATCTAGAAAGTCACAAGAAAAAAAAAAGTAAATCACACAAAACAAACAGGGGAAAGAAAGATGCTGGCAGCACATATGTTCTTTCAGATATAAAAGAGAAGATGATGGGAAGAAAAGATAGGGAAGGAATAATGTGTCAGAAGTTGACAAGAGCTCTGTAAATCCACACTCCACCATATGAGGAGAGAGCACTGCTATGGTCAACCCTAGTGGAAAAGAACAAGACTCCTGTGCCATCTTGGAGTATCTTTGCTGTCTTTGGTGTCTTGTGGAAGATGTGTTTGAGGAGTAAGTGGTCTTGAGCAAAGCCTGAAAGTAATTTTCACCCAGTGTTAGGGCCAGAGACAGCCATTGGCCCCAGGTATATTACAATGAATGGAAATTTTGGCTAAACTTCCTAGATACCAGCTAGATCTGCTCTGGTGGACATTAAGAAGGAGATAGCTCTTTGACCTGAAAAAACCAAACCAAACCAACAAACAAACAAACAAAAAACCCAACCCAACCAAAACAACAACAAAAAACCAAAAATCCACCAAAAAAACCAACCAAACAAAAAAAACCCAAAACACCAAACTGTACAATGACTACAACAACAACAAACCACCATAACAAACAAACAAAAACCAAACCAAGCTAAACAAACAAACAAAAAAACCCCCAACAAACCAAAGACCCAATAGTTTTGCAAAGGGCAGAGAGGATGATCCAGGATGGGATCTGCACAATATGAAGTAGATGTCCACCAAAGGAACTAGGCTGTTTTTTCCTTTTTTCAGAAGACAAATCATAACAGAAGACTGAATTGTCTTCTGTATTTCTTCAAATAGTGTTTTTGAGGATATTTTAACAGTTCATACAATCCAATGTGTGAGAAGAAAGAAACTTAGAGACCAAAATAAGACACAAGTTTGACCAGAATGCTTGGAAAAGGGAATAAAATTGAGAGCTGATTTCTTGAAAAAGAAGATAAACTAGCAAGAATAATGGATTCCAAACAACATAAACTGCTGTCTGTATTTGAGTAAATTTCAAAACTTGCAGATAGAATCTGCAAGACCTCAAACTAGGTCCACTAAGGTCGAATATACATCTTTAAGATCAAAGATTAATGATTATTAATAAAGTAGGTCTTTAAGTACAGTTTGACAGACCAACTTGACATTGATAACAGAAAGATACTGAACTTGACTCACTGCTCCTTTGCAGCTGTCATATTGTTTACACTTGTCTAAGCGATAATAGGTATCACAAGTATTTAATGATAAAGTCTGGAGTTCAAGATGGTGGGCAAGAATAACAGAGTCCTGAATTACAGAAAATTGCAAATTCCATTGTCATAAAGCTTGGGATCTAGCCCTTAGCAGGTCAGAACCTTAATTGGAGAGCTATAAAGGGGGAAACAGACTGATAACATAATTAGTATGATATAATCAATATATATTATTCAATGTATGAGAAATAGTAATTCTTCATACAATGGGTTGTGTTATCTAACAGTTGTTTTTGGTGTTTTTCAGTAAACAGAAATGTTACAATCTCAGTTGTGTTATTTGAAGCTGCATTTACAAATTTAGCGATTATAGGGTCTATTTGTAACATAAAAGACATTGTACCTTCTGCCCTAAAGACTATTTTGGACTTTCTTTCCAAATTCAAGTGCCTTTTCTAAAACCAATTATGTGTGCTTTTCAATTTTGAGCTTAGAACATCCATTAAGTGGGCATAAGAGACAAAATTACTGTCATGAAAAGTGAATACTTTTCTTGGAGGATACTGAAGCTTTTTTCATAGGGATTTTTTAGCTTTTCGTTTACTGTCAGAGTACTGAATTTTCTAGGCAATAATGCACATTAAAATAATGCTACTCTTAATTATGTAAGATATATTATATGTTGCTGCTTCTTAATATCTGCAACTCTTTTTTTAGAAATAAAATAATATCTTTAAAGGGACAAAGACAAAAATATAAAAAGTTAATCTAAAAAATAGATTCATTTCTTTTTAAAAATAAAATATTTTACATATTGTAACCTTTGTGTCTAGAGTAGACTTCAAGTATCCAAAAGGAATATCTTAATGAGTCATCTAGTGAAACCTGTTGTGGGGCCATTCAAACTGTGAATAATATGCTTTCACATCATATGCTTGGATGTGCATTTATCATATTCCAAGGCACTGCACATAATAAAGTAAGACATACATGATTTCATCATAATTAAATATAAACTCTCACATTTGTGGAGTTTTCACTTACAAGGATAGCAATGTGCCTATTTTGGTGGTTTCTTTTCTGTCTATAGTTCATAATTTGTTCTCCATTAATTTACATGGTGATCTGGATTATAGAAGAAATCTAACCTCAGGTTGGTTTTTACTGTTTGCATAGTATTCAACAAACTGTTAATCTATTTGTAGCTAACTCATTAATGTGTAAAATGTATTTGGTAGTGACCTATACTCATGAGAGTTAAAAAATAGAGTAAATTTTTTAGGTAATTGCAGGTTTTAGGGACTGAAAGATGTCATTTCCATCATCATGAAATTCCAATAGAAATTTTATAGAACTGAGATGTCCTCCACTAATGCAGCATTATTTTCCCCTTAATGTCTTTCAGAAAGTATGATGGTGGAAGGATATACATACAGCACCCCTTCAAAAACTATCATTAATTAAAAACAAAACAAAACAAAACATAAAATTGTGATTTAAAAAAAGAAAAGAATAAAAGAATATAGGAAAAAATATATAAAGTGTCTGTGTTTAAACTGGAATGGAAATTTTACTTACTGCAGGACCACAATATACACCTAAAGAGAAGGCAGTTCTTTTAGTTTCTAAGAAGTTGTCTTATCAAAACACTGAGGTGAAAGGTCCCAGACATCTTTGAGTTACTTACAAGTGTAGCAACAAAGGGAGTATAAAATACATGAATGATGACTTTGCACAAATTTGGAAAATTTCACTTCACTCCTCCTTCACTGAAGTAAATATACAGAACAAATTGGTAAATAAAATTATGAAGTTACTGGATTACTTTCTTGTTTGCTCTAGTTTGATTTCCATCTTTACAAAGCAATGAATCAAAGAAACAAACAAAAACACTTAACAGCAAACCTGGAAAACATTCTGAATGTATTAAAAAATTCATTGTGCTTTGCAACTTCTATCTTCTTAAAAGGAAGATAAACTATATGGTAGCTTGTTTGCTCCATGAAGTTTAAAATTAATAGTATAGGCAAAGTTCTCTGCATTTATCATTTATACATGTAAAACTTAAATTTAATTCCTTCTATAACTGAATTCATATGTTGAAAGAATTTCAGTGTGTCATAATAGCTCCCTGAAGATATAACAATTTTTTCCTTGTTAGTACAGAAAAGCTCTGTGAATACTTTATGCTTTGCTATATTCATTGTTGCCCTAGGTAAAGGAGGATTCTTTTTTCCTCTAATATTATAAAATATCCCTTTCATTGTCTTTAAAAGCAAGACACTAGGAAATTTTCATTTTGGAAAATACTTTCCTGCAAAATAGCAGCCTATATCAGTCACCATCACTAGGCAATGCAAGTACTTGATGAAATTTGAAAAACATGGTTATTATAATGCAACACCTATTTTAACATAAAGCTTAGTAATGCAAAATTTGAAAACATGCATTTTTTTTCCAAATTATGGTGGTAATTCATTATTATTGTTAGCATTATTGAGGAAAAGTGTTTGGTTTGGGGGGAGTTGTTTGGGTTTTTTTTAGGTTTGGGGTTTTTTCACACCAAAATCAAGTATATTTTTAAAGTATATTGACTTAAAAAAATACTTTGAAGTGAAAAAATTAAGCCACAATTAAGAAAGAGCCTAAATCCTTGATCTTGCCATAGCCCCTATGGCTATATCTTGAGACTCATGGACAAAACCTTTCCAGCCAAGACTGTTTATTATTGTTTGTTTATTACAGTTCAGCAGATATGACATCTTCTGTCAACCTAAGAAGTAATTTAGTTAAGACCTTAGATCAGATTATCTTAATACTTCTGTGTCCCACTATGTTAAGAGTAAAGCTGAAGTTTTAGAAAGTGTTAAAAGATGCTAAACCAACACAGAACCATAGAGAAGGTAGAGGACTATAAAGTCTCCCCTGATCCTCTTTCTCTAAGTGGAACAACCCTCCCAGCTCCCTCTGCAGCCTCACATAAGATGTGTGCTCCAGCCTCTTCATCAATTTTGCTGCCCTCTGGACTCACACCAGCAGTGCTTCAATACCCTTCTCACTGCAGACCACATCATGGTCTAAGCTCCCTCACAAGGGGAGGCAGAGGGGCAGACACTGATTCATTCTCTCTGGTGACCAGTGATAGGAACTGTGGGAATGGCATGAAACTTTATCGGGGTACATGTAGGTTCAATATTAGGATTAGGTTCCTCCCCCAGAGGGTGGCTGAGCACTGGAACTCAGGGAAGCAATCCCATCACCAAGCCTGCCAGAGTTTAAGAAGCATTTGGGCAATGCTGTCAGGCACAAGGTGTTACTCTTGACATTGTTCTGTGCAAGGTGTAGTGGTCTGAAAGCAAAACCGGTGAGAGACTCCAAGTCAGAAATACAATTCAATAGGAGGGGGAAAAAAAGATAAAATAAAATAAACAAAAAGCAGTAGTACAAAAGACCACTGACAGAGTTAGAATACAACCTGACACCCTGTTAGTTAGGGTGGTGGTAACAGTCCAGATGAAGCGGTCGTGCTGAAGCAGTGATCCCGAAGAAAGGTCTGGTAGCTCTTGTCCTCTGCGAATCCAGGAGGTAAGGGCTCCCTGTGCTGTCCCAAACCCCAGATTATATCCAGGTGGATTTATCTGTCCCCTGGGCCCAGCATCTCACAGTGGGATATCATTCTGTCAGTCATGAAGTGGGTCCTTGATGGCCCATTAAACAGAGATATCTCCCAGAGGGAGTTACCTGTGAGTCCTGGGCAAGGCATTGATGGGGCCATTAACAGAAACAGCCCAGCGAGAGGGGACCAGGGAAACACTGCCCCACCTGGTTTCAACAGCTCATGAAGATGGTGATAGAATACATACTTTGGGCACATCTTACATTGTAACCTAAGACAAAGGTTGGACTCAGTAATCCTTGAGTCCCTTCAATTCAAGATATTTTGCAGTTCTCTGACCGTTTTCCAAGGGGTACAATCCTTTAGAATCAGAATGCTCTAGTGTGGATCTCCCATAGGCTCACAAATCCTATCAGGACATCTACTCCTGCATGGGCTCCTCTCCCCATATGTTCACAGCTCCTGCCAGAAGCCTGCTCAGTCATCCTGAGAGTAAAAAAGTGTTTCCTGTTGTTCAGAAGGATCTTGCTGCATTTCAGGTTGTGCTCATCCACTGGGAAAAAACTGAAAAAATGATGTCTTTATTTGCTTTTCACACTCCCCTCAGGTATTTATAAACATTGATGATATTCCCCCTGAGCCTTTATTTCTACAAGCTGAACAGTCATAGCTCTCTCAATATTTTCTTGCAAGAAAAAAGGAAGATCAGTAAAGTAACAAATAACAAGGAAGACTTGTTACATGACTTTAATTATCCTTTACAGAAGTGGCCAGATTAAGTTATAATTGAGCTTTCACCTAATTTTCTTTCTGCATGACCTAATGACATCCTTAAATATTTTCTGATTGCCATCTCCTTTTTTCAGAAGTGACATAATCTCTCTTTTCCCCCAAGTTCCTGTGAAAGCTCCCTGCTCAGCAAGGCCCATTTTTCAGCACATCAGAACAGCCTGCTCCTATGCCTTCAAGATTTCTTTCTTAAAGTATATCCAGGCTTTCTGGACCTCTTTGTTTTTAAAGGCTGCTTCCCAAGGGACTTTCTTAGTCAATGTCCTGAACAGGCCAAAGTCTGTCCTCTGAAAGCCCAGGGGAGAGGTTTTGTTAATGCCTCTCCTTACTTTACTGAGTATTGAAAACTGTCATTTCACGGTTGCTGTGCCCAAGAAATACACTTTGTAGGAACAAATCATCTTGGGGTTTATTTTGACACAATGTTTAACTGAGTTGCGTTGACAAATCAGATTTTTTTTGCCTCTCTGGACAAAATAACATTTTAACAATCTGATTGTAACTTACAGATTTCAAATTAAATAATGTCTAGCAGCAGAAGCAGCTGATAAATTTGCCAGACAAAAAACTACTTCTGGCCTAGAAATCAAACTGCTGTTGGAAGACAAGGATGAACCAACAGAAATACACCTTTCTCTTTTACATACATAGGTTGCTTTCATCAAGAATACCAACAAATGGAGACCTATGGTCAAGGTGTTAACAGAACTCTGAATTTCCTTGATCATGGCAGTGGTTCTGAGTGGAAGAATACTGTGTTTTAGGAGGTACTGATTCCCAGTAGAATAAACCTAAGCAGGCCAAAGGCTGTGCTGTGCTGAATTTACAACCTGGGCTTCTGTGCTGAGCAGCATAAATCCTATTTCTGCACAATAACCTCAGCCAGCTAACAGGGCAACCCACAGGCAGCTCCCACTTGTTACTGGTGATTATGCCACCTGCATGGCCTTATCTTTATCTAGGTGTGCAGAAAGAAGTTCTCACGAGAACATAATTTCTCCTTCAACTGTAGAGAGGATAAAAGAGATTTTTCCTTGCAAGAAAATCCTACCATAACTTGGATGACTGAAAGGGGAGTAGCTCAGTTATGGATGGTGTTGGCATGATGTACTACACGAGAACTCTTGTCTGATGCTACACTGCCCGGGGCTTTCATCATCTGCAGGAACACAAGATTTTCTATATTACTGCAGAGTGTCAGCTCTTACAAATAGCATTATAAATGTTAACTTAAAAAGTGTAAGTGGCTTTCTACTGGGATCATAATGAATAATACCCTTTTTCTAAGACATCATTTAATGTAACTCATATTACAGGGGCACAACTATCCCTGCAGTGCAGGTCAGACATTTTCCTATGAACCTGGAAATCCACGGATGTAAAACTAAGTTCCTGTGACAGCACAGGTCTTAGCCTACAGAAAAAATCAGATAATTAAATTTGCTTACACATCTTTCTTAGAGTTCTTTTGTTCCTGCCTGCGTGTTGCTCTCTACTTCCCTTTTATCTTTTCCTCTGAAGCATCTATTCTTAATTTAATTCTACCTATGTAAATATAAACCTTATGCTTTTTCCATAAATTGTGTTGTACAGGGAGACTACTTGTTTATAACAATGCTTAGGGTGGATTATGTCAGATCTGATGCTATTTCTGAAAAGACAGATTAGAGCCATAAAATCCTCTCATTTTGAAACTATTGTGCTTGTGAGTATCTTGTATTCTCTGACAAGGAGAATATTTATGTGCAATGCTGTTTATGGAAGGGTTAGGGCAGAGGAGACCTCGAACCAAGGAGAAGCTGAAAACCAATAGCGAGGACAAAGACATCAGAATTGGACTAGTGAGAAAAAAGAAGTTCAGGGTTCCAAACTCTGTATTTAGCTATTGGGCTAATGTACATCTGTGTACTGGAATAAATGTAATGTACTGGAGTAAATGTAATGGGTATGCACATATGAGGTATTAAAGACACACTTGAGGGTGCTGTAAGGGCAGTAGGACAGATTCTACCATCAAGAACACTTTGTGTAACGTCATGCAGGTGTAATAAAGACAATTCAGTGCTTTCATTGTTTTCCTGGGCAAAATGGTTTTAAATGCACAGCCATTAGGTTTAGGCTGTAAACAACACCAAAAAAAGTTGATTACAACCCATATAATGCAAAATGGATAAAATTCTGAAACTGATAATATAAGCATCTGTGGATTTTATTTACACAGGTGACATTACTCTGATAGCGTTAAACTATCTGTTTTCTGCTTGTGAAGAGCCTTTAGCAAAATATATTTTGGAGACAGCCATAAAAGTCTTGGAAGAGCAAAGGAAAATTAGTTTTTAAGTAGGTGGAGTCAATCTCTTCACTGTGCTTTTCTTGGAATTTTTGATGACCTAAAAGTAATGAGGAATACGTGATTTGGGAGATTAATTTAAAATCCCAGCTCTTGTAATTTCTTATTCTATCAACAGAATTTCTATCCTCCAGCCTGAATATAACCTTTTTTGTTGTTGTTTGTTTCTAGCATTAATTTTATTTCCTTTCCTTTATATATGTAATTACTAAATTTTTTGCTTTACCAACATCACACAGAACATAGTTGGTTTAAAAAAAAAAAAAANGAGAAATATGGAGAATATTGTTTATTATCTAAAGAATATCTTTACATACTAAAGTTAAACTGAAGGACTTATGATTTCAGAAAAAAAAAAAGAAAAAAACCACTGGGTTTGTAAATCTTGAATTACTACAATATATTTTTTCATTAATATGTACACATCATATGGCATGCTGGATTCATTTTTACCCTGAGGCTGTCTTCTGCCCTAGAGTTCAAACACAAGGCAAGTCCTTTCAAGTGAAACAAATTTATATCCTACAAGGTAGTTTTGGTTTCTTGGTTTGTTTTTTTTCCTCTCCCAAAAAAATATTTTAAAGAAGAACACCTTTAAGTTCTATAATTTTTTTCCCTTTCCATTTATTTTTAAAATTTATGGCTGCTAGGTTTTCAAGAGGATGTCATTATGTTTTTTTGTATCAAATAAAGAAAAAATGGCTAAAAGAACAAAAAGAGTCCTTGTAATTTTTTTTGTTTGTTTGTTTGTTTTATTCCCTNGACTGAAGGACTAGCAGTACATTTTCTTTTTTTCTATTTCAGTTCATTTATCAGTGTTGAGCCCAAAACTTTTACCTGAGCTCCAAGAGACACTGGTAGCCATTATTTTGACATTTACTCAGACAGTCAATCTTTGCTGATGCACTGGGTGCAGGTGCCCAGGCACTGGCAGCAGGAACTGCCTCTCTGCCAGACATGGATGCCTTCAGCTGGCTCCAGTCAGCACAACAGAGGACAAGGCTCAGACCAGCAGCCAAGGTGGTTGTGTCTCAGGTAATATGTGTTGGATAAAGAGAAGAAAGAAAAGTCAGATAGACAGTAGAAGAGGGAACACAAGNTCCCTCTTACAATCATAGCCCATTGGTTTATGATGGGTTAATGGAAGAATTCTGTCTTCACTATGTCCCACATAAAATATTAAATATCTGTGTTGTAAAAACCTGAGAGATGCACTCAAAGGAATGTATTTGGAGTTTGGAGAACAGTAGTTTCATCAAATTCTGCACCTCTGAACCAGCACATTGTTTTCCTGCACTGTATTTTCCCACAGCTGATCAGGCAATCTCTTTGTACATTTTTCCTCAAGGTTTCTTTCTTCTCAAGCAAACATAAAAATGACCACAATGCTGAGGACTTCTATGTTCATAAGGTGAATTTCAAAGTGNAGAAGATGGTGCTCCACAGTGAATAGGGCTTATGGAGGACTCCATGCCTGAGCACATGGATATTCCTCAATGCCAATTTCAGCCTGAAAAAAACCTGTGCTGGAACTGAAGATGAGAAAGAAAGGAACAGACAAGAAAAATGGCTGTGTACTAAACATACCCTCCCTAAAACAAACAAACAGACAAGAGCTGCCAAGAACTGCCTCACTAAAGGGCCTGAGTGCAACCTGTGGAAATAACAAAGCAGTGGGGAGGAAAGGAGTAGGCAGTGATAGAGCAAAGATGGTCACAAGCCCTGATTCTCATGAAAAGCTTTTTCACCACATTATTTCCTGGAAAGAAATATAAGCCACACTGAAGATTTCTAGAGGATGTTAAAGACATTGCTGATTAACAAGCTGATTAAATGAATAAGAAAAATAATATTGGAAATATTAAGGTTCATGACAGACTCAACTGCAGCAATAAAAAATTGTATTGTTTTAGCTATCCAGAGAAGTCAAATAAAACATAGAAACTTGGACTTGCAAACTTGGACTTGAAGAAAACAGGCTTCATTTTGTGAATGAATGAATGAATGAATCTGGTTACATGTCCTATGCAAAACTGACCTAAAGAGTAAAGATGAGAGGAGAGATCCTTGACAAACTTCTTCAGGCACAAGAATGACCAAATCACTATTCAGAAGGTCAAACTGGTGCAACATGACTCCAAGTTGGCTGAATAGTGAATAGTTGAATCAACTGACTCAACTCAAAAAAGTAATAAAAAAATAATATACAGGAAGTGTAAAAGAAGACAGGATATCCAGAAGGAGCACTGAAACATTGCCTGAATATGAGAGATGGAAACAGGAAAAGCAAAGCTCAAGTAGAATTGAAAGTAATCATGAAAGCAAGAAGCTTTCTTTCTGCTATATCAGTAACAAAAAAAGAACTAGGAAAAATTGTGGCCTGCTATGAATTAATCATATTCAGAGGAAGGAAGAGTTCAAAACTTCATTTTGATTGTTAGATCTGCACTTAAACGTTTGAAAAAGTCTATATAACAATCTATAAATTCAAATAGACATAATTTCTGAGGAGCCTGGGGATAGGTTAATAGTTTAGGATATGATTTACAGAATTGGAAATATTGTTCAGAGGGTGATTTATGTTTTTCAATTAATTGATATACTGCCTTGTCTGCAACTCTGTTAATTTATACATCTGCTACCTGTAAATATTGATGAAATATGTAAATCCCAAAGCTATTAGTCAGATTGAAGCATTTAAAAAATAAATTTAAAAACCTCTTGATAAATTTTTTTTGAGAATTTGATTTTGAATGTAAATCTTGAGATGAATTTTATAATTCTATTTCCTTCAGCCTTACAGTCTAGGGCTTTTACCATCAAATTTTGTTCCTTTTGACTCTAAATTTTAAAATAATTTCTAAAAATGTTCTCTGTAATTAAAAAATTAGTTTTAAAGCCAACAAACATTATAATAATGGATGTAAATTGGATCAGTCTTTCTTGAATTTTTTCTCAAATAACATGTACTCTTAAAAAAGATACTGAAGTATTTCAGTCTCCAAGTTTATATTGTGAAATAATTTCCAGTTAATTCAAATTTCATTAAGGTGCTTATGAACAAAGACTGTTCTGTATTGCTTTTTCCTCATTTATTCTCTCTTTCCTTCTTTTTTTCCTGCCTGCAATACATCTATTGTTTTAGGCTGTTCTGACATTCAGCTTTATCTAGCACCAAGAATAACATCTACAAAGGTAGACTCTGTGCACCTTTCCTAAGGCCTCTTTTTATTTGAAATGTAACATTCAAGAACGTCTTCCAAGAATACAACATGTTATTTCTCCTCACCCCACAATTCATCATGCTATTTCTCCTCATCTCCAATTGATTTGGAGATTTTTGTTAGACTACTGTAATATAGCCTTGAAAGATCTTTGCAGGGAAAGTTTTTATCTTGAAACTGCAAAGTGCTGTTTTGTTGTCTTCTAAAGTGTGTGTTCTACCTCCTGTAATAGCTGTAATCTGTGTGCCACCAAAAGATGCCTTAGACTTCATTCCCTATACTGCATGTCTCCACTTCAGGGTATCTGACGTGTGCTTCTGTTGTTTGCCATCTTCTCTCTTTTTACTGACAGGAGGCTATTTCACAAATAATCTCATAAAGGGAAAATAGGTAGCTACAGCTGGATAAGTGTAAACGAGCAATTTTGTACTGCTCTATAGTCCTTTTACTGGTGAAAACTGATAAATAGATCCAAAAGAAAGCAATCTCTCCTGCACAGAGGACAAGTGTTATAGCCAGATGAGAAAGACAGTCAGGAAAATGAGGGAAAATAGACTAATATAAGTTTAAAACATTACGTATGGTAACACTGCGTATTGGTCTCCAACATTATCGGCTCTTAAAAGACAGAGCTTCTGTAATGAACTAATAAAGAATTAACACACACACACTGCAAGATGCTTTGGTGCCTTTTTCAATGCCTTTTCTCACGATCTAGGGTATTCCACCTACGTGCAGAGAGAACTACAAGGTTTGTAAAATCAAATAGCGAGAATGCGGCCCTAACCATTTTATGATGCAATCTGTTTAACTGAAATGGAATGAAAAAATAAAATCCAAGTCCTTTGGAAGGGGAAGGGAAGGTCTCTCCTAAAACTAATATTCCAAGTTTTTGAAGTTTGAACTTCACTTTTTTTCAGCATTGTTGCAATAGAAAATATGTATAAATACTTATGTATGGTTGTATAAACACACACAAAAAAGCACGCACAAGTTAGGGGTTTAGAGACCATCATCATGGGACAGTTTAGAATACTGGTAAATAGGCATGATTTCTATGTTCACCTTGAGTATCTAACTTTACAACTATCCAGAATCTGTATGAAGAATCTCTTATTTTTTCTGTTGTCCAGAATTTACCTCTGTTTGCCTCTTGCCTACATAAAGTTCTTATGAGAAAAAATTACAGCATTGCTTTTTTTTTTCAATCCTTGACGCTTTTAATTTTTTTTTTTTGCTTTTTCAGCTGAAATTTTCAGCTGGATTCTTATGCTTGCTTGCCTATAATTTTTTTTTCTCTGCTTTTACAGAAGATAGCTGTGAAAGCTGGCTTCAACCTTTTTTGTCAAACAGCTCTTCAATCCTGCTCCAGCAGTCTCTGAGGCTCATGCCTCTCAACTAAGACTGGATTTATTTTGGTTTCATGTTGTGAATTTTCATCATTCTAACTCTTATCATTCCTAGAAAATGCCCATAGCAAATACTTCTTTTAGCAAAATCATAATAATAAAGAATAGTAATAATGAGATAAAAGGAGGGGTGATACTGTGAAACAGAGGTATGAAGTCTTCTACTCTACAACCAAATAATTTTATTTTACCTCATAGATTTTTTTATATAGAACTGAAACATCTAACTGAAGATAAGACATAACCTTGGAAAAGGAGTTTGAATGCTCCCAGCTATAAATGCAGAATCATTACATCACAGTGCTTGCTTCAGTGAACAATATGACTGAAGCATTTAAAGAAACCAGCTAATTTAACCTAATTTTCTAGTCATTTCTAGTCATTACCATAGAAAGTACATATCTACAGACTATAATAAAGAAAAAAAAAAAGAAAAAACCCCAAACCAACCAACCAAAGAAAAAATTAAACCAAAACAAAATTAAAAAACACAAACATACAAAAAAAAAAACCCAAACAAACAAACAAAACCCCAAACCAACCAACAAAAAAAAACTCAAACAAAACCAAATCCCTTTGCAAAGTATATAATTTATATAATGGGATCACCAAATTTATATGCAAAAAGAATATGGACTAAACAGCAAAATGCTCATTACACCCCTACACACAAATGAGTGAAGAATACCATAGATAGATAAGTGTAAGGAAATGAAGACCTGTATCATATGTCTGATGAAATAAATGAAAGTTTTTATCAGATTAATAACTCTTGCCTTCAGTTGCAATGGGAATTATGATATTCAAATAACTTCTGCTTCCACTCTTATTACTCTGTCAATATGGGATAACAGTTGTGTCCTATACGATGTCTTATTTTGACAGTATTTCAGAAGGGGAAACTCTATTTTTATGCATCTTATGTATGGATCTGCATTGACAAGATGTATACATCTCTAAGATCCACTAAAACAGAACTTCAAATTTAATATCTATCCACCTACCCCTATATTAATTAAGAATAATCTTAAGAATGTTCTTAAGAATGGCTTTACACAGCATGTGTTCCCTTCCTGTGTGGTTTGTAACATTTAATTGAATAAAAATAGAACCATACAAAACATATCTAACTTTGGAAAGCAGCTCAGGCAAGGTAGTCCACATTCGGACTAGACAAACTGACATAGGGAGGACCTATGTCCTCCTCCCCAATATTTTAATTACTCACCTCAAGGTATAAAATTTCTTTGTTCTTAGTAGCTTCAAGAGAAATATATTAGTGGCAGTTTATTGAGTGTCTGAGTTAACTTTCACCAGAACTTACCCTTTTCTTACCAGAATTTGCTCTTTCCTCTCTGGTGTTAGTGGAAGATGCTCTTTGGATCAATGTGAAATACAAGAAATAAGCAAACAATTGGGTTTTTTCTCTTTTTTTTCTTCTTTTTTAAGAACATTTATTTCTGTTTGCATGCAAAAGTTCATAATCAGCTAAAGTGATATAAAGCCCACATCAGTTTGTGAATCTCAATTTTATATGCTGTGACACTAATTTCTTGGCAGGATCCATTGATGGAGGAGATGTGCACTACTCTGATTTTCTCTTTTTTTTTTGAGCAAATGATTGAGGAACACTGACCCAGCAGAGACCTAGAAGTCATCTTCAGATTCCTCCCAGGGATTCCATATAAATACTTATTTTCATAGGAGCCAAAAATTATATTTAGAGAAGCTCTCATAGAAATCTACATAGAATATTTGTGTCAACAAATCAGCAACACAAAGATGATGGGTAATCACCTGAATAATTCACTAAGCTCTATACATATTGTGTTAGAAATCACAATTTTCATATCAGGCTACAAAACCAAAACAAAGCAGAAGAANACTTTTGAATGGTGAGACAAAAGAGCAGGCTAGCTACAGGAAATACAGTGATAATCTTTGGGCTAAAAACAGGACTTTGAACCAAAAATTTTGCTCCTTTTTCCAGCTTATATTTTGAAAAATTATAAATCATAAGTTTTTCTATAGAATCCCATCCCATTTGAGTTCAATGAACGAAAAGACTTAGCATGTTATTGAGTAAAATACGTGAATCTCTCAAACTTTGAATGCAACCACTCAGATTTTGCCTTACAGTAGGATTTGTCTTCTAAAACAATAGTAAATACAGATTAAATTTAAAAAGATCCTTATTTATGCAAGTGATTGAACATGAGGAAATGAGAATTGATTTCATACAAAATATATATTTTATATAAAATATAANCAAAATGAAACAAGCAAACAAGCAAAACAAGCAAAACAAAACAAACAAACAAAAAGAAACAAAACAAAAGAAATAGAAAAGATCAAGGGGGAATTTTGACAGAGGAGCTTAATAAATAGTACAGGCAGTCTAATCTGTGTCATTTAGCAGAAAATCATTAGCTATGGCTGCAGTTTTGAAGACATGGATTGCAGCCCAGATATTTAGCTTCCTGCAAGTAATAAAAAAATACATTAGGGTAGCAGTTTAGTTTTTTTAATAAGGCTAACTTTGGTCCATGGAATTTTAATACTATTACAGTATAGGGCACTTGAAAGTTAAGCATGTTTCCATCTCTTTTGTTACGGTAGTGTGCTTAAAGTGGGCATAAGTTGTATTAAGTTTATTTGCACTTGCAGAATGTTTTTTCTGTACAAGGCTGAATGAGCACTTCATCTAGATCTGCAGTGAAGAAAGAGTGGTGAGATCACTATGCTGACTATACCTGAAGTTCAACAACGAAGCCGTCAGCCTTCAGTGTTTTTTTAGTTGAGGAAACATAATAATAATGTACAGAATTGCACACAAGCACAAATAAGCATGTTAGGGATTAGAGAAGTTCTTAGTGCTGCCTTGTGCCAATCTGAGGTGACTGGGTCTAGAATAATGCAGGCACTCAGCAAATATGCTCTGGCACAATATGGGATTGAAGTGTTTATGAGCTGAATGCTATGCGTATGGTTAAACAAGTTCACACAGACTCAATATGAAAAAAGATGTGGAAGGTTAAGATCTGTAGAAGGCTTGTAGTTTCTCATAACACTTCAAAGGAAAAGCCATTAAAAATTGCATCAGATATTTAGAAATGTTTAAGGGTACCTGTCAAACACAGGACACAACATAAGCTTCACAGTGCTTAAAGCTGTTTTTAGTAACAAATAGGTATCAAAATTAGCTCAGTCTTTCAAAATGCATAGAAACAGCGAAAAAGGACACTTTGAGTGCAAAGGGGTAGCAAACACAAAAAAAAGTGACCTCATAGAATATGTCTTCCTTTTGCTGTTTTCTTCTCCTTTACAGAAATGGAGACTTCGAAAGACTGGGATGAATTCTTTGTGCTGCAAAAAAATAATTCTCTACTCAGGTAAGCTGGAAGTTTCAGGGTTTGCAGCACTGTAAAAATGAACTCAATAACTTACATTAATGAAGTTAAACATAGTCCTACTGACACAGACTTGCATATAAACATTTCCTTTACATGTTTGCAATTACTTGAGCACCCTGATCACTGTTCCAAGATAGAATGACAGTAATCACGATAATGATGATAAAGTAGGAACTGTACTTTGAGAAACTTACTAGGCACCTATGTTGCAACTGGTCTTGACAGTCACCTTTAGTCCGCTTTTGTTCATCTCACAGGTGTTTCAAGTAAAAATTTGCTTTCATCATGAAATACAAAGGTCTTCTTAAATATAGTATTTCTAAGATTTTAATTTACATATTTTTCTGGTGTGTATTTCTTCTTCTTGCATAATATAGTGTTGCCCTCAGAAGACAGTCATATGAAGATCAAAATTATTAAATGAATAGCATAACTTAAACTGTATTTACCTCTTCCCTAAAAAATTTCTGTCAAACAGGATATGTTTTGAATTTCCAGTAAGTCTGGCAAAATAAAAGCTCAATATATATGTCAGTTTAGTAATGATTTTGTAATCAATAAGAGAAAGGTTGTAATTCCAATAGAATGGAATTATTAGAATACTGGTGCTTCTACTTATCTGAAGTAAAACTTTTTTTTTTTTTTAAGGACTTTTAAATTAATTCAGCTTTGGATTTTCTTCTTTGTTCTTATTGAATGTGTCACTCATTTTGAAGTATGCTTGTGATTCTCTGTTTTATCAGATCTGATAAAACATCCCACAGACTTTTTGAGTGAAGAATGCTATGTCAATGAGAAATTCTGGCAGAAAAGAACAATTCATTGCCTATTTATAACAGAAATTCTTGATAAGTACCTTGGTTTAGCCACAAAAAAACCTCTTGAAAAGCACAATAATCTTTTCTGAAAATACACTGTTCAGTGTGACTAATGCTGTGCCTGATGCCCATAAGGCCTTCCTGGCTGCCAGGGCACTGCTGACTCATGTTCAGCTTTCTGTCGACCAGGACCCCCAGATCCCTTTCCATGTCACTGCTTTCACTTCTCTTGTTTCCTGGTTTATAGAGCAGGGTTGTCCCATCCCAGGTGCAGAATCTGCCACTTTTCCTGCTTAAACTTCATACGGTTGGTGATTGCCCCCTTTTCTAATTTTTTAAGGTCTCTCTAGGATCTCTCAGTCCTGGAGGGAATCGACATTTCTTATAAATGAAACTTCTTTGATTGGACCTAATACTTGTATTCTTCCACTTCCAGTTCTAGTAAAAAAAACCAAAACAAAGCAAAAGGAAGTTTTAAGTTTCTCATCTTTATTTGGAAATGTTTAATACTTGGATGTCAATACTATGGCTCAGTTGACTAATAGCAAGAAAGACAATCAGAAGCATCAGTTTTACAATCTTAAGTTACAATTTTGTATTGCCAATGTATTTTTGCTTTAAGCATTGTTTACCATGTTTTAAATTTTTTTTTTTTTAGTTTTGACCGGAGATGTAAAGTTTATGTCTAGTGTTTGCACTTTTTATGTAAAACCAAATCAAAGAGTAATACTGTGTCTTCTATCGAACTGGGTTTCATCACTGTAAGCACAGGAAGGTTAGAGAAAAAAACCAAAAAGACAAAGAGAAAACATACCACGTACTCACCCCTTAACATTTAAACAAAGGTTACATGGCTTAAGCTACAACACACACATCCTAAAGTGATAAAATCTCCAGACCATCCCCAAAAGCCATAAGCTCTCCTACCACTGACACCCAAGTATTTAACCTTCTCTCCTCTTCAGCCTCTTATTCGAATAATGGTTCTTCCAGGAACACGATTGCAAAAACTCTCTGCACTTCTTTCTGCACACAAATTAGGATGTGAAAATTGATAGGTTTGTCTTCAAGGAGCTGCATTCTGGCCTTCTGACCTCACATACTTTTCAGCTAGCTACGCAGTCTACTGGTCTAAATTGTTATCTTAGCACACTCCCCATTCACATCCTATTCTTTTTTCAGGTGCATTTCAGTCCTGGACTTGCCTTTGAATGTTTTTCAGGTTGCAGTTTTCTACCTATTACTTAACTGCTTAACCCTTGATTTTCCACTAAGTTGATGCATACATTTGCTCCAAGAATTTATTCTCATATAAAGAGATATTGCACAAAGAGAAATGTTATTTATGGTGTGCCCTTTCAAGTGTCATTTTGTCCTAAGCTTTCAGTTTTCATGAACAGAGTTAACTCTCAGTGAAGTATTTTATCCTCTGAGGGGAAAAATATTATTTTCTCAACCAGAAACCTGTAGCACGTATTAATAAGTGGAATCAAGCTTGGAATATCCTGAGGGGAGGGGAGTGGTTATTTGGTATTTTTTGGTGAATTTATCCTCAATCAAAGGAAAAATGAAACAAACAAACAAACAAAAATTGAAAACACAATGATGAATAAATCTGCACTGGAAGCTTCCAACAAATGAATGAGAAATGTAGAAGTAAAATTGTCCAGCCACAAATACAGCTGCCAATAGGTGATATAGCCATTCTAAAACCACAAAATAATAGTATGCAAATTATTTTCAGAAAGTTCCTGAAAACAAATCCAGTCAGCCAGCACAGAAACTTTGTTTGAATCAAATGACATTTCTTCAGTTGCTACAGGCAGGTTCTAGTCAGAGGAATTGGCTTATAATACATAATAGAAGGAATATAAGCTTCAGCTCACTGAAGAGATACACGGTGGAACACAACAGCAGCAAAGATCAGAGTACCTAGTTTCTGTTTGTGGTGGGAAGTGAATGCGTGTCATTAGGAGTGGTACAAACCAATGTTGGCACAGGTGGTGACAGCCAAAGCAGCATGTGTTGGGATCAAAGCTTGGCAAACGGTTTCAGTATCCATTCAGAGACTTCAAACTTTTTTAACCCTCTCCCACACCTACTCTCCAACAAGTCTGAAGCTTGAAATGCATTTTTCTTTGTAATATTAGTATCAGAAATGAAGAAAAAAGGATTCAGAATGAACCTTTCTGCAAGCCATTGATCACTCATTATTTCAATGAAAAAACATGAGAATTGGCACACAAAATGGTCTAAAGCTCATAAAACATCTCTCCATGATGGTTACATTAAATGTTCCCTTGCTTATGTTTACTAAATGCCTTGAATGAATGTTCTGCTGAATTTATACTTTCAAAGTCTCTAGACAAAAATGCACAAAATATTTTGAAGAGAGAATAGGTAACAGTTACTTGTATAAAAGGTAGTACAAGCCTTTCATCCTCCTTCCTCATAGCATGCAGCAAAAGCTGGCATCAAAATACAACTACTCCCAAAATAAATTGAGAGCAAATATATACACATGACTGCATTCTCATTAAAATTTCTTAAAAGTATCTGTGTCTACAGAGAGGAGCTGCCTTTTTCCTGAAGGCAAAATAGTTCCTGCATTTTTCTAACTTTGTCTTTTGACTTCATTTGTAAATGCATTCATCTGCAATATGAAAGGGAAAAAAAAACCCCATAATCTAGGTTAGAAAGACAAAAAGATAAAGATACCTAAAACAGATTTAAAAGTATATAATTAGTTTTTCAAAGAATTAGTGATTAATTTCTACTCCAAAAATTAAAATAAATCACTACTATTTAATTATTGATATACCAAATAAATAACATCATACTGCTGAACAGGTCTCTGGATCTGCAGTGGAGATCAACAGAGTATAACCTCATAGTGGAAAAAGAAAGGCTCCTGTACCTGTTGCACCACACGTAAGGACCTGACACTTGTAATTTGGAAACCTGCTCTTCATTCATTTGGCACCTCCTGATCTCTCATCTCCACATCCTGAGACTGCTCTACAGTGACACAGCCGTGGTGTCCTGAGTACTGTTACCCTCACAGCCCAGCACTGGCAGTGTGAGTTGTTATCGTGCTGGATTTCTCTCAGAAAATAATGGATACCCCAAGAAGGAGACTGGTCTGCGCTTCATGGCAGACCACTGGGCAGAATTTTTCTGTTGCTTCCTCTTCCCTTTATTCATTCTTTTATTTGCATGGTTGGTTGTGGTTTGTTTTTATTTTTGGAGGGGTGGGGGTTTGTTTCTCAGTCTTGGGTAGTTGAAATTGGTGAATTCTATTAGCTGTAGGTTCCACAAAGGAGTTTCTGCACCTGTAGACCTCTCTCAGTTTTTTGCTCCACAGTAAAAGCAACTGAGTTGTTTTGAATTGAGTTGCAGTGGGGGAGGTTTTTTTTGGATTTTTTTTTTGGTGTTTTTGTTTGTTTGATTGATTGTTTCAGGTTTTTTGTTTTATTTTGGTTTGGTTTGGTTTGGTTTTGTTTTTGTTTTTTTGCTTTTTTGATGAAAAGACAAATAGAGAAAGAAATAAGAAAAGTGATATAATACTTCTCTACAAATCATTTGCAGTTAAAAGTGTTTTAACCCTGACTGCAATCAGGGGTAAGAGGATGAGTAAAGAAATAAGGGTTTATTTGAAGATAGTTTAGAAAATAAGCATAAGAATGTCTTTTTCTTACAGTTCCAGTCTGAGTTGAAAATAAGCCTTTACATTTTATGCTAAACAAAAAGTTTTATGCTAAACAAAAAGTTCCAGTCTGAGTTTCTAGAAGAATTTTATCAGCTTAAAAAAAAATAAACAAACACTCTCCAAAACACTCAGTCCACATTTTAATCTTTCACAGAACATTTGAGTCACTGTTTTAATCAATAATCATATTAAAAACGTACTCTTTTTATAAGAACACCTGTGGGAAATAAAACTGCAGCTGAAAGGAGAAAACATTTAGCAATTGAAATAATTATCTCTTGAAAAAATGAAGGAGCCAATATGATGAACAGGTCCACAGAGTAATAGAGAATAGTAATCTCATATCACAATGTAACAAGGATATTTTTTGATTATAATAAAAATGATTTTGAGAAATGCAATATAGAGATACTAACTAATCAAGAATGTGGTCTACAGACAGGTATTTTACCAATGAAGTAAAAAATTGGGAGTGTTTTGAGATCTGAATCATAAAAGAAAAGATGACTGGGGAATGATAGGACTAATCCAAGAACCAAGCAGTGTTCATAACTATTTAATTGTAAGAAATAAAGTTTTCAGCCTTACCTGAAAGTCAATTTTGTATCTTGAATAAAAAGCAGTAACTTGTAAAATAAAAACAATAACTAGCAAAATAAAGATTCTTTTCCCCAGCAAGGTAGATTAAGCAAGATACAAATCCAACAATCCTTAAATAAAAATTTTAAATACAAGATTCCTTGTTTTGTTGCAATACTCCCTTTCACATGCCAATACTACTGTTACTGGTCAGGGTGGATTTATTGGCACTTGTTATGCTCTCCCATTGCTAGAAATAGCCAATGAAGAATACTAGGTCTTTTGTCATATGAAAATAGAAATGTCAGGGCACTTCAAGACCTGCCATGGATCATATTTGCCTCCAGTCCAGATGATGTTGAAGGTGACTTCATGCAGAAAATAAGAATGGTGTTCCATGATCCTGTGTTAGCTCCCTTTTCCCCCCCATTATTAATTATATCATCAAAGAAAGTATTTAGCTACTAATAAATTAAACCAATACCCCTAATTACTACAATTCATCTAGGTATAATTGATAATTGAGTGGTATAAACAACATCGGACACAGATATTAGTATTTACAAGCAAGTAGTTATTCTAAGTGGGTTGAAATATATATAACCTGTCATAAATATATAGTGTAGCGGTCGACTGTTTCTGAAAGCAGGTGTGTTATACCAAATACAGGTGTAATATAATAAGTAAGACAGTACATGGTATACAGGACATCTAAGGCTAGAGAAAAAAAAAAATCACCAAACATTAATTACTGATATTAAAAGAAATTCAGGCTTGCAGTTCATGTAAGTCACTGAACATACAATAAATTCAGATGTGGTAAGAACCACAGAGGACAAAAGAAAGGCATAGATTTAACTAGCAAACATAAAAAGTAAAGACAAGCATACCCTGGATTAAGGAGAAAAAAACATAAATGTAAATTACATACTCATTTCTTGACAAAGAAGAAGAGACCCTCATCAATATTACATTTCTCTCAACAAAGGACTTGGGACAGCAACAACATGCTCTAAATCCCTTCCCAAACTGAACCCAAAGATCTCTGGACGTGAAAAACATAGTATAATGTCAAAGAAATTGATAGATAGTAGAAAGCTTGTATCAGTTTAACCTGTATTTAATTTGAACAATTGTTACTATTGCTATAACTAAACTAATAATATGTCTTTGGTTAGAATGTTAACATTTAATTCTAATTAAGATTTTAATTAGATTAGCATCACATTCCTTTTTTGGCAAATGAGGTGTACTCCTCATGGCCCACTTTTGAGTGTAGCAGCTGAGAGATATGTCACAGGATCTACAGAATGTCCTGTTCCTTGAGCACCTGGTGTTGTTCCACATTGTACTGAGCATCTATGCATAAGTAAATGGACACTTTCTTATTCATAAATCCTTTTGTTGTCAACCACTACTCATCAGACCCACAATTACCAGGAGCCATTTATTTCATTTGGATTTTCATTTTAATTCCGTCAGTGTTAAATGAATTAATAATTGTCATTTGCCATTGTACTATTCTGTTTTTTATTTATTGTTTATTCTGAAAGCTGACTCCGTGTCATAGCAATATTCTTGTAAACAAGCTTTTGTTTGTCATTTCCCATTTTCAAGGTGTTGTGTTACTTTGAGGGTTCTATGAAACTACTCTTTGCACAGAAAAATTAGCATGTGATGTTACCTAACTTTAGACACCTAAAATACAATTAATACTAAGTTCCCTAGTATAACAAGGAAAAAAGAATAACTATATCAGGTGTTAACTGATTGGGTTACCTGGGCTAAATATTTATGTTAGGAGGAGATGGAGTTTTCTAGAAGTCCCTGTTTCTGCCTTTAAAGGCAGCATAGGTGGCTAACTGATGTCTCCTTTAATCAAAGAAATTACACACTTAACTGCTATCCTTAGGTTTGAGTGTAATCTTAGTATGTTTTTAGTGATTTTGTACAAGAAACAGCATAATTTCTGTGTCTTTCATTTCTTGTGGGTTTTGGTTTTGTTTTTGTGTGGGTTTATTTATGATGCAGAGTAAAATCAATACTGTCACCAGGACAGTAGCTGAAGGACATGGAAAGCTGATATTTAAAGAAGATAATGGATCACAACTTCTAGGTATTATTTCTGTTTTAAAGATGGATTGGCAATTATGCTGAGCAAATACATTAGCACCAGACTGCAACCTTATCAACAAAGCTGATGTACAGCTCTGAATAAAAAACAAAATTAGGAAAAATATGTATGTGAAAATCAATGGACAAGAAAATGTCTCAGAGACTGGAGGAGCAAACTCCAGCAGTGTTCTGGAATCAGAAAGCGATTTGCTTCTGCATTTTTTCTTTTAAATACATGTTCACAACTCATATAACCATCTTAACCTTACTGCCCATTTGTCTCCAGTTTTAAAAGTTTCTATAAGAGATTGAAGTACATTTCAGACAAGACCAAATTAAGAACTGGTTTGTTCTCCGCTCATTTTTCCTGGGATAAATTATGTAAGCAGTAAGGTCTCATTTTACATTGAGATATATATATGTGTGTATATATATATATATGTACAATTTTGTCTCACAACACAATATGAATAGAAAGAACTCTTTCTTGCTTAGATTAGCCACCATTTCTGTCAAAATAGTACTTGCAAAGAGTCATTGCCTTTGTTTCTACCAATAAACATAATTGCTTGTTCTGGTTTCAAGTGTTTTTTTCTTTACTCAGTTGCCTGTTTCTGTCACGAAGAGATACCTCTTCATTCACAATTGGTTTCATGAGAACTGATTTTAGCCAAATCTTTTCTTGACACTTACCTGAGGACCTCATACAGTGGGAGAATATTTCCTTTTTCCTCCCCATTTTGCAATTAATGAAAATACCCCTTTCATTCATCCCCAAAGCTGCCATTCAATGACTCATTAAATGCCATTAGCCTGATCAACTCGTTTGACTTATGGTATTCGTTAACATTCTCCATTGGGCATTCCATTTCAGCTGATCATAATGAAATGTAAAGAACAATATTTAGACAAAATATTTAAACAAAATATTTGAAGAAAACTGGTGCATGTCAGTGATTAGACGTATAATTTGTTTTTTTCTTATTAACAACTGATTTTGTTTTCTACCTCACTTAAGGTCTAAGTAGTGACTCAAAAAAACTGAAATAAGATGCTCTGTCTGTGGACAAATCTTTATTTAACCAATGATCAAAGTGCCTTCTGCTGCTGCCCTTCCTGTCACTGCTCAATGCATGTATACCAGCATAAGCTTTGTCAATTAATCCCACATAGATCTCTAGGCAAAATGATGCCTGAATTTTCTATCTTATGTTTATTCTCTGGAGCACATTCTAAACTTTATCCTATTTTATTCTGTATTTAGAGCACCTCTATCAATGATCTCTTCAGAACTACCTACCTTCATAATGTCTGGGGGTTCAAGCAACTGTGTAAAAAAACCCTTCTAAGTGTTAACTTTCAGAGTTTTGTTAACCTACTATTTGGCAACTTATTCTGAGGCAATACTCAAATATTTCTTAGTGTGGTACACCAGCTTTTTACACTGTAATTATTTTAAGTGCCAAGTAAAAGCAAGCTGCAGAGAAGTAGCAGTCATTAATTTTCCAAAACACATTTTGCTATGACTTAGTCTTTTTGATTTAATACATATAAATTTTATTGCTTTGGTTGTTTGTCTTGATTTGCATTAGGGGTGTTTTTTTTTACACAACAGTTTTGTATAGCTTCAAAAAGAAAAAAATTACTTTCAGTTCTAAATTGTTGGGACTGACTGTTTTGAAAAGAATGTTAACAACATCTTTAAGCAACTAGTCATTTGCTTTCACTTNCTTAATACATATAAATTTAATTGCTTTGGTTGTTTATCTTGATTTGCATTAGTTTTTGGGTTTTTTTACACAACAGTTTTGTATAGCTTCAAGCAGAAAAATTTACTTTCAGTTCTAAATTGTTAGGACTGACTGTTTTGAAAGGAATGTTAACAACATCTTTAAGCAACTAGTCATTTGCTTTCACTTGACTGGATGTATGCCTTTAGTTTGCTAACAAACCACTCTTACTGCAGTACTTGAAAGATAAATTATACAGAGTTATGAAATCACACCTGGAAAGCTGTTCCAAAATTCTGAAGTCAAATATACATTTATGGCAACCATTATCAAGGCCAGGTTGGGTGAGGCTTTGAGCAACCTCGTCTAGGGGAAGGTGTCCCTGCCCATAACAGGGGGGCTGGAACTAAATGATTTTAAAGCTCCTTTAAACCAAAACCCTGCTATGATTCTGCGATTCTATGGTCTATAGCGACAATCCCTTCCCTGCTCAAACAGGCAAATAAAGTCTCAGTTCACAAGCATTTGTGCTCATGCCCCAGAATAGCATGGCCAGATGCACAGAAAACAATTCTGTTTTAAGCCCAGTTGTCATAACCAATATGAGTTTAGTACAGCATAATATATATGAGTCATATATTTGCATGCATATTGCAGGAAGCTATGCACAAGCAATAACAAACGTTTTCGGGAGGTATATAAAGTTTTCTAGAAACGAAAAATCAGATTAAGTTAGTTTACCTTCAGATACCATAACTGGAAAAAGGTATCTCATAGTGTTAACTTATTTTGAGACCAGCCAAAGGTATGTCTATCTGTAAAACCAAAATGTAAAAGAGACCAGATCTTTTAACAATGATGTTTATTAGCCATGTTTGGAATTACCTACCCTGAAATCATGTTTCCTCTGTCGCATCCCAATCCTAACTCCCAGGTCAATTCACTCAGAACATGCTTATCATAAATGACAAACATACACTTGTATTTTACTGATTTCAAGGATGTCTATAAATAGATCACTAACTAAAACAGCTATTGAACAATTTTTGAAGACACTATAACTCAAGGTGAAGGAACAGTTACAAAAATGCTGAGATACTTAGTCAGATCAAATCGAGATCAATTTTTTTCTTATTCTTCCATTTACTTCCCAGCTATCATATCAGTTTTTAGTATATTCCTTCTGAAGTTGCTATTTCAGCAATTTCCATTTATTTATTCAGACATCATTCTTAGACTGTGGTTCTTGCAATGTCAAAAAATAAAATATTTCTATATGTTTTCCTCCACAGAGTTCAAAATCAAACTAAGATTGAATAGTAAGGTATTAAAAAAATCCTACTAAACCTCGTTGGCTTTCCATTTCTGCAATCATAGGGGTAATTTCTTGAAAGTAACACTCTCCATCTTTACTGTAAACCTCAAATCACACTGCAGCATTGTTGTTTACATTTGGCATAGAGCTATTTGAAAGACTCATCTTTTTAAATGTCACACGGTGACAGGAAAGACCAGCAGAAGACTGATAGCCTTAGGAACCAGTTCCAAAAATAAATCGATCTTCTCTGTATCCCTTTCTTTCTTTCTTTAAGTGTAAGCAGCACAGTTGCATTCTTGGAAAATTTGCATATCTCTAATTATTCTTTGTTTCCAAGAATGAAAATATGTAAAACAAGTTATAGCTTTTTGTCCCTGTCAGCATGAACAATAAAGCTTGAAGATCTGTGAGATTTGACTGCCTTAATTTCTTGTTTCTTATATTTTATAAATGGAAAATAGAGAATATGAAGAAAGAGAAAAGATACTATTTTCAAGCAAAGAAAGCCAGAAATAAGTAGACGTAATTGCTTGTTGTTCTACATGGCTGATTTAAGGAAAAATGTGAAAGTGAAAACAATTCAGCCTAGTTTTTTATCCTCTACCAAATGGAGTGCATGTGTTGAAACCACATGCACAATAATATCAATGCAGATTAAAATCCAAAAACTATAAGTAGTAACAGTTTTCAGAATAAATTCCAGACTGGAATAGTTTTAAAGAAGAATTTGAAACAGAAAATGAAGATTAGAGGAGCACTATCCTGTAATTCTGGATTTTATACTCTGGGTAATCACTTAACATTTAATAAAACATCAGCATTCCTACATGCTGTGTAGCTCAGTTTCAAGTCTGTCAAATCCTTGCACATATTCATGAACTCTTTAAGATTAGTGAGCTATGAAAATGCAAATTTTGGAAGCAGTATTTTCTGTAGGGCAGAAGGAGAACTGGCAAAGCACATTTTGGAAATTAGTTTAGTATTAGAAGCCCAAGACCTCTTACTATAAGTGTGGTGGGAAAAACAAAAAAAACAAAACAAAACAAAACAAAACAAAACAAAACAAAACAAAACAAAACTGGAGCTAAAATGGAAGAAAAAATAAAAAGTGTAAAAATTGGGGTACAAAAATTGCGTGAAGGGTTAGATCAAATTCCCCTTGAACTCAAGATTAAAGGACTAAATGGAACATGAATTTCAGGGATAGATTGAAAGCACCCTTCCAGCATCTCTCATTATGTGATTATAACATTTTATTATTTCTTAAAATTTTATTTGCATGTAAAAGCCAACAGAAGCAGCAGAAATTAAGGTGATATGCATTTTTATGCATTGTGTGTGGGCTTCTTATGCCTGCCAATTTTCTTTTCTTCATATTTATAACTAGAATGTAATAAAACCACAGAACAAAACGTCTCCCACCAAACCCTTCAGGTATTTCCTGCATAGACTGACAGAAATACTCCATGATGCTTGCTCAGTTTAGAATTCAAGACACTTTGAAGTAATGAAGTCTGGGTACCAGGGCAGGAATGGCAATGGTGACTGGGCTCAGCTGAATGCTCCACAATCACCAGGTAAATCCATAGGAGACCTGGGGATTTCAAATCATCATGGCACTGCTGAGATCAGCAATGAATAAGGCTACACGGCACACCTCTGATGTAGCTCAGGCGAGGACTGAGTCTAAATGCAATGTGTAGATCAATAGGCAGAATTTGCACACACATGGGCCCAGGTGAAGCATTTGACAGCTCTCTGGCAATATATGACTTTTTACTTCTCACTTCTCTTTCTGGAAATTTTTCTTTATTTATAGATACCTGGTACAAGGTCACACAACTGCACTAAGTCATAGCTGGCTTTTGAAACAAGCTGCTCAGCCTTGGGAAGAAAGTTGCAAAGAATTGTGGAAAAACAGTTATAGGCTGATCAAGTTGGCTAAAGCCTCTTGATGCACTCAGGACTCTGACAGAAAAATTCTTTATTATCCAAAACCCTGGGAGTTGTGTATTTTTCCTCATTGCTTCAATGGCTCCTTAGCCAAATATGAGAGAAAAATCAACTGATGTTTTTATTTAATGAGTTACTTCAAAAATTTTAGCCTCAAAAAACTAATTCAAATTTGATTCTAGGTTTCCTCGTTTACCTAGTTTCTCTAGAGTTGTCATTATTTTGGCAGCAGAATATTCAGCACCAGTATATTTCTGCAGCAGGAAGATTTTTTCATAACTTTCCCCTGATTCTCAGGCTACATCATTATTCCCATCTTGATCTCTATGTCTCTCCATCTTTGCGATGTCTGCATCATTACCAAGTCTCAGAGGTACACTCTCTTCTGTCTTGGGTCTGTCATTCACTTCACAACCAATACACAATGTGCTTACACTAGAAAATTTAACTCCTGGATTATTGAGGCAATCTCACTTAACTTTCAGCAGAAGACTTGTGGGAAGTCCTTCGCAGTTTTAGGATTTCCACAGAAAACTATATGTAAGTATAAGATCAGGATTAGTCACATATTTGTTTTCTAAACTAAAATATTGTCAATGCAAAAAATTGCTCAGTGTCAGTGATCAAAATTGTTCAATACACTAGAAACAAGCATAAGTTTGCATTTTAATGTAACCAATCAATCTCTGTGAACAGAATATCTTGAACAATAAATTATGCAAATTGCATGACAATAAGTATCAAATTCAAAGACTAGTGCTTTGCATATATATAACTTGTGTTTGAAAACAAATGATACATTTGTGAAACTTCCACTACAATCACACGCAGCTGAGCTCTGCATGTATCTGAAAGCTAAGAATGAAAATCATGATTTGCGTGGAGCATCCAGAGATCAAAGATGGCTTTAAGACTCATGTCCCTGGAGAAATAAAACCAAGTTGGACTAACAGAGAAATAAGTTCTATTGCATAACCTCAGAGGGTTAATTTTACTCTGTAACTATTACCAATAATTCACTGAAAACTAACTTCAATACAGCTCTTTTGTGGTCTGCTCCAGAAGTCTCAGAGTCTTTTCTCAAAGTCCTTGACCAACAAGCTGTTAACTGTCGCAATAGGACATGAAATAAAGATGCTTGACTCCAGTCAGAAGGCAGTAGAAATCAGGATGTTTTATTTATGATTCATTCAGCCCTGCACTAAGGAGACATGCCATTAGTCCATAGGACTGAGACTTCTCCCATTGGCTAAGTAATAAAAGTAGCAAACAACACCTGTTGTTATGTGAAAAGAATATTGTTTACACAAGGTTGTTTTGGGAAAAAGAAAACTGTTGAAAAGTTTCCCTTGAGAGAAGCTAGCTCTTCTCAAGCCCAGAAACAATCAAGTCCACAGTTAACTGTCAATAAAATGAGTTATAACCTTCTCTAGAATTCCCTCTGAGAGAAAATATAAGATTCTAAACATTGCCAAATACGCATGCCATTAACTTTAGAAAGACAAGGGTTAATTTGAATGGTAAATTTATATTGGTATCTAAGTATACAACTTTGTTTCTGTTATGAAAGCACCCAGAAAAAAAATAATAATTCCAAAAAGTAACATTTCCATACCCAGCTTTAATATAGCATTTGAAGCCAAGGTACAGGTATTTAAAAGATGAAAACACATACCATGAAGAAATGTTTATGTCTCAGTGAAGCACATAGGTCGTTCATCAACCACTACATGTCTATCCCATTCCTAGAAGGACTCTCATTGCTGTAAATAGATGCAGCAGATATATATACATGCTTATCTTTTGGGGTGTTTTTTCCTAACTCATCTCCTTCATTTAATCCTGACTGAAAAGTTCTGGGGGCAATAAATCTGGTTTCCCAGGATTGTGTCTGAAAAGATAAATTCTGTGAAATGGCCATTTACCGTACTCTGTAGTCCTATCAAAGAGTTCTTCAGGCACTGAACTTCCTTCTCAAAGGGTGTACCCATAGACAAATATTTACCCTACATCTATAATTTCCCCTGTCTTGTAATAACATGATATTCACACACACACACTGCATACTGCATGCAAGGAGATGGGGGAAAGAAAAAGAAAAAAATAAAAATTATCTGTTTTCTGTTTAAAGAACAGTCAGAAAAAATGTGTGAATAAAATGTGACTGAATAAATGAAGTCTGAGTAATTAAAATGCCTGCTGACCATGGGTAATTAATATATTTTCAATGTACTAGTAACACCAAATAAATGAACCATATGCTAAAGGAAGCCATCTGTGTTAGTAAATACTCCAATATAAGATGTTAAATATAATTAGAAAGTTTATCCTGTCCCTTTTATTAGCAAAGGAGATTTGGTGAAGTAAATGATGGTATTTAGAAATTTAAAAATCAAATATTGGAAATACAGCTGGTAGACTTTAATGAAGGAATGAAAAAACTTCATTGCTGTCTACAGCTGTTGAAAAATCAGAAGATTTGTTATGCAGAGGGCTTTAATCTGCTGGGGCTTACATCTCCTAAATTTTACTTTGAGATTCAGATGCGAATGGAAATCTCAGAATAAAATTAATTCAAGACCAATGAGCTTGAATGCATGAATTTTTGCATAGGTAAAACTGTTTAAACCTTAGAAGCCACAAAGCATTTCTGCACTGTGTAATAATTATGTGAAAGCATACAAAGACCGACCTTAGTGTTGTGTTGGATCTCAATGTACCCCCAAGGCAAGAAAGACTGATCCACACCAGGACAAATTCAGGGGAAGGCTGCTGGGATGTTTGGCACAATAGCACTTGCTGTATTAGGGGAGCCTGAGGGAACAGGACTTGGTTAGCCTGGAGATTTAGACTAATTTTGGGGGAATCTAACAGCAGGAAGGCCTCACATCAAAGAGACAGAGGCAGGTCCTTCACAGCAGTGTGTAGTTGGAGGATGAGAGATAATGGGCCTAAGGAGGCAGACAACAGACTTGGATCTGAAAGCTTTTCCCATCTGAGGAGTGCCTAGTGGTGGAAGATGATGCTTTAAGAACTTATGCTGTCTTTGTCCTTGGAGGTGTTTGTCACCTGACTGGACGGCGCCCTGAACAACCTGGTCTGACCTCACAACTACCTCTGTCTAGAGCAGAGGTAGAAATCTTCTAAAGATCCTTACCACCTAGATTATTCTGCAGTCCTATGTCTTCAAATCACTATAGTTTCTCAGCAAATTTCTGTGAAGACAGAAAGATTTTAAATGTCTTTTGTCTGTACCTGACTCGGGTGGAAAATGATGTAATCTTTGGGAGGTAAATCAGTAGCCTGGACAGGAGCAGACTGTACATCTTAGTATGTATCTATTTCAACTTTTCAGGTCACTAAATTAGGATAAACTGAATTGAAAAAAAGGAACTATGCCTGTTTATTTCCAAGAGCCTTATAGAAAACTGGGAGAGCTAGCTTGGGTGTATTTACATTTAAACAACGTATCAGCAAGGACCCTCTCAAGTAAACCTGTTAATATTCCAAAGAAAGTTGATGGACTTACAGAGGCCTCAAGTATAAATACAGTGCTATATATTTAATGCAAGTATATGGCCAGGTAGAGAACAGATAGTGTCACTGATGGATTTATTCTGTCAAGCGTGTGCCTGTTGTCAAACAATCTCTCACTACTACGAGATATTTTCTTCATGCTGATAGCATCACTTTTCAATATAACCCTGATAATTCAATCAGTTCAAGAACACTAATCCAAAAGAAACTCAGCATTGTCAGTTGTGACATTCATGGAATGACTTCTCTGCCAGAATCTAGCTTTAATTTGGCGCTCAGAAGAGACTCTTCCCAAAAAATGAAATTGCTGTCAAGTTTCTAGGAGTTGAGTACATGATGATATTTTCCAAAAGTTTCTTAAAAAAACCAAAAAACACACCTACAGAAAATGAAGTTATTCAGTAAATGAAATTACAAAAAGCAAGTGTAAAAAGAACCCCAAACAAACAGTATATTTTTGTGGTATAGGCAACTGACTGCCACAGTAAAGAGCTGAAATTTATCCATATTTCCATTTTTATGGTCACTTAGGTAATTTCTTATGCTCAAAATTATTTCATGTACAAAAGCAGAACACACTTGATTAGGGAAGGCAGAACTTTATTATTGATTAAAATTTTAGTAGTTGAATTGTTCAAATTATTAGTTTGTTAATAACAAAGTTAAAACTCTTCTATAGAAGAATATCTTCATGGCATCTACCCTGGTGTTATGCTTGAATTTCCAGCTTTCCTCGAGGTCATAATGCTGTTGATTTCAGTCAGAGGGTTAAAGTCAGTCATTAGAATCCTGCAGTTTTTGACATGTGTTCATGCTAGAAGCTTCTTCTGTCTCTCCATCAGAGAGGGATGTTTGTTTCTTTCCCCTCAGTTTTGAGACTGAAGTTTATTTTAATGTTGTCTGAAACCACTACATATCTGAAAACAGTACACACCATTTCATAGTTTCCAAACATTTTTTTTTACACTCAT
Organism: Illadopsis cleaveri; assembly: GCA_013399915.1. Classification (NCBI taxonomy): domain Eukaryota; kingdom Metazoa; phylum Chordata; class Aves; order Passeriformes; family Timaliidae; genus Illadopsis; species Illadopsis cleaveri. The sequence continues at coordinate 204,932 of VXBB01012707.1, forward strand.
TTCTAAAATTGGTTTTACCCAAGCAACACGAAGCTGAACTTCTTTAGCCCAAGATTGTAGATACTTTTCCTGTATTTTCTGTTCTTCCATGCCACATTTTATTCGGGAGTCATAGGCAGCTAAGCTGACAGAAAATAACTACTTGGTTTTTTTTTTTCATAAACTAAAACTAAACTAAAACGAAACTAAAACAAATTTAAAAAATACTTACCTGATGGCTAGAAATTTTTAATTACAGCTAAATAACCAGCTTATATCAGGGTACATCCAGACAATCCTGCCCCTGTACTGTAAAGTGAGTGCAAACACCGTGTCCTTCTACTATCTGCCCACTAATTCTAAGCACATAGTTAATCCCACTATGGTAAGAGGAAGCCATAAAATGAGTAGATGCCATTTTCCAAACAATAAAATAAATACATGATTTTCAGTAGTATTTGTACCCATAACCAAGATTGAATATGCCTCTCCTCTTCAACCAAAAAGCAGATACCTAAATTCAGATATTTTGAAATGTTCATCACCTAAAGTCATGCATACATTATTGACAGCAGACACTTTCTACTGGGTCCAAGTGGGATTAAATTAATTTTCTCTATAGAAGCTGATATGGGGGTGTATTTTGGATGTGTGACTAAACCAGGGTTCATGCACCAGTGTTATGGTTGCTGAGCAGCGCTTACACAGCATGAAAGTCTTCTTTTTTCCCACTCTGCCCACAATGAGTGGGCTAGGGACACACAGGGAGTTAGGAAGGAAGGAACACAGCTGGGACAGCAGACCCCAACTAACTGAAGAGATGTTCCATACCACATGCTGAGCAGTAAATCTGGGTGTGTAATGAGTGTTGCGATCCAACCTAGCTGTAGCTGGGAGACTGGGCATCAGTCTGCTGGTGGGAGGTGGTGAGGTTTTGTTTAATCTTTGAACTCCTTGATGTTTTTTCTATCCTTTCCCTTCACTTATTAAACTGTATTTAACTCAACAACAAGGTATCCTCACTTTTGTCCTGATTCTGTCTCCCATTCCACTGAGGGTGTGGGACTGAGCAACTGGGTGGTAAATTATCTTCCATACAGGGACAAGTCAGCTCTGAATGGGTTTTTTTGTTTTTTTAATACAGTTTTGTGTGTGAGAGTCAATGTGTGTTTCTGTGTGCATTTACGTAGTTACATAACTAAAAAATAACCAAATATTACTGCCACTAAATTGCAGGGCTTGACATTAATATGTTATCCAATTGACTATGTGATTCAGTTAAATAGGTGTCCACAGTGTATCGTCTGAAGAGAAAAAAAAAATGGTGATTTCACTTCCTCATCCTTGTTCATTGGTTTGTTTACTAAAAAATTCCATTTTATTTTCATGAAGTAGACTTAATTTAATCAAACTGAAAACTAATCTTTTGAGTAATTCCATTGTAGTGTCTGTTAGTTGGAACTATATTTACACGGTATCATACAAATTTCCTCTGAAATGTGTAATAGACATACACCAGTATAATCTAGCTCAACCAAAGTACTACAAATGTAATCATCTCCTAAGACTCTTCTTAAGGGCAGTTTTCCATTTTGCCATTGTTAAGATCCAGTGATTAAAATTATTAGAAAGATGCTTCTGCCCAAACTAAGCTGCGAACAAGGCCATATACCAAAGTCAACAGTACAGAGTTTTATTTAATAGTAAATGCGAGACAGAGAGAGATAGAAAGAAATGGGAAACAAACCCAGTAAGAATAAGAGCAGAAAGACACACAGTTTTCACCCATTGGATCCCATGACCAGACTTGTCTTTTGCAATTTCAGTAGCTGTTGATGAAAGTGATGGTTACAGTTTTGGTCTATCAAAGGTGGAAGAAACTCACAAAACATAAGTTCCATGCTCTACATGCTCTCAGTTTCAGGTGGTAACACCCAGGTAACGCCCCTGGGGCAGGGAGTTTCACACTGAATGAGGTAGGGATGTGGATGACACAGCTGCCTCTCATCTCAGCACAGCTGAGACAACTCTACCCCATCAGAAGAACTGAATATCTTCAGATCACCTGTGAATGTCCCAGTACTTTCCTGGAGGTGAGTTTTTACAGCTGAGCCATTATGTAAGGGAGGACATTGGCAGGAGAAAAAAAAAAACAGTCCTAGAATTTGCCTCTTATCAGTCTCATCCATTATCTTGTACAACACCCAGCTTCAGCCTCCTGTGGTGGATGTGCACACCCTCTGCACCTGGGCACTTTAGTAGATTGTTTGAGTCATTAATCAGCTTAGTCTCTCACAGCCATCTAAAATGATTTTTCATGTCATACAAAATAAAATTGTGCGGCATCTATGACATTATTATTCTAAACAAAAGAAAATCAGCCAAGAGTTCAAAAGTTTTCCCTTTCAGGAAAACAAAAAAGTCAAACTGACTTCACTCTTTCTGTATTATGGGGCGCACTGATAGGTTTAAGCAATTACATTCTGAACACCAATTACATTTCCACTTTATAAAATTATCCACTGTAAAAAACAGTATACAAAGAACACTTAAGATGCCTGTGATATACTTGAATTAGGATTCAAAATAAATATTATCGTCAGGGGTTTCTGAGAAATTAGTCTTGACAATGTTTAGATCAGAAGAAGGAAATATTTTTAGTGATATATTTGCTTCTTTATGTGCTTAAGAGAGAGATATTAGATGTTAGGATGCATGGCTCAGTCTATAAGTCTCAGGAATAAAGTTTTGCAGTATAATAGGTAGGAAAGTGATAAGATTTCTTCTGAGATTGACATAAAGAGGGGAAAAATTTAGACGTACCGAATTTTAGAAATGTGGCTAATTTATTTATTTCTTAACCCAATTTTTATTACAAATTTTTTGCAACTCTTGAGGTCCAATGAAAACAGGAAGTATCCCATAGGTGCAGAAAGAAGGAACATCATACCATTAGAGATTCTTTTCTGGGTTTATGATTATTTACTTTTGACAGTTGTTATCCCTTTTCTGCTCTGTGACACTGAAAGGCATCTTTTACAATTTAATGCAATTTTTTCTTTCATTTTGTAGTGTAGATTGCTTTGGTAAAACTTGCAATAAACCTTGTCATGTTTCTTTGTTGTGATCTTTTAATTTTATTTTTTCTTTTCTATAAGTTGACGGCAAGACTTTTTGCCAAGGTCCGTTGCGACAGCACAAGAGTCAACAGTTTTATACCAAGAGAGGGTAGGTTTAGATTAGATATTAAGAAGAAATTCTTCCTTATGATGGTGGTGAGGTCCTCGAAAATGTTGCCCTAAGAACTTGTGGATGCCTCATCACTGGAACTGTTTAAGGTCAGGTTGGATGGATTTTTGAGAAACATGATCTAGTTGAAGATGTGTCTGCTCATGGCTGGGGAAAATGGACAAGATAGTCTCTAAATAGTATGGGCATTTGGTTAGAATAACTCCTTGCTTCACTGAAATAGTCCAAATTACATAAAAATAAGGAGACATATTTTATTATTATAGTCACAACTTAAACCCACTATAATACACAAGTTCCAGCCATCTTGTTTACTATAACTCCACAACTCTCAGGAAGTGCTGTCAGATCTGTCAACAACGTTCACTCAGTACAGCAAGAATGTATAAACATACACATATGTTCCTGAAGGCTTCAACTCTTCATTTGCTGATTGTAAGTATTATTTTAAAAAAGAACTGTGATTTCCCAAGACTGATAAGAAATTCCTTATTCCTTATTCCGTTTTTGGAACAGATCCAAACAGTCTAAGGAGGTGAAAATGAAGGCTTGTTATGATTGCATACACAGTGAGATATATATGAAAGAGACAAATGCATCAATGTTTCACTGACAGAAAAACACTTGGGGAAATCATCTCTTTCATCCACATGAACCAGACTGCAGCCCATAGAGAAGACTGAAAAAAACAATGTTATCTATAGTCAGAGATGGTTGCACAGGTAGACATCAAAACAAAAATATTGCATCTTGTCACTGCAAGGGTAAAAGTGTGGATGAGAATGAAACAAAAAATCCTATCCTGAAAAACACCAGAAGAGCTGAGTACTTCTGGCAAGGCGAACATGGGTCTAGTAATATGGATCATTCTTCTCAAAATTTGCAATGCAGAGCAACAGAAGAAACTAAAAAACAGCAAATAAATTATCAGTTTTTCAGTTTGCTTCTGTGATGCAAATACTTTGTGCAGTGGATGTGCAGTGAACTTTTTGTAGTCTGCCTAGATTTCTAAAAAGAAGCATGGGGGGGAGGAAAAAAGGGGAGAAGTAGTGGTGGTGGTGATAAAGCAATCATAGATTAAATAGAGCCATGATCCACTTGAGATATGTTTTCCAAACCTTAGTCACATTGAACATTTACACTTATTAGGATTGGCCAAATTGGGCCCAGAAAAATGTTAACTGTGTGCTCCATCCTATCCCCTTAATTTATAGACACAGCTGGATGCTGATGCTTCATTGTTTCTATGTATTTACAATCCCAAGATGCAAATGCTTTATCAAGGATGCTTTGATAATTTTTACTAAGTCCATGCTCTCATTTCTGGAGATCATGTTCTATGATAATTCCTTAAATTAATGCTTGCCAAAGAAATTAAAAACAAACAAACAAGGCAGTGTTCACCAAAAATTCAGAAGATAAGTTTAGGAAGCAAGCAAGACAGTACAGATAACAAGCATAGTATTCACGAGTGCAAGAAACTAACTGATAATTCTAAAATAACTGAACTTCTACCCTATTTTTTTTTTATGTCCTTTCAGGAAAATATGAACATTTTCTGAGAATTAGTAATTAACGAACACCAGGTCAATATAAGTGTTCATGAAAGTAAATAAGAAAGTATCAGGAAAATTTTTGCATATATAAGTCTACAGGTCAGTATGGAATGAATGCCATTATATTAAGGGAGGTGGGTAATGATTTGCTGAACCACTTGCAATCATATGGCAGTCTTGATGAACCTACAAGAAAATATAAAAGGATTTTAATAAAAAAATAGCAATAGCAGTGAAATCTTTAATTATCCTAGAAGAAATAGAGGTCTCTGCCTATAAAATTTAAATGTCAGTTAGAGAGAAACTTAAATTTAAAGTCAAAAGCAAAGTATGTTGACATTAATGAGAAAAAAGCTTATTTTGACTTCATGAGGCTTGCTATCAAGCCCACCTTGCAAACCCAGTTATATTTTAGAATAGATGGAGAGGGAGAGAGATTTCCAAGACTAGAGTAAGTCTTGTTCAGTTGTTTAATAACTCTCAAAACAAAAAGGGAAACTGCAGAAATCTGTCAGCTCTTTAGTTGTCCTCTGACAGGTTCAGAACAAACAGAGAAAAAATGTGTCATGAGTTCCTCCTCACATAAGAGGACAGAGGTGGAGTAAAATGATCTTGAAGGTCCCTCCCAAGCCAAACCATTCCATGATTCTGTATTTACTAAGATTAATAGTCAAACCCTCAGTCAGTGACAAGAACAGTATCAGCACTTTAAAGCTCATTCATAACGAAGATTATTATAGGAGCCGGAGTTACCAATTTCTTCTATATTAAACTACTATTGATTGTCTTTTTCTGAGGAAATTGAACGGAAATTATTTGATTATGGTTGAATTTCTAGAGGCCCCAGGTTCATTATGAGTTCCTTAAGAGTTAGATTTGCCATGCCAGAAAAGCAAATGTGGCAAAAATTAGGAGAAATGTGATATAATGAGTTATGTGCTTGTCACCCATCTGAGAGACACACAGAATTCCTCAAACAGATGCTGAGGTATTTCTGACTCTTGTGCTATGTCTCTGGCAATGAAGGCTCTTCTGCTGAAGTTCATTTTAATCCTATTCACAGGAAAATAATATCTTTTATTAACAAAAACACTAGAACAAAAATTTTGTTTAGGACCAACTGACTGTTTCTTGTTTATTTGGAGAAATAAGACTGGTAGCTGGGGAAGAAACTTTTCAGTTGGAACAGGAAAAATTTCCAGGAAGTGGCACCTGAAATAGCAGAAAAATAAGAAATTAAAAGTGAAGCAGTGTTAGATAGAAACAACAGACATGTAAAACTGGAATACAGCAATTTAACAGGAAATCTTAGGATATCAAATCATAGTTTGGGAATCATTGCATGGAACATGTCAGTACAGGAAAAGAAAAGGTACTACTGTAGGAAAAAAAAGAATAGAAAAACCCCATGAAATATGCTCTTAATACTATGAGGTGCTGTTTCATCTATGGAACAATGGTGATTTGATCAGTTTGTTACATTTTTTAAGAAATTCATGATTACTCAATAAGTCCATTTTAAAAGGCATATTAGAACTTTTTTCTTCTATTTTTGTTACAGGAAAACAGAGTAAGAAATTTACTGCTGCATTTTTACAAGCATTTGTCTGTAACCTCAGAGTATTATTTCCACTCCAGAAGAGTACATAAAGAAATTTCCCTCAGTCTCTCAAATGTCAATCTTATTTCATCCTCTAGACCTCTCAGTACACAAACTAATTGAAAACTATGCTCCAGTTCTTCATCAGAAAAAGGGGGATAACGCTTTCCCACTTGAATTACTTTGTTTTGGTAGCTTTTTGATATCCCCTCCCTGCTCCCCTCAGTGTTCAGATTTGAGGGGAAAGGATTATCTCTTATCATTACAGATATGTGAACTAAGGAGTTTTACCTTTTCTAACAAGTGTTTACAGTACCAAAAATATTTTGCTTTTGACAGAAAAAAAGACTTTCATTCAGAACTCTTTAATCTTCTAAAATAATAAGAAAAAATTGAATCAAAATGAAAACTATAAAACCATTTTGTTGGAAATATATAAATGAGACACCAATTTTCCATGGCTGTTTTAAATGAAGCATTTTTTAAGTAAATGAATTCAGACATTATAATATACAGAATTCAATTGCTAATTACTTCTGTTAAGTATCTATGCCTAAAGTTATCTAGAAAATATAAATCTCTATAGCTGTTACTTGTTTATGTAACATCAGAATACTTTTAAAGAAAATAGAAGGATATTTAAAATAAATTGCAGTTGTAGTGCTTACTTTTAAAAACTTACAAGTGTACATACATCATCATAGATACATAGATATTCTGATTTTTAATCCTCAATGAGATTTTAAAATACAGCTTAAAACCAGTGGAATGTACTGAAATCATAGTCAGATATTATGGGAAAGGCTGGCCCTAGAAAGGGAAAGAATCATTTTCCCATACTGAGAACAATTTCAGGGGTAGGATTTTAAATACTCTGTGCCCTCTGTGAATGCTCAAGCTTGCAATATAGTGGGTGTCCAAAGGGTAGAAAACAAATCCCCAGACCCCTAGAAATATTTGAGAATATTTTGTTAGAAATAAATGTTAATGCTTTCATTGCATTTTTCTGGAAAAATAAGCCGGGACAAAAATAGGAGAAGTTGAGTGTTGTTGTCTGCTTAGATACCATTTCCTACTCTTATAGACAAAAGACACAAATCAAAGGGTAGCAGCCAGACTTAAAAAAAGAATAAGGTGAGTTTTGGGGCAGCAGGAGCAACACCAATGTTGAGAGTTAAAAGGTTCAGCTGTGACATCATCATCCTTTGGTTTTAAACAAGTATATACAAGAGGTTTAATTTTGTGTCCTAATTTAAATTTTGACCCAGAAGCCACAGTAAACTACTTTCTTAAGTGCTATAGAGAAATAAAAGTATAGAGACACATATAAAAGTGCATACCTGTGTCAATAGATATGAAGAAAAAATCTACATGCAATATTTGTGTTGGGGGTTATTTTTGTACAAGGAAAAAACAGCAAAAGCCAGGTTTCTTTAAAAGAAATAGAGCAGAAGCAAACGATATTAGGCTATGCTCAGAAAGCTCCAGAAGACCAATTTTCAAATTATTTACCTTCAAAATCACAGAATTATTGCTTATTGTTTTTTGGTAAGCCAATTACCTTGGAATTAATAAATGTGTCTGCTTTATAGCCCATATTTACAAAAAAAAACCCCAAACAACCAAATATAAACAACCAGGAACAACCAAAGAGATCCTTTATGTGAAATTAAACCTTTATGTGAAATTAATCTGTGATTGATTGCCATTAACTTTTAACAGGGAAAGAGTGACTTGGGAGTTGAAGTCATACCTAACATAACTTTTATCGACTATTCAGAGGGTTGGCAGTAATTAAAAAAATGTTATCTACCAGCAATCAAATAGCCTGCATTGGTCTATTGCTATAATGTTAGAAAATATTAAATTTTACCGGAATTATACGTCTTGAGAACTTCCAAGTAGCTGTAATTCCTACAAAAACTATTGTGTTTGGAATGTTTGCCTGATTGAAAGATTAAAGCTTGATAGAGCAAGAACATATAGAAAAAATCAAAACATAAAAGGCAGCTGTCTAAGTGTCAATGAAATAAGACACCCTGCTGTTTGACAGCTTGTAATGAAAAGGAGTGATAAAAGTTCATTGCAATACAAGCTATGAAAATACAGGAGAAAAGAGATAATGTTATCTTCAAACATATTGTAGTTAAAGAACTAATTTCTAAGTTACTCAAAAAATTGTGGTTTGCACAAAAATATAAATTCAGCATGTTAAAACCAAAATATATATTTTCACTGAAAAAACTTTAATAAAAATATATGAAATATTAATTATGATACTAAGTTTCTCTTTATTCTGATTATTGTCTTTGAGTAAAATTATTGCATATTTTAAAGGTTAAGTAGGTAAAGACTGATTCTGGATTATATTCAAATTGATTTTAAAGGACTGCTTATAACAACTCCATCAGATTACTAATGTTAGGCAGTAATTTTCTTCCTCATAAAAGAATTACTCCCAGGCACCTCACCTTAAAATTTCATAAAAGTGGCACACTAGTATTTTCAGAATGACCATAGTAACTAAACAGCTTTAAAATCTTGATTATTTAATATAAATTAACTACTCTTCTCTAATTAATGAAATAGAAATGTGCTTAGAATATAAAATCCAGTCGTTATTTCCATTTATTTTGTCTAGTAAAATCCAAGGGTCTGTGCTCCCTCTACTGGCAGTGAAAAACCGATTCTGCAGAAAAAGCAATGCCAGCTAAAGATAACTGAGGCACACAAAATAATTAAACAAAGAAGAATTTGCCTTTGCACGGGTACACCAGATTACATTCACAACACAGAAAAATCTTCTCCATTTAAAGAATAAAAATATTAGCCTGGAGAAAAATATGATTTCTTTCCAAACATTCTCATGTGAGAATTAAAAGGTATTTTCCTAAAATCAAGCAATTTTGAATTCCTTTCAGGTCACCTTGTAATCTTGCACACATTTTGTGTAATATCTTGTAGTTCCTACCTGTTAAAGTTAAACATACAAATCCATGAGGGAGAGACATTTAGGTAATTTTAAACAAAATATTATATGTAAAATGATTAATTAAAGATTGAAGAATATCTTTGAATATAGCTTTTACTCTACTGTCAAGCATTGGTTAAAATGAACTTTGGTGCCACTGGCTCAGAACTTGATTTAAGACCCACACTCTTTGCTAAGATTACAGTGAACAAAGAAAGAAATAAAACTAAATTAACCCTGATCACTGGTAGGTCACAGATGCAAGAAGACAGCAAAGGGAGGGGGAAAAAAGAACTACTTGTAGGGCATTTTGACTGTTTATGTAGTGCACAAATACAGAAAACAAGAGTTCTCTGAAAAATTCAAGTAATCTTAAATCTACTTCCTACTGACAAATTGGAATTGATATACTTTAATTTATTAATCTGAGAGTACGGCTACAACTGACTGGTACAGCATAAATAGCTCTCTCCTAGATAAGTGGACAGCTGGCTAGGACATCTAGAAGACATCTACAGGACTGAAACAATCAGTTTCTATGCTGCTGAAACACACAACAAAACCCCTGCCACAAACAATCCAAGCCAGTGATATTAGTTACAGCTGTAAATCAGTGGTTATTCTCATTCTATATCCAAGTAGAACTGTCAGAAACTGGTTGCTTTTATACAAGTTGCTATACTCCAAAATTACATTTGCAATTAGAATGCAGGTTCTTGAAGTTCTAGGCTTCTGCTCTACAAAAAATGAGATGAGACAGTAACAGTCATCTCTGCAGGCAGAATTGATGGTATGTAAGGATACAAAAAATCATCAGCTCTGACTCTGAAAGGCCCATTTTAGGGTAGCAATTTACTGTGAACTCTATAGTCAACGCAGATGTGAGAAATGGCAATTCTCCTCTAAGCGCCTGTCCCTCTAGGTGTATAAACTCTCCTCAGTAATCTATACTCTGCAGCAAAACATAGCTGGTAAGAGCTTTTCCTGGAACAACACCCATCAGCATCTAAAAACTGCAGCAGATACTAATGACAGTAACAAGCATAGACAGAGATGCCTTTGGTTGCTATATTTTCAAATTTTCCACACTCTGATTCTCTGATTAGCTCAGTTTTCAGGATCAGTGAGAAAGGGGGTAGTGCTAACAAAAGGCATGAGTTATGCCCACAGCTCCTGACTGTGTTCCACAGGTGTTTCATGCTTCAGAGGGAGGGGGGAAGCTTTCTGCTACCAGGATAGCATTTTGAGAAAGATTGTATGCTAGCTTCTCTTCCTTCCTGTAAATTAATATTTCAGTTATGTTTATAGTTATTTTATATAATCCAGAAAGTTTTGCAGATGCATAGTTTTATTCAATTTCATCCTTCTCTCCTAAATATGAAGTCTTGAATCATCCTTTATTAGATTTTCAGTCAGCTACGGTCATTACTATTCTATGCATAGAATTTCCTTTTATTTTGCATAGAGATTAAATACAGACTATAGTTATTAAGATGCAGTAATGAAACGTAACAATTTTGGTATACTTAGTTAAAATTCTATTTATAATCTAATAGCATGAAAGACTTAAGACAGAAATTAAGCTGATTTTCACCTTAAGCAGATAAATGGTCACCTGCTGGGCTAAATTTTTTTTGCTTAATCATTAATTAAAATTAGCCTAATGGTTTCTTTTATTGACATTTTAATAAATGCAACTGAGTAAAAGGGCATGATCAGCTTAATATATACTGTGGATGTCATATGATTTTATGCTTATAGTTAAACTACTTCATGTATTATTTGCAAAGTTTTAGCATTAAAAGAGTGCAGTAGACATGGTTGCCTTTAGATCATTAGGTTCATTAACTCATCTCTGACATTAGTTTCCATTTTTGTAAGTACTCCAGTCCTTTCTCAGCTACCACAGGCACTTGTGACTCCCTTTAACTTCCATCACTATAATTTAATGAGTTACAATTGAATAGAATACGAGTTGAAAAAAAAGAGAAAAAGATCGTAAGGTGCAACAAGAGAGGTTCTGACCAGATATAAGTGAAAAAAAAAATCCACAAAAGAAATAGTTGAGCCAGGGAACAGGTTGCCTTGAGGAGTTGTAACTCTCTGTCCTGGGAAGTTTTCAAGTCCCAAAAGCATGGAACTGGGTAACATAGAGTTGATTAATAGTTGGCATTGCATTGAGCAGAATGTTGTACTACAGAAATTCTAAGGTACTTTTCAAAATGAAGTATTTCTTCAATCAGTGGTATTTTTTTAATAAAGTAATTTGATTAAAATACATTAGCTCTGGTGAATGACACAAGATAAAATACTGAAAGCAGATATAGAGTTATTTTTGGTTTACCACAAAGATGTAGCAGAGGTGGATGAATGGTATAATGTATTTTTCAATGAGAATGCTATTAATAAATCTGTTATTGTTCTAGTTGTTAAGTATTAATATCCGTTCTTAAACTATAACACTTCAATCGCTTTCAATTATGAATGAGAATAAATTCTGAGATATTATTCCCCCCTCAGAATCTTCAAATTACTCTTTTTCCTCCTCCTCTATTTTTTTCTTGAGGTTTATCTAACTATAGCTGAACTTTTAAGATCTTTTAAACATAACTTTTTGGCAGTCACTGCATAATATGTAAGTTTAGTTTGTTACAACAGCAGTTTTCAGCCTTAGGAAGATATGATTCTAAAGGTATGAGTTTTTAGAATACAGGTTACAGAAATATAAATTCACCCAGAATTTGTTTCCGTTTTGAGGGACAAATAGGTCCCCCGAATTTACATCAAAGCTAAGCTTTTTTCAGTTTGATATTACTGTGTCTTCCTCACTATTCCTATGCCATAGACAAGCAGCAGGATTTGGGCTGTACACAGTCATGTACCGCAGCATTGCGTGGGTTTGCTGTGACCAAGTGCAGGACCCAGCACTCCACCTTGTTGAACACCCTGCAACAGATCTCAGCCCATTACAGCAGGTTATTGACCATTTCTTCTTGGACTACAGGGCCTTCCTTCCGTTTCCAGTCCTTGTCTTTCAGCTCAGGGAGCTGGGTTCCCAGGGATGAACTGATCTTGCTATTAAAGACTGAGATAAAGGAGGCATTGCATTTAGCATCTCAGTCTTCTCCTCATTCATTGTCACTGTATCCCCTCTGCAGCCAATAATGGATTTTGTTCCTTATGTATTTATCAAGACTTTTAAAATTCTCTTTTACAGAAGTAGCAAGATAATGGTAACTTATGATATTTAAAGGATAGTGATCATGAAAAACAATTCAATAAATTTAATATTCATTACTTTTAAGATAGGTAGGTTCATTTAAGCCATCATCTGTGGCCAAATACTGTTACCTAGCGGACTCAAAAACAGATAGGCTAGGATAGGATACTGGGTTGCAAGAAAGAAAAATGGAAAATCTATTCAAAATTAGGTGAGGATAATAGAGAAGAAATAATGAAGATCTAAACATACAAATAAACAAACCACCCCTTATGCCAAACCTGAGCAAATCATATGAAATTAAGAGTTTTCTCCTCCTCCTCCTCCTCAAACATTTTACCAAATCAAACGTACCATTGGCTAAATCTTGATATAACATAGGATTTTGTGATTGGGAACGGTACTTAATTTCTTTGCATCTTTCAGTTCAGAAATTGCTTCAGAGTCTAAAGAACTGAAGTGTGAGGAGTATGTGAAATCTGAGATATATCAAGAGGAAAGTACCTGACTGACAGACTGGCAGGTCAAGTGGGTAAGAAAAAAAAGAGGAGAACTTCAAGTGGTGCAAATTTGTTTTTATTCACTAATGCTCAACCCAATTTCTCTAGTTCATAACAACTCTATCTAGGAGTAATATTGTGGTATAGAGATGTAGACTATTTACATTTTAATCACTAACAGTGCTCATTGTTTCCACCCATTGTGTAATAAGGTGATTTTGTTAAATGAAGAAGAGCACAGGAGCTGTTTTAAGACTAAGAAATCATTAATTGCCAGTTTCAACATCTTGTCTGGAATAGTGAAGGAAGACTAAAGAATCCTCTCTTAGATAGATCCTCTCTTAGATATCTTCTGCCAGTTTTCATATTTTTGCACCTGCAGCTACTCACTATATCTCCTTTAACATCTTTCAGCAAATCACAAAAAAAAAAAACCCAAACAAAAAAAAACCCACACCAAACCAAACTCCCAAACAAAACTAAGTCTATCCCAAGCATTAGGGTAAAAAAGAGAAAAAAAAACCATATTATTTTATCATAGTGTGCTGTAGTTCTGTAATGGTATAAGTACAATTTAACTTTATTTCCTGAAAAGATGCTAAGGTGCTTAACCCAAGGGAGCATAATCCTAGCTAAGACAGAGTTTTATGAATGTTTGCAAAAATCAGTCTGCTCTTTAGCTGGATTTTTGTTTGTTTTCTTTATACAAACAAAAGCTGCAGAAGTACTCTCAGTACTGAATTGATTAAAGGGCTGCAGCTCTTGATCTGTGAAGAGAGAGAGTGAGGGATCAGGATTTGTTTGGCCTGGAGAAGAGAATTTGATTTTACAGAAAGGATGGCATTGTTGTGCCTTTGTTAGTAAATAAAACTTTGTCAAAATTCAAGCTTGAATACAGGTTCACAACTGCCCTTAATATTCACTTGTTGATGTGAACCTCATGGTTTCAGCCTGCACCAGCTAGTATTTCCTTAAAAAAACCCTCAAATTCTGTTCAGGAAATAGCAGAGGACAGAACCTGTACACAACATGTATTTCACCACTCTAGTTGAAGGGAGAAAGGAGAGTTTTGCTGTAAGCCAAAGGAGAGTTTTGCTGCTAAGCCATCCAATGCCAGCAGTCCTCAGACAAAGAAGCCCCATTTTTGTATAAAGTTTGTTTGCAGGGATGTACCTATAGATCTGTTTTCCTCCTTCATGAGCTTTTTCTGCTAATTTTTGATACCTCACTGTATTAAGAAATCCTAAATAAAACTGTCTTATAACATCAGTGTGTATTTAATATATGTTCTCTTTGAAACTTAAACTGCATTTTGAAAGAGACTGCATCACTTTCAATAGATCAAAGGATGATCTCATATGTTTATGAGTATTTTATTTCTCATCATAACCATGTAATTGGAATACAAGGTGTTCAGGGACTCATATACTAAAAAAATAGGAAATAGCCTGTCAAAACAGAAAAGTTTTCATATGTAGATTGCTTTTGTTGCATCCATTAGTTAGTTTTAGTTCCAATTAACTTAGCTGTAGAAGACTTATTTACATAAAATTCTGAAATATTTTGAATCTTTTCTCTTTTCAGTTGTCAGGTGGATTCTGTAGGCTGACTGTGGTTTGTGTATCTCTTTGTGGGCTCTTTGCCCTATCTGTTAAGTAACTCCGTGATCTCCTTGCTCATTCTTTGATCTATTGAAAGTTGAAGTCTCTGGCAAAACCCAGTTTATGTTTCATAGAGGACACTAATGTTTACATGAGCAACTACTTTAACCAATTTCAAGTAGCAAATATCAATTTGAGTGGCTCTACTTCTGTATAGAGGAAGCTCAGAAAAATAACAGAGCTTCAGAATATAAGTGTCACTTTAGAAAAATAACCATTTCCAAACTAATAGTGATGGAGTTACTAATCATTTAAGAGTTTAAAGACACTTGGTTATTGCTGTGACTTCTACCAGCACAACCTTTGATACACTGCTGTGCTGGGTTGGCCAGACCCCACTTACCTCCTCTCTCGCTCCCCCTCCCCGACAGGACACAGGGGGAAAAATAAGGTGCAAATTCTCATGGGTTGAGATAAAGACAAGGAGACCCCTTACCAACTGTCACAGGCAAAACAGGCTGGATTTGGAGATTTTTTTTTTTTTTAATTGCCAACTGAAATAGATCAAGATGTTGAGAAACGCAGGCAGAAATACCGTCACCCCATGCTCCCTTTTTCTCAGGCTCAACTCGCTCCTTCATTCCTCACTCCTCCACTTTCCCTTTTCCCAGGCAGCAGATGGAAATGGAGACTGGGGGATGGGGGCTGTGGTCAAGCTATAACTATCGCTCTTTGCAGCTCCTCCCTCCACATGTGCCACAGCACTCATCAGGATAATCTGCTCCAGCATGCATTCTCTGCAGGGCAGAGTCCCTTCAGGAAACATTTACCTGCTCCATAATGGGAAACTACACAGACTGCAATGTGTTTATCTGCTCTGGTGTTGTCTTCCCCGAGGCTGCAAGGGAAACACATAGACATAAGCAGCAGTGGAGGTGCATAACAGGAACAGAGGCATTTAGTATCTGTGCCAGGAGAAATGATCTGCGGGCTTTGCTTATACTCTAAACATATCTTGTAATTCTGGTGACTTAGTAGATATTGTGGGGTGGTGAACTGTATGTGGAGCACCTTGGGTTGGTGGCTGGATTTCCTCTTCAAGCTACAGAAAACATTAATGAAGGTCTTCTTATTCTACACTGATTAAGAGTCTAACTAGCATATAACCAAAGATAGATAGGAAGAAAGTTTCCTTAGAAGCTAGAAAAGGATGTGAAGGCTTATTTGGATTTTTCATCTCTATGTAACAGAGAGTGAATGAGGATGTTGCAGCATGGGGAAAAGGGACTAGCAATATAATATCTCAAGAATGAAACTTGCTTAGAATTAGAGAGAAAATACATCAAAGTACTTGAATAAATGTTGTTATTTTATTACTATGGAATTCTTCATGTTTATTCTCTGCAGCAGTTCTTTTATCAAACTGAACTTTTGTTTAATGCATTATTAATAAAACCACAGAAAATCTTGGGTTGGAAGGGCCCATGAAAATCACCTTGTTCCAAGCCCCCTGCCATGGGCAGGGTTGCTACCCACTAGCGCAGGTTACTCAGGGCCCTGTGCAACATGAACTTGAACATTTCCCAGGAGGGGCATCCACAACTTGCCTGTGCAATCTGAACCACTGCCTCTCTACCCCCTGAGTAAAGACCTTTTTCCTAACATCTAATCTAAATCTCTTATAGTTTAAAGTCCTTCCCTCCTATCCTATCTGCTCATGTAAAACATTGCAGTCTCTCTTATTTATAAGCCCCCTTTAAGTACTGGAAGGCCACAATGAATCCTCCCTGGAGTTTTTTCTCCAGGCTGAAAAACCGCAGCTCTCTCTGTCTGTGGAGGAGATGCTCCAGCCTACATGTCACCTTTGTGGTTTTCTTCTGGAACTCCTCAAAGATGTTTATGTTTTTTTCATGCTGAGGACCCCAGAGCTGGATACAGCATTTCAGGTGGGTCTCACAAGGGCAGAATAGAGGGAGAGAATCTCTTCTCTTGACCTGTTGATGTAGCCCAGGATCCGCTCAGCTTTCTGGGCTGCCAGAGTACACTGTGGGCTCATGCTTAGCTTTCTATACCTGAGAATGTCCAAGTCTTCAGTGCAAAGCTGCTCCCAATCATCCATTCTTACAGTCTGTACTCATGTCTGGGATTGCCTCCACCTGGGTGCAGCACGCTGCACTTGGACTTGTTGAACTTCATGAGGTCCTTATGTATCCAATTCTTGAGCTTCTCCAGGTTACTCTGGATGGCTTCTCTTCCTTCTGTTGTGTCAACTGCACCAGCCAGCCTGGTCTTATCTTCAAAACTGATGAAGGTGCACCTCTTTTCTGATCTATGTATACATAGAACTCTGTCTTGCGATTTTTCACGTCCCTTACCAAGTCCTATTACCTCTGTGCCTTAAATTCCATGACCCTGTTCCTACACACACTAACAGGTATCCCTGCACTCCTCCCAGGTTCCCTGTCCATGCTTCCACTGGCTGTGCATTTCCTTCTGTGCTGGTTTTGGCTGGGGTGAAGTTTGTTTTCATCATGGGGCTGGTATGAGACTGTGTTTTGGCTTGTGCTGAGTACAGGTTAATATAGTGATATTTTTATTGCTGAGCGGGGCTCAGTCAAGGCCTTTTCTGCTTGTACTGCCATGGTTCAGGGAAGCTGGGAGTGCATGGAAAACTGGGAGGAGACAAATCCCCCAGAACAGGTGACTCAAACTGACCAAAGGGATATTCCAGACCATATAACATCATGCTCAGTATATTAAGTGGGGGTGGGGGAAGAAGGGAGAAGTGGAAGATGTTTGGAGTGATGGTGCTTGTCTACCTTAGTAATTGTTACATGTTTTGGTGCCCTGCTCTCCTGGAGATGGCTGAACACTTGCCTATCCATGGAAAACAGTGAATTGATTTCTTGTTTTGCTTTGCTTTTGTGCATGCCTTTTGCCTTCTATATTACACTGTCATTCCAACCCATGTGTTCTGTACCTTGTATCCTTCCAATTCTCTCACTGATCATTCTGGTGTGGAATGAGCAGTTGTGTGGTACTTGATTGCTGTTTGGTTAAGGAGTTTTCACAATGGGATGGAAAGTAGAATAAAGAGATATTCACATTTCTGAATATTCAAGATAGATACGGAGGTTAAAGAGGGCTCAAACCAGAGTTCTTTGTGTAATCAGGGCAAACTACAGTCAGCCTTTCTCACTGACCACTGACTCTCACCTCCCTCCTTTCTCCAACAGGCAGTGGGAGGGAGTCGCACGAAGAAGGGATTTTGTCAGCAAATAACTTCAGCAGTTAAGGTCAAGTCTTGAAATATTTATGAAATATTTTACTAATGCTTATATTATAGATAATTGCTATTGATTCTGTGAGTGTAAAATAGTCTTAAGTTTCAAACTTAAGACTACTTTTAATTGGAACATCAAGAGATGGAAAATCATACTGTAAATGAAGAGAATGCAGTATTCTTGATGCAGACTGTTGTATGGAGGTAAGACACCAATTGAACTGCTCTGGTCACAGAGCAGTTCATCGGCAAGGTTAAATTATAAATTCTAAAAACCTTTGTTAATGGGTAAAACTACAGCACAGACATATTAATGTGATGTATATGTGTACATTGTCATAAACCTTTTGAAACTGTAGACCTTTTCAGGATGCCATTAGTATAATTTAGGAGAATCAACACAATTATTTTGGATTAGATAATGGAAATTGGCAAGATAAATAAATGTTAGAAAGCTCTTGGGGATATAAAACTGCATTATTAAATTAGAACTTCAGCTAAAATGATAAGGTCTGATGATTACATTTTCATTAGTTGTACATTCTGCAGTGTCACCTAATAGCTTTGTTGATTGTGCATAATTTACAATGCTTTCAAAATGCAACACAATTACATGTCTCTTTAAAATAATATTGTTGTGCTGGAAAATAAATTGATGGGGCTAAGCATAAGTTAAAAGACACCTGCAACTATAAGCATGAGTGTCATAGTTTTTGAACCTGAGGCATTTAGGGGAATACAGCTGTATTTTCTCTGTAGAGAATATAGTTTTGCAATGAAATAATATTAAACTTGATCACAAATTTAAACATAAAAAAAAAAAATCTAGACCTCAGGTGAACTAAACCATATGGATGCTACAGAATTTTTTTTGTATTTTTCTTTTTTTAAATGAAAGTAATTTGTTTGGGGTTTTGTTTGCTTGCTTGTTTGGGTTTTTTGTTTGTTTTTAGGTTTTGGGAGTTTGTTGTTTGTTTGTTTGTTTTTTTTTAATATGACTGAAAAAAGCAACATGAAATCACCAGCAAGTGTTGGTACCACACATAAGGCACTTCCATAAGTTTAATCCTTTAAAAATTATTACTACACAGAGTTTATTACTAAATATTGATTTAATATTACATGTATATTGTAAACTATACTTTATAACTGATTTATTACTATGACCAAAATGCTGACTTTGTTAAATATATTTAATCTTTATTGATGTTTATTAATGAATTCCCTTTTTACAATAAATTTAAATTAAATATTGAGAAATAACTTTTCTAAGTACCTGATTCACCCCAGAGTATGACTCAATCACCATAGTCAACCTCAACCTATGTGTCTGTTCTGATTTTCATTTTTCTTTGAATCTCTTGCTTCACATGCTTCTGCTTTTGTGATCACCAATACTTATTTGAGAAAATTGGAAAAAAAATGCACCAGACATAGCAGTTGTGGTTTAAACACTGCTATTATATCTTTATTTGTTATTTGGTCCAGAAGAATCATAGGCTGTGACTGTGTCCCCCGAAGTTTGTGGCTGCTTACAAACCATAAAAAAATCCAGAATACAAAGGAAGAAAATGTCTGGGCAGAGTGGGGGTCTGTGGCTCCATGGGACCATGGTGCTGGGAAACAGGGGATCTTNGGAAGAAAATGTCTGGGCAGAGTGGGGGTCTGTGGCTCCATGGGATTATGGTGCTGGGAAACAGGGGATCTTGCATTGGGCTTACTGGGACAGAAGGAGCAGGCAGGGCCCATCCCAATCCCTCAGCCAGAAGCAGGGACACCAGTGGCACCAGGACACCCAGCCCAGACACTGAGCACTTCCCTGAGGATGGGCAGGGGCCAAGGCCTGTTACAAGCCCAGTGAGGGGTAGCAGGGTCAAACACAGTCCCAGCATCACTGGGATGAGCCAAGAGAACAGCACCCAGTGAACCCAGACATATGGATCAGATGAGAGCTGCAGTGTGCTGTGACCGGGGCAAGATCCAGGAAGAGGGGAAAGAGCTTGGACCCATAGGAGTGGCATAGATAAAATCCTAGTGAAGTATGCAAAGTGCAACCAAGCCTTTAAGGGCAGCTTATCAGACTAAATACAAAGAGCAAAATATATTTTTTTTTTTCCTTAATGATAAGTAATATTTAGCTTTATATCAATGTAGAAAACCAGAGAGGTTGATTTTGCATACTGGATTCTGAGGAAAAGAGCTTCAGCATCTCAGTTGTGTCAGTTTTATACACATCATATTCAAGAAACTCACTTGATGTATTCTCCTCGTGGTTGAATTTTGTGATTTTTATATAACGGTTAATAGATTTTCTCACTGAAGGTTTGGTTTTGTGGGGTTATTTTTTCTTCAGCTTGTTAATGCATCCATCCTGTGAATCGTCATCAAAATACATTTTCTCAGCCTGGACCCCTATGGCAGCATAGTTCATTATCTTTAAAGTATCATTAGGATTAAGTATATTAAAGAAAACTGAAGACTGTTTTTCTTCTTATGGTTCAAAATAATTTTAATACATTCTTTGTCATGGCATATTGTTACTTCCCAGAGCTCCAGAGTGAAAGATTCATGTGTGAACACGTGTATGTTTACTCGATGATCTTAAGGACTTTTGCAACCTAAATGATTCCATGCTTTTTGTGTTTATATGTACAAACACTACATATATACATGAATGTATGGTACCTGCCTAATCCCTTCTAACTATCTTGCCAGTTATGAAACTGTTATTGAAATGCATGAAAAACTCCTAGGCTTCTTAAATTGCATATAGTTTAGGGCTACTGATAAACCCTGTCCAAATGCTGTTCTCTGAGCAGGTCTATCGGAAAAGAACCCACCAAAATCAGGCCCCTTGCTGGTAGACTTTATTATCATTAAATAATATCTTATGGTAGTGCAAGGAAGTAAATTCTGTCCTGATGATAACTGTGATAGGTGCTAGCCCCCACACCAGGTTTGCTGTCCTTCCTGACGCTGCCAGCAGTTCCACTTCAAACCAGAATTACTGCATGAACTTGGAAAAGTCTTGGGATCTAACCCTGTTACACAGATGGCAACAGATGCTAAGGACATTTGAATTGGAGTCAATGTATGGTTCCCAGAAGGGCTGTAGCAGAACCCAGAAGGCTCTTCTCATTTATCCTCTAAGTTTGGGGTGGGGTTGGGTTGTTTTTTTCCTGTACAAACTTACATATGTAAGGGGAAAATTATATACAATGATACTTCATTAGACCTTGCTAAGTTCAGGAGTTTCTCATCACTCATTATTTACAATTTCTCCTTTCCCTGCACTCCCCTTTCCCTTGCCCCTCCCCCTCCCCCTCCCCCTTTCCTTTCTCCTTTCCTATTTTCTTCAGTAAACACTTATTTACAGGATTTTAATTGGCAAATATTGAAACAGTAATATCCTTCAGCCCCCATAATACCCCATGTTGGTTCAATGTTTTCAGCTAGTGCTCATAATAGAAAAATTCTACCAGAACTTACATAAAATTCTACCAGATAACTGAACTTACATAAACAAAAGAAATGGCTGCAGTGAAGAAATTTATCATGAAGGCTCAATCTTTTACATTTACAACATCCTATGGAAGTTGAATAATCTTGTAAAAATTTTCAAATAAGAAAAAATATTTATAAATATCAAAGAAATGAGAGTCAAAAGCATGTTGTCTCATTCCACAGTGAAAGCAGGACTGTTCTCCTACAATGACGCCAAAAGGGTTAAATAAATTTTTACTGTGCCTGGGAAACTTTTAGCAGAGAAACAAGGCACATAAACACTGCTCCTCCAGCAAAAAAAGGTGGGAAGATAAGAAGACACCTGTTTCAAGGATGCATTGATACACAAACCAAAGGACTGACTCTCTGGGAACCTGGGGTGGGATTTATGGTAATGAGTAAACTGCAGTGTGTTCAGAGCAATTATATATAAGCAACACACTTGCCTATATGTAGAATTACATATCTGCATAAAGCTAGTAGTACCTTCTGTGTCACATCAGGCCTGAAATAAATTATGGCCTCTCTAATGCAATTTGAGTGTTAAGGAGCTTATTTTGATACTTTGTGGTGGTAAATCTTTCTGACTTCTGAGAATAAAAGCAGGTGCTGAGGGCCGCCACCCAATAAGGTCTCATAAGAATCAGAGAAAATAAACACTAAACTTTCAGTCTAGCTGTTAAAGGAATAAACTAAAATCACTAAACAGAGCTACTCATTTTCTCCATACCTGTAAATTGAGTGTTTGTGGTCTACATCTATAGACCAAGTGTTAGAAACTACCCCTGCTCTTTCTGCATCCAGTTTTCTTCACTTGAGGAAGAACACACAGTGCATATTGATGTTTGAAATGGCTCATAGTGGGAATATTATATTGTTGTTTTGGGTCTAGTTCTGCAGTTTTCTGTTGTCTTAGTTGTGTGAAAACAAACTTTGGGTAAACAGAATATTTTCGTGTTTGGTTTATCTTACTGCTGAATTTTGAGGCTTTCTTAAGTGTATTGAACTTCTCCTTAGCAGATGGGAATGGACTTTTTCATTGCCCATAGCTCACAATAAACCAAGGAAGACAGATCCAGTTCTGTTAATCATATTACTATTGCTTCATTAACAATATTTTTATTTATATTAAATGTGGAGGTTTTTTGCAATAAATATAGTTTTTTAAAAGGGAATTATCATACAATAAGAACAGCTAAAGTTTACTGTAATTTGATATTATAGTGTTCTGAAACACTGAGATTTTAATCTACATTAAAAAAATTAAATATTGTGCAAAGAAAAAGAAGTATGTATATTCTCAGAACACCAACCCGTCCCCTTCTTCAAAACATTCAAAAACATTTGTTACGTATTTATTTTAATAGCTTTAAAACATGCTTAAATGCAATGGACCTAAAGGTTTAAACAAATCAGTGGATTTAAAGTAATTTTATCAGCTGCATCTACACTTGCCAGACAGACTCCTGAGCTATTCCCATAACAACAGCAAGTGCCAAAAGCACTTAAAGTAAGATGTCAGCTTTGTGAATGCCTATTAGATCTTCTAAATTTAAGGTGAGAAGCCTTTTGTACTAGCTTCTTGCAATAAAATTAAGCTTTTTGGTGTGACCCAAATAAAAGTATTTAGACCCAGGAAATACATATTGTATTAGCCTGAATGAAATTTATGATGTGGCTGAAGGAATTGCATTTCTTTGTGAGGCTCATAAGACTAAATTATCAAAATGGAAGCCATAAAAGTCTAAAACTATTGGGATTTCAGGCTGAAATTTGATATAAAAGATCAATTTTTTATTTATTTTTTCTTCAATATCAATAGGAATTTAAATAGTCACACACAAAAATGTCCTTCTTCAAGCTAACTGAGATTAGAAAAAATATTATTAAAGTTTTACAGTTGTTTTGTTTTGTTTTGCTTTGTTTTCTAACAGGATATAAGGGAGAGAGAATACTAAAATTTTCTTTTGACCAAGTATCATTTACTGGAATGGAAAGTTCTGATTCCACTCTATGCAAGACCCTGCTTGAAAATTTCACCTCTTTGTAGCAATGTATAGTGTTACATACTGAAGAGAACTCAGTAATAATTGCACAAAAATTAGACAGTGTGACACAGGACTGAGAAAATGCTGGTGCAACCAGAGCGGATGGAAGTGTGAGCAAGCAGACTCAAGGGAGGAAGATTACAGATCTTTACTTACTAGTTTAAGATCCTAGTAATAGTAGCAAGATTTTTTTTCTTTTCCTAATTTCATCACCTGATTGAATCAGGATAAAAGGTAATTTCCAGATTTTGATGCAATCTGGAAACAGAACTATTGAAACAAGCTTTGTGATACATTTCGCAACATTGTCTCCTTGCAGTTTTCATGGCATATAAAGCTCCAGTTCTAGCAGGCAAGTTTGCTTACAGCTATTCATTAATCTTCCTGTCTTGAAACTTTGTCCTCTATTGTCCTGATTTGTTGATGGTGTTTCCCTAAAGGGAAAGCTAAGACACTGTTTTCACAGAAAAGAATAATCCTTAAAGAAGCCTTTCTAAAAGCACATTATATTTCCAAATCTCAAAACAAACTTTGAATTTGTTAAATCTGTGCAATTTGAAATTTCTTTGAATTCATTCTTCCATTCCTAAGTTTTTTTGCCAAAGACTGAATTTGACATCTGATTTTTTCTGAATTTTTACTAGTGAAACCTTTCTCTAGAATTATTTGCTTTACATTTGCTTTACATTACTAATACATTCTAGTATTTAGAAAAAGATAAATTAAGACATATTAATCAAAGTGAATGTAGTTTAATTGAATATTTAGGAACAAACCCATAATTTATAATAATTGAAAATATTTTAATTAAATAACTACTGTGCTAATTTTTCAACATATTATCATCTTCAAAGATAAGTAAATGAACTTTTTCATCTGTTGATGAAATATTAGCTGTATAAGAAATGGGAGAAGTGAATACTGTTCATTTAATTTGATTTGTTAAAAATGTCCAATTAAAAATATAAATATGAAACATATGACAAAAAAAAAACCAGTAAGTGAAGTTCACTCTGTATAAATTAAACTAATCATGCTGGTATTTTACATATTTACATGCAAAGTCTTTCAAACAATGAATGCAATGGAACTGAGTAAAAGATAAAATGCAGTAGATTCTTTAGTTTAATCTCCATGGACTGGAGAATAATTTGCATTACAGTACCCTATATTATTACGAATTGCTACTGTGAAGTGAAGAAAGAAAATATTAAATGTATTGGGGTGTGGATTTTTTTTTAAATCAAATTACTGCAGTGTAACCTGGTTAGTTGGAAGAAAACAACAAAGGCTTATAAGACATCTTAGCTACAAGTGAGTAACATATTTAGTATATTTGGTAGCATTTTTTTGTTTGTTTCTTTAGTTGGGTTTTATTTTATGCTAAGGTACAGATAAATTCATCCCCTAGCAAAAGTCAGTATTTATATAAATTATATTTATGCAGAACTGATTTTTTTAAGCTCTAGTTTATTTTGAATTTTACTGGACAATTGCCATTGGATTTTTAGTTAAGGTAATGATCTCTCCTTTGTTATGCAAAATCTGGACATCTTTAAGACATTTGTTTTTAAAGAAATGTAAAGGTTTCTGTGTTGGTAGGTTTATTCTTATATTGGTCATTTATTTTTAACTTACACAGTTTCATTTCAGTTTGTAATATTTGAATTTCACTTCATTCTTTTAAGAGCGATTACAGCTTTTCTCTCAGTCTTGTCTTCTCCTCATGATATAACTCATGAAGTTATATTTAAAAAAAAAAAAAAAAATTAAAAACTTCCCCAAAACCCCAAAGAATGAACCTGCAAACTCTCGACAGGAGTTGTGGAGAAATCAGTCCTCATTCCATGACAAGACATTGTGGAGTTTCACTGATTTTTGTAAGTTTACAATAGACACACCTCTCCCACTCTAAAACTCCATGTCAGTTTTCAACGAAATCAACAAGTTTACAGTTTAGGCCCTGAAGTTACCAAAGCTGATTCCAAAATAGAAACAGCAGTAGTAAACTTATTTTCAAGAGAAAGTAGCATATATAATTTCAATTAATATTGACAAATTTCATAAGGTTGTAGGGATAATTTGTAGGAGGAAGTAAATAGCAGTCTTGTGGGTTTTCTTCACAGCTCTGTGTTGATAGCACAACAGATCTAGATCCTAACCCACAAATTTTGCAGGACAGGTTTATGTACTTGAAAAAGTTTGTAGTAATTAAGTTGTGCTCTGATGATTTGATGTCTTAAAATACTTGCAGCAAAATTATTTCTTTCTGAAGAGACATATTCCCACTGTGGGTTTTTTGTTTTGGTTTTTCTTTGTTTGTTTTTTGGTGGTTTTGGGTTTTTTTTGTTTGTTTGTTTGTTTTTTACTCAGGCTTGTCAATATTTTTGTTTAAAAGTACACTGTTAAAAAGAATAATGTACTTGGCCCTGACACAAGAATGATTTTATATATTCCCCTTTGCTAGTCCTAGTAATATTCTCAGTAATTTCATTGAATGCTGGTTCAACTTAAGCTTCTACATACAGTGCAGCTGATGGAGAGTCAGCCTACCTCATACATGTATGGTTCAGGTTTCGGTACACTTCACTCATTTTAAAGAGACACCAGAGAAAAACATTATTATTTTAATACCAGCACATCTTTGCAAGAGTTGATAAATACTAGAAGCTATTACACTGCTGACACTGCCTTTTTCCAATATTGCTTTCCATCTTCATTTCCCTCAGTAATTTTACTGAGCAATTTTTTAAAATGCACTCCAAGCAAATGTCATGCTTAACTTGCTAAAAGAGGAATGAAAATATAATTAACATACTCCTGCAATATTGGGAAACTATGGCTTTGTCATTATTTTTTCAAAGGGAGTAAATGAAAGTAGGAAAGAAATAATTTATTTCTTGCCATAATGTATCAAAATTTCCTGTATTTTTAAGTAGTTCTCTGGCCTAGAAATCTGGTTTTGTAAGAAATGCTCCTGAAGGATATATAGGGTTATACTAGACTCCTGTTAATTCTTAGGAAATTGTTAAATTCTGAGAAAATGCATTTTATTCACATTATGCAAGATAAAAAAAAATCTGATAAAGGTAAAATTGTTGAATAAAAAATTCAAGTTTTAAATTAAAAAAAAAAGCCAAAAACAACCGAACACTGGAGTGAAAATGTGAAAATGCACAGAATTCTAATGGAAGAGGGAATTCTTTCAGAGCAACAGCCGCAGAGATTGTCTTCATTTCAAGAGGACACCCAATTTCTACCACCTGAGCGATGACTGCCAAGCTGGAAGAGATTCATTGGGTGCCATGCTGGGAATGGGGAACATATTAATGCTTAGCATAATGCTATGTGAAATGTGAAATGCTATTCTCAGTTATCTTCGTGTGTATCAGCACGTAAGAAATTACTTTGTACTTTGAAGCTGTGCTTATCCTGCCTGAAGAATGTCTTTGTGGATGGTAAAAGTTTTCTAAACTGCTAGACACAGAAAGGAGGGTTATACTGGGGAAAGTGGAGAAGGCTGATGTAGCATCCAGAAAGATATAGGGAAAGATTTTTGGATAGAGGCTTGCTGAGATTGGTGCCCCGGGCAAGCAGGGTGGAGTGGAGGCACTGATTATATCACTTCCATGTTCCCAAGAGGTCTCTGTATTTTGATACACTGAAACTCCTCTTTCCACAGTGGCAATCAGAACAAGCTTTGTCACTGAATCTCCAGCAAAAGGGGTGGCAGTAGGAGTTTCATTGAATTCAGTAAAACCTTTCCATAGAATATTTCATATATATTTTGCCTATAATTAATGTTCATCTGCACATAGATTTATAGTATGTTAGGGTGTTTGCAGGATCACGGTCTGCATTAGCAATAAATAACCAAATTTTGTGAAAATAGCTGTTTATTACTCTTTCTGTAAGGATAAAGGGGTTTTTTGGTGGTTTTTGTGGTTAAAAGAATTGGATATGTATTCCACACAAAAGATTTATCATTGGCTTAATGTAGCAGTTTCATTTCTTGATCCAGAACGAAATGTGGAAAGATAAGAGGCAATGCCTTTTAACACTACCTAGAGTTTATTTCTCTCAAGTTTAACAAGGAAAAGATTACTATCAGGAAAGAAAACAGCTCATATAAAAGAATGGCTATAAGGCAAAGTGTCAAGGAAACAGAAAAAGAATGCCTCTGAGGAATCTGTCCACAATCGGGTTTATGGAAAACCAAAACAAAACAACCAACTAAACATTGAAATTGAAGCAATTTTATTTTTTTTTAACATACTGGTATCTTGCCTCTCTTTGAGAAAAAAATTGTTTCCATTAATTTTTTTAATTAATTTTTTAATATTTCCATTGAAAAATCAGGAGCTTTTAGCTACCAACAATCTGTAAAGTGTTTATGGCCTATAATATGAAATAACCATATTATCTTTGAAAAAAAATATTTTAGTATAGAAACATTTTGATCATTTTCTTTCATGTTTTTGTGATTTGCATAATAACAGATATATTTCCCTCAACAAAGTTGCATGAAGTATAGTAAGTTTTCTTTCAAATACAATTTTTCTTCACATATTATTTCCATAATATCATTATGTTAGTATGATGACATGATTGTTGTTGACTTGGACTACTATTCTTATTTCCATTGCAGAGAAAGACAAAAAATAAGCCCCTTACATCAGTATGAATGATATTCCAAACCAATTAGAGTGGGAAGAATAAGAACAATTTTACTTATTTTCCTTAATTAATTAATGGTCACACTGAGATGTACTACAAAAATGTAGTGCAATTAAGGCTCTTTTTTAATAATAGGGAAAAGAAATTCTGTCATTATTAAATCAAAGTAGACCAAGGAAAGACTCCAAATGAGTTAAAGGTGTTGAAGGGTGGTTTCTTTGGTTTTGGTGACTTTTTTTTTTCCCCCTAGCTGGACCCCACAAAAGAAATAGATGGTCTGAGAACTGTCCTGGTGTTACTCATTTCTGTGTTCTGAAAGATTCATAAAAAGCTTATTTTTCCTTGAATCACTTATCAATACACAGAGACAATACTTCATCTGCTCAAGAAGTTCCTATCTAAGACTAGAAAAGATTACCTTTAGTAAATAAACTATATAGTAGGGTGATTTGTTTGGTTGTTTGTTATTTTGGTTTTTTTAAACAAGATATCTATTTACTCAGATATAATGTATTAATCTTCTATAGGTATGAGCTTACGACTGAAGAAAAAACTAGAAGTTGCTTAGAACAACTTATCTTATCCTTTATTGTGTATATCTCAACTGAGATGAAGGACCTCTAGAAACCTCATAATTTCATGTCAAAATGTCAGTAAAATTTGTTTGGTTATACATCAGTAAGCCTGAAAAGTCCTTCAAGTCTTTCTGTGGTGAGAAAGAAATTATAGAGACAATTAAAACTACAATAAGGGAAAATTTTCATCTACTAATGCTGGAGACTTTGAAGCTCTTATTTCAGGGAATATACACCACAGGCTGATAGACATTTAAGCAATATACAGCACATTTGAAAATGAGGTTAAAGTGTGTTCTGTAAACAAATTGAATGAGTATCAAAGCTACATTCATGGAAAACCCATGAATAAATTTCAGTCACCAGTAACACCACTATATACCTATCCAGTGCCCATGCAGCAGCAGATACTCTGCTCACTTTTTGATATATTGAGCAACACTGACAGCAGAAGAGTCCACAAAAAATAGATGTAATGGAAATAAAAAATAAATGATAACACTCTACGTGTCAGAAAACAGAAATACAATAGATATTTGAGTTTGCAAATGCAGAAGAAAATGACCAACTCCTTTTTGTAGAAAATGATTTTCAAAGAAAGGACTTTCACGACTTACAATTCAGTAGTATTTAAAGATTCATTGAAGCTGATGTCAGAAACCCAGCACAGGTAGAAGTTCTTGTCAATGATTATTTTATTATGCATTAAAGTGTGTAGTCTTGTACACATATAGTAATAGCAGTTCATATTTTTCTCCACCTCACCTCCTGTTTCCTTTAAAGTCCTCTGAAAAGAATACACTGAAGAATCAGAAATATGCAACTTATCCATCTTATCATTAGTCTAAAAATAAATAAGAGAAACTGATGCAGGAAGACATTTTAATTGAATGTTTTTGATCACCAAAAAGTAAAATGATCTTAAGGATTTCATTGTCATAAACCCTTTATAAAACTAAATAAATTAATTATTTTTTGCTACTCCTAAGGGAGTAGCATTTTAATTTTGTGATTTAAAATTAGGACATTAAAAGACATATGTGTCAAGAGCGAAAAAGTCAGAGGCAGTGTGTTGTACTCTTGCTATGTAATTAAGAGAGATTCAGAGATCAGACATTCCAGTCTAAACATGCTGCAGAGAGATGTCAGCTGAGCTACTGAGCCATGACTGCACATTAGCATAGTGTCAGGCTTAAGCTACTGAGTCCTGTCCAGTGTTTCTCAAGACCTGAAAATATTTCTGCTTCTGTATGTAACATGAGCGATTCTCCACACTGTTTCACTAAGGAGTAGAGACATTCCCTAAGTTGCTTAAATGTCTTAGTGTTTACAAGAACAGGGTCAAACATGCATTAAAACTTTTATTTCCTTAATAAAATGTGTGTGCACTTGGCACTAAATCCTGATCTTCATGAAGTGGTTTTTATCTATCTCGCTAGTACAACATTGATTTCACTGGGAAGTATTCACACTACAGACGAGTCGGTACTCTGCATGCAGTATTTTATTGAATCAGCAGTATTTTAGTAAGAACAGCTTTTAAAATGCTATATTTAAAGTAAAACTTAGTATGTTTGGTACCAGAGTAGTATTTGTCAAATAACAACATAAAAATTCACTTTTGCAATTGGCAATGTTCCCTTGTGGCAGCAATTAAAAAAAAAAAAAATCTCAAAAAACTGGGATTTTGATGCCAATATTTCCACCAGGGTCAATTTGAATTTTTGAATTAAAGTACATTGTAGAAAAAGCAATGAACACAAGCTTCATCTGTAGATAATCTAAACTGACAGATAAATATATTTATAGCCAGAGGTTACCCTGAAGATATATGGATGTTGGCTGTACAATTCTCTAACAGGATGAATATTCTCTCCACTTCATTGGATTGTTCAGTTACATCTTCTTATAAAATCAGTATCACTTGATAGCTTAAAGCAACTTGTGTTGCTGATCGTAAAGCTGAACAAAAAAGTAAAAAAAGAAAAAATTAATTGAGTCACATAGGAAGAGGTCTCATGCTAAGATCCAAACTCAGGTGCCTATAACAGTGTGTTGTGAGGTTGAGGCTAAAGAAGCGGAATCCTAAATAACGGGTATAGACTTATTTGGGTATGTTCATATTAGGTGATTTCAGATTTAAAAATAAAACATCACTTGAAAAATATGTAAACTTTCTTGCAGGATCTCTGTAGTAGTAAAATTTACATCTACAATTAATAAGGTATAAGAAACTTTGTACAGAAATAGGTCTTCATAATTATGAGTAGTTTTCTTTATATATATTGTAATCTATCAAGAACAGTTCTGCCCTTTAATTATAGTAGCTATTTATATTGTTTTACATAAAATTTTGTGTTACAGATAGAAATATTTGGAAAGGTTTGCCAACTTTTTTTTTTAAATTTAAATGTTATATGAAGGAACTAATTTTCCTCATATATAACAATTTAATTTTTAAATTGATTTTTTCTTTTTTTGTATGATAACATTTGTGCAGGAATTACATTTTGTGTAACATTCAGAAAATGATAACTTTAAATTCCATTTTTTTTCTGATTTTAAATAATGGGCTTGGCCTTATATGCTTAATTATTTATCATTCATCCATTAATCTGATTCTTTATATTTAGTAATAGTCTGAGGACCCCCTAAATTTCAACACTTCTTTTCCTAAACATGTTCTTGAAAAGAAGCTTGGAAGGTGACTGAGACCTCTGTGTCTTAACCACCAAACCATTAAAGTTTGCATAATAGGAATATGCTTCAGTGTACCTTTCAGATTTATTTAAAGGCAACCTGCAAGCTGGTTCAAAGCTTGTTCATAGCACAACATTAGCATAACATCCAGTAATCTTTACAAGAAGCACACACCTCTTGGCAGCAAGTCAAGTGACCACTTTCCCTGCAGTGGTAAGGCATGGAGCCAATAAGATTGTTAGGCATAGGCAGTTCCTGGAAACTTCAAACCATTTTGCAAGAGCATTTTGAAAATGGTATTTAAGGAGGCAGCAGCAAATACATTTATATTTAGATGCAAGATGTTAAAAGGTTGCTAAAAACGGTCCTGGCATATCAGTGTCACAAGATCAAAGAGTATCTGCATATTCCAACATTTAAATCTTATTTTGGCCATTATTTTTTTGTGAATCTGGGCTCAAAATTCAGAACACAACTCATCTCACCTGATGTTAACTAACATTTGATCTAAACTAACCATTTAGGATCGCACAAGAGTAAAGGGGCCATTATTTCCAGGGAAGATTTACCATATTTCCCTTTAATGTATTTTACAATTCAGAATTAACCAGTTCTTAGAAATGTATTTCTCTGGCTATTAAGAAAGCTAATATAGAATAGAATAGAATAGAATAGAATAGAATAGAATAGAATAGAATAGAATAGAATATGTTTATATTATATGCCCAGCTATGTGATACATAAATCCATTTATGGCAGCTGACTCAATTTTTCATTATGTAAAATAAATACATAAAACATTTTGTTTAGAATAATTTTGATTTTCTTTTAAAAATATATTTAGTGTGCTTTTCTCTTTAATTTAAAGTAACCAAACTGGGCATCTTAAGACCAATATTTTCCCTTGGGTGAATAAGTAACTGTAGTAATATCTTAAAGGGATTTGCTATATAAAAATATTAATTAAAAAAAAAAGAAAAAGTAAAAACATTGAAACCATTAATCTCTATTCTTTTTGGAATTGCAACCTGGCTGCTAATTAATGAGTTTGGTAGAGTCCCTTTTCATAGTTGTGGGTGCTATTGCAGTACAGAATATTTAAAGAGAAGCAGCTGGGCAGAACCCTCCATCTTTGACTCAAAGGAGATTTGCTCAAGTGTAACGTAACACTTGATGCAGTTTCCACTCAGGCCATGAGTTCAAAAGGCTTATTCATGCTTGAAAGCTTTGGACTATCAGCTAGAGACACCTGCACGCAGTCTTCTTATTTTTGAGAGGAATCCTTTTCATGCTGTCACCACAACCAACCTCAGTTCAGGAGGATTTTCAAAATGCAATCATTGCATGAACAGTGGCTGACCTCGGCAGTGGTCAGTGTCTTTTAGCAATGAATGCTTATAAAAGCAGACAACTGCTAAAATTACTGTCGTCTTTCAATTCCACCTCCTGCACACCTAAAGAGATAGAATATGAATGATGAAACCAGCTCATTTTAGTAGCACTAAATACAAGCACAGCTAAATTTGAATACATTTTCTGAAGGTTTTGATGACTGTGGAAGTCTTCTCTGAAAAGCTTCTTACTACAAAAGTCTCTTAAGGATGCTTCAGTGCTAGTTTTTTCAGTTCTCAGCTATTTTTCTCCTCGCACAATGCTGTTAATGCACATACACATTAAAAGTAACTTCAGAACTTTTCAAAACCAAGTGTTGCAACTTTGTAACTGCACAAATAATCATGACTCATCTGCAATTCTGCATGGAAAGAAACAAAGATCACATATGCTTGGTTATAGCCTGCAACCAGTACTCAGAAGATATGTAGCACTTGAAAAGTACTAGAAGTGTATAAATATACCTAAGATTAAAGGAAAGTGCTAATGTGGTTTTGGTAAAGAGTGTAACTTAGAATCACTAGAGAGCTCACGGCTCTTTTAAGACATTTTTTCTGAGAATGACAGAGCTCTCAATCCTCTTGTGCAAGAAATCAGGCAAGGGAGGCCAGAGACAAGCATGGCTGTGGTGCTGGTTTGGGCAGGATAGAGTTAGCTTTCTTCATAGTTGTTATTATAGGGCTATGTTTGGAATTTGTACTGAAAACAGGGCTGATAACACAGCGATCTTACCAAACAGTGCTTACACAGAGCTAAAACCTTTTCTGCTTTTCACTTCATACCACCAGTGAGGAGTCTGGGGGTACATTAGAAGCTGAGAAGGGACACAGCCAGAAGAGGCGACCCCAACTGACCAAAGGTGTATTCCATACCATGTCGCATCATGCTCAGCACATAAAGTTGGGGGAACAAAGAGGGAAGCAGGATGATCAGAGTGGTATCATTTGTCTTCCCAAGTAGCTGCTGACCGTGACAGAGCCCTGGTCTCCTGGAGATTGTCCTGGTTGAACAACTGCGGGCTAATGGGAAACAGTGAATGAATTCCTTGTTTCGCTTTGGTTGTCTCTGCTGCTTTTGCTTGACGTATCAAACTGTCTTAATCTCAACCCATGGGTTTTATCACTTTTACTCCTCCAATTCTCTCCGCCATTACAACTGGGGGAGAGTGAGTGAGTAGCTGTGTGGTGCTTAATTGCCATTCGGAATTAAAAGTCTGACAGGGTATCATTATATCAACACAATCTTACTCATGACAGGTTATGATACCCAGTGAAGCTTCTATTTTGTGGGAAAGCAAGGAACATGTTGTGTTTGCAGTTAGGGTTATAATGATTTTACTATTTTTGTAGGCAGAGTCTACCCTTTTTTAAGGTATGGTGAAAGTAGAACCACTTTCTGGTCAAAATAAAGTGTGGGAAGGAAGTGCAAAGACAGTGCAACTAGGGTCTTATATCCTGAGAAGAACAGAGAAATTCTGAGTAGGCACAGGATGAGAAATGCTAAGGTAGAGTTGAAGATGAACTCAGTAAGTGTGAAGAACAATAAGAGGGACTTTTAGAGATACATGGATCATAAAGGGAAGATTTAAAAAATTATGTCTCCAATAAATAAGATAGCCTGGAGAATATAAGGCTCCAGAGCGAAAACATTGGGGCCTTTCAGTACTTGAAGTGGCTTATATAAAAGAGGGAAAGTAACATTTTACATGGGCAGATAGTGGTAGGATGAGAGGAAAGATTTAAACCTAAAAGAGGAAAGATTTAGGTCAGATGCTAGGAAGATATTATTTACTCAGTGGGTAGTGACGCCCTGGAACAGGTTACCCAGAGAAGTTGTTGATGCCCCATCCCTGGTAGTCCAAGGTCAGGTTGGATGGGGCCCCATGAAGCCTGATCAGGTGGGTGCAATCCCTTCCTGCGTTATCACTGCACATAATAGAGTGTTGGAACTAGATTATATTTATGGTTCCTTCCACCCAAGCCTTTCTATGATTAAGTGTCCCATGCAGAAGACCTTTGAAGCTTAGTTACTTCGCCCTGGGCAACTAAAATCCTCAAGGATGAGAGTTGTAAGTGCCAATTTACACTCATCAGCTCCATGGTACTGTATACTCATAGCCCATGGAGTATAGAAATCCTAAGGGCTAACAACTTTAAATAAACAATGATCATGACTGATAATGAGTAAGAACTACTAACATAAAGTAGATTGCCAATAAATGCAATAGTAGTAAGATTTTTTTTAAGTTTAAAACTGGCCTGATTCATGTCATTTAAACACATCCATCACACTGATTGCAAATTGTATGTAATCTCTCTTCTTCTCATAGACATATTTATCAGTTATATGGCAAGATGAAATAAACCACTTGAATGCACCTTGGATGCTAATGTATGCCAATGTATGTGCAGCTTATTCATTCTTTATTTGCTGTATTCAACAATCTCCATTTATTGTTTGGTGATGTTCATGTGTGCTTATGTGTAGATACCCTTATTGAGGTTTCAGATTCCAGAGCTGGGTCACTTGGCCTGTGAGTCATCTTTCTAAATCACAGGAGGTGTGCCATGTCCACTGTGATGCCAGGGAATGACCACTGGATCATAAAGATACCTAACCCCTTTGTCATATTTGTCATTCATATATGATCTTTTTGGCTATTTGAGGCAGTCTCAAATGACACAAATTGGCTGTGTACAGACATCTCAGTCATAGACTGTATGTCCATTGACCTCGTCACTCTTGACTCTCTAAAAACATGGAAAGAAATCAAGAGATGCGTCTCTAGAGAGCAATTTGCACATGAAGAATCTAAATTACACACTTTCACTCTGGAAGTACCTGCTTTTCTCCATGGCCTATATTCTCCTGTAATTATTGTGATGTATTTAGGCAAACAAATTCCATTATGTGAAATCAATATTTAAAAAAAAAATTCAGCAGAAGTGTTATCAAAGATACTTTGAAACATCATGTTCTGAGAGAAAACTTTATATTCTCTTTTGCTTGTTGAGAGTCATAACATGTTGGAAAGCTTTCAGAAATTTTCTGTGTCTTTATTGTTTGCCTTTGGAAAGGCAGGATTTATATATATACATATATATATATAAATAGAATAGCAACATAACTGAACGGTTCTACACATATGATGCAGAGGAGACATCATAAGTAATTAGTTTAAAATTTTGAAAAAAAGATGCCAAAAATGGAAGAGAAAAAACATCCTTTCCTGTCTTACATTTGGAAAGGTATGAAAATAAAAGCAAGCACCAAATAGAAATTATTCTATGACAATCATTTTCTTTTTGTAGAGGATATGTCAGTTACACCATGCCTTTAAAAAAGGGTGGACTCTTCCTAGAAAAATTGTAAACCATTGTAACTCTAACTGCAAACACAACATGATCCTTGCTTTCCCTCAGAATAGAAGCTTCATTAGGGAGTATAACCGGTCATGAGTAAGCTTGCATTAAGATAATGAAGATAATGACACCCTGTCAGTCCTTTGGCTACCCAAGCAAATTGATTGTATCACAATGGCTGTTGTGGGTTAACCCAAGGTGGTGACCAAGCACCACACAACTGCTCACTCTCTCACTGGGTGGAATGAGGGAGAGAATTAGAAGAGTGAAAGTAAGAAAACTCATGGATTGAGATAAAAATAGTTCAAAAGAGAAAGCAAAAGCAGCAGAGACAAGCAGAGCAAATTAAGGAATTCATTCACCACTTCCCATTGTCAGGCAGGTGTTCAGACACGACCAGGAAGAAGAATTCCATCAGGTGTGACAGTGACCTGGGGAGACAAGTATTATCACTCTGAACATCCTGCTTCTCTCTTCTTCGCCCAGCTTTATGTGGTAAGCATGATGCTGTATTGCGTGAGATATCCTTTGGCCAGCTGGAGTGAGCTGTTCCAGCTGGGTCATCTCCCAGCTACATGTGCACACCCAGCCGCCTTGTTGAGAGGTTGCAGTGAGAAACAGGAAACTCCTCAATTCTGTATAAGCTTTGCTGAGAAAAACTGTGACATAGGTGTGTTAGTTTTGCTGTTTTCATCACAAATACAAAACATTTCACCATGCAAGCTGTTATGAAGGAAATCAATTCCATTCATTCAAATATGATGCAAAAATATATGGGATTGGAAAGAAAGTTGTCATTCTTTTCATTAGTGACTCTAAAAAAATATAGTTATGGTGTGATTCAACGTCAGACTTTGAAATGGAATTTAGTTCAATTTCAATACACTTGCATTGAGGTGTCATTATTGATGATTAGTCCAAATTCTTGTTATAGTCAGTGGAAATCTGGGCTCAGTTATAATGTAGAAATATTACACCATTCTTTATTTCTTAAGTTCTTGAGATACCATCAATCCTAGCTCATCAAACTAGACTATTAATAGTGTACAACTTACGGAATTCAAAGTTTGTTCATATGATATGAAGGAAATAACACTGTAAGCAAAGTTGACTTACATTTTATGAACCTAATAACCACATCTCAATAATTACTTTATTAATGCATGTCATTTTTATTCGCTATATAGTATTTTTCTATCTTCATGTACTCCATTAAAAATCTACTATGATTTTAGTTATGATTTGTAGTTATTGCATGAAAAGTTATCAAGCAGTTTATACTGAAATTATACCATACCTTAATAGAATCAGCAAAACCTAGAATTAATATAAATATTCTGTTAAGAAAAAAAAAAAAGGAAAATAGAGACACTTCCACCACCTCCCATTTCCTCCACACCACAGGATTTAATCCATAGTGCATTACCACTGACCCATTTAGTGTAGAGAAGACACAATAAATCAATGTTTGTTAACATATGCTTAAGTAGAAAAGCAATTTCACGGGTCAGGCAACATAGTCATGAAATGTCTGTGAAGCAGCAGTGCAGTGACTGTTGAGAAGGACAGAGCCAAAATGAAAAAAAATTCTTTGACTTTTGCATGCACTCTGATTTCCTTTTTGTTATTAGTTTGATCAAACACTTACTTCTCTGTCAATAGCAGTGATTAGCAACATATCCATAAAACCTCAGATTAGTGTTTCAAACATTTAAAGTAGAATTGTTTTTCAAGTGATTGGGATGAGGAAGAAAGGAAACAAAACCAGCAGCATAAAATAAAATGCAGTACTCAGAAAGTGTAATTCCAGGCCTGGATTTGAACCTTCACTAGTTCCTAAAGTTAGTTTTCTTTCAAAGTCAGAGGAGATGAGAACAGAAAAAGTCACCATTATGCCAAATTTGAGGTCAACAGTCAGCTGGTGAAATACATGGTAGAGACTGAAACACCATATATATTCACATTAGTACCATTAAATGTGTCCACAAGATGTATGCATTCCTAAAGGAAAGAATCAATTATAAAATCTGAACAATCTCCTGTGAACCAGGAATTACACAAGAAATATATCTGTGTCTTTAAAAGAGTCTGTTCCCTACTATCTTAACTTTATTCAAGTCCAAAGTCTCTTTGAAACTTTCCAGCACTGTTCCTAATAAGGCTCAGCTGACTGCCTAATGCATAATAAAACTTTCTTCAGCTAAAAATGTTAAAACTTTTATCCACCTACCTTGACCTCCAAATTAGCATGTAAGGAATATGACAGTGAAAGTAGATGCTGAATTTTTATTAGACACTCTAGTATCTTCAGTGCTGTTAATTTAGGGTGAAACAAAAATGTCAAGAAGTTGCCTTTTTTGTATTGTTTAGGAAGAATCATTTATGCATTATTAAAATACAGCACATCCTGGCAGAATTTTAGAAAAGAGAAAAAATCCTAGGCCTGCTTGCTCTTTAATCATCTACCTTTAAAAAAAGTTTCATTACCCTTCCAGTAGAAAAAGCTAGCTTTAAATATTAACTAATATTTCAATTAACCTCTTCTTAATATATTTACATTTACTGTTAAAGTGCATTTGTATTTGAATGGTATTCTTAAGTGAACATTTAATTTTTATGTATTTCTATAGCACTGTTCATAGAAAAGTACATTACCATTGTGAAACTGATCTTCAGTGTACAAAGATTAAAGTAGCAAGCCTGTCTATTAAGATCATTTGTAATGTCTCCATTAACATTGTGTCCAAATGATCAATAGTTATGTGTACACTGGAGGGAAGGGATGCCATCCAGAAGGATTTGACAGGCTGGAGAGATGGGGCTATGTGAACATCATAGTGTTCAACAGGTCCAAGTTCAAAGTTCTGCACTGGGTTGGGGAAATCCCAAGCAAAAATACGGGCCAGGAAGGGAATGCATTGAGAACAGCTCTGTGGAGAAGGACCTGGGATTGTTGGTGGATGGGAACCTTGACATGAACTAGCAATGTGCACTTGCAACCCAGAAGGCCAATCATGGAGGGAGGTGGTTCTCCCCCTTTATTTTACTTTTGTTGTGACATCCTGCCTGGAGTGTTACCCTCAGCTCTGGGGCCTGTAACGTAATAAGGAAATGGACCTGCTGAAGCCAGTCCTGTTGCCCTCAGTTTTCTAGCTCGTGAATGTTTGGACTTCGCAGTCCGGGTTTCTCATGCAGCCTCAAGAAAACCATGTATATTTTTAGATAGTTTACATATTTCTTCTCTGAGAGGAGAATTGATTGATGGTGGTGTTCACCATCCAGGTTGAAGAGGCGGTGACTTAAATAACCAATCTCTTGGCCTCTGTACAAACTGTATATATGGAGTTAGATTTTGAATAAAGATCATTAGCTTTCCCTTCACCTGCTGCTGCCTGCCTCGTTCCTTCTGTGGGTCCGATCCTGATACATATGGTGACCCCGAGTGTCTGAACGCATTAAGTCCAAAGGAGGGTCACCAAGATAATCAGAGGGCTGGAGCAAGGGCTGGACCACCTCTCCTGTGGCTGACGGAGTTGGAGTTTCTCAGGCCAGAGAAGAGAAGACTCAAGGGAGACCTTACAGCACCTTCCAGTACCTAAAGGGGGCCATCAAGAAAGCTGTACAGGGACTTTTTACAGTTCCGTGAGGGTTGGACTTTCAGACAGTGGGTTATAAATTCCACTCACTTCTGAAGAAATAAGATCAGGTTTGTATTTATAGTAGTTTATTTCCTAGCAATCCATAAGGTAGGAACAGAAGTGTACTAAGGGAAATGTATTAACTTAATTATGGAATATTTGCTAAAGTCAGGAAATATGTCAGCTGAACTCCAAAATTCCTAAAAGAATAAATTTTACACTCTTATTAGGCGTATTTGTATTTTTGGCATTTGCTATGTAACGAAAATAGTGAGAGACGCTAATGATGAAATGCTTTCTGAGACTGAATGTTTTCACTTACATAGTTATTTAGTGAAAATAATCAATGTGTTTGACCAATACACAGATTTCCAAGAGACCTTTTTAAGAATATCATATTTTATGAATTTTACTTTTCTGTGTTTGAAGAATGGTACATCTGTTTTGTCCACTGTTCATTTGTCCACTGTTTCTATGTCATTCTCTCTTAAAGATTTCACTAGGTCATAGTTGAGGAAGGAAGTGAAAAAGGTATTCAGTTTTCCAGAGGCACACCAGAAATCACACTTTAGATTAGGCACACACACTGTTCAAGATTGTGGGCCCCCTTCTCCAGAGATCCTAAAAGTTCCTAGTTTAAGAAAAACAAGAGGTGTCATATTCCAATGGTCCAGTGGTAGTTTTAGCATGCCCTTCATACTACTGTCTATCTTGACTACATCTACTTTATATGGTTAAAAAAGAATTTGACAGACCTTAGGGTGTTTCTATCTCTGTGAAACAGGGCGATTTTTTCATTTCATTTTCACATGAAAATGAAAAAAAATATATATCACATATCATATATATATATCACATAATATATAAATCACAATAA
>VXBB01012707.1:246841-259267 GCA_013399915.1 Illadopsis cleaveri
AAAAAAAAAAAGGTGCAAGAAAAAATGCAGTTTACTTCTCAGTTCCTGACACAGAAACAGAGTAGACAAGGTTTCAACTTTTCCTTTCCCATCGATTT
This sequence comes from Illadopsis cleaveri, assembly GCA_013399915.1. Taxonomy (NCBI): domain Eukaryota; kingdom Metazoa; phylum Chordata; class Aves; order Passeriformes; family Timaliidae; genus Illadopsis; species Illadopsis cleaveri. The sequence continues at coordinate 246,940 of VXBB01012707.1, forward strand.
TTTTGTCTTTGGGGCAACATGTGGAACACAGTGTCTATGTTGCACATCCCTGTAGGACTAATGTCTCCATGGGTCCAGCCATAGTGCTATTTCCAGTCCCAGTAAGCCAAAGAGTCAATTTCTTCTATTCATACTCTAATTGGTTAATTATAAGGTTTCTATTAAAACTTAGTTTAGGTGGTAGCACACACAGATTTGGAGTAAGGGAAGTCAGTAATATATGAAATCCCTTGCTCCAAGGATGACCAAACAGAAAATAATTCTTAATGATAATAAAAAAATTATAAACAATCAAGATTTCTATACCATCATCCAGAGGCAATGCTGCAAAAGCCTATTCTAAGCTGCATTTAAAGATGAAAGATACCCCCTAGTTTCTATTATGTATGTGTCCTAAAAGGAACAATATTTCTGGGTCTGACAGTGGTGTTGATTTTTATTTGGCAAATGTTTGTCCTTCGATATTTTAGAATAATATTCTAATTCAAGATTTAACTCTCTGTGATTCTGTCTGTGCTATTCACACTGAAGTTGTACTTGTGGTCTATATAGACAAGCATATTTCTTCCTTGACAAAACAGCAGGAACACTATTCCAACTATCAGTTGTCAACTGTACATTTCCAACCTGTTTTTCTGTTCTCATGAGAAACATTATCTGGGTTTACCCAATTTTATAAGGCTCTTCTGTTTGAATAAAGCTATGAAATTGCTGAAATTGCTTCTCATTTCCCCACACTAACTTCATACTTGCTTCAGATTTGGAGTGAGACACAAATGGGCCAAGATCGGCACCCTAATTTCTTCTGAAAAGGAGCTGGTGTATAAAAGGATGTAAGTTAGATCAGTCTCAGTGTTGAGACCAGCCACCTGAAAGCCTTCACATGCACTGACAATTCTACTTAGTTATAGTTTGGAAGTCTTTCATTTAGTAAAAAACAAACCCATTAAAAAAAACAAAACAAAACAAACAAACAAAAAACCAACCAAACAAACAAAAAAAACCACCTAAAACCAAAGTCCCAATATATTTTAAAGAAAGATATTGAGATGAACTTGAACTAGTACAAGTGTCCTGTCAGTTGAATAGCTGTGGAGACAACCAGACGCCTGCAAGCACATGTAATCAAAGAAATTTCCATTAATTTTTCTCTTAAGGGAAAACAAATAGGTGCAAATGTTTTAGGGGGTGAGGCATAGATTTTAAACAACAACAAGAAAAAAAAAATACAAAAAAAACCCCAAACAAATATCAGATACAAGTCTGGTCATAATCTCTTGTGTATTGATCTAGTTGCATACAGCTTCTCAAGGGGAGAGAAGATATAGGTGTTAGCCTCAGGTTCCTAAGGCTTGTGAAATTGTATATCTCTCTATCTAAATTATTTTTTACAAGAATTAGTATGCATTTTATTTTTTACATAAAGGATCTGCAATTCAGATATGGAATTGAAAACAACAGGGTAATTTATTTCTGTTTATAATTGTATTCTGCTTATCTGAAGAGTAAAACATGCATTATCTTCACCTATCTTCAGGATATTTTGCTATTCAGAAATAATTATTTGGGGGATCTTTCTGTCTTGTTCTTTGAAGACTTTAGGGCTTACCAGGTTGTATTTTTATATCAGATATCAATTGTCTAAGGCTTTTTAATGTACCAGTGCAAATCATCGGCATATGATCCCCAAAGATCAGTCATACAGCTGGTTATGCAGCATTACATTCATAAGAAAAGTATTCCTGGGGTTTTATGCCACTGTATCATAATTTTTAACTCCAGTGCACCTGCATGTGCAATGTGGTGCTTACTGTGCTAATTGTAAGAAAGATTCTACTTTTTAAACAAATGTTAAATTTGAGGCCAATGACAATCCAATTCATGCTAACAGACCTAATTGTTCATGTATATCTGCAAAAAATTTGCAGAATTAATATAAATTCCTCAGATTCAATATTCTACATTTCTCTCTGTGAGTTAGTAGACCCTCATAAAAAGGAAGTGAGCTTAAGTTTAAAAAAAAGATTTGTTTATGCTGAGAAAAAAGAAATGTAAAGCTGTATGGCAATGATAAAAAACCCCTCCAGTTAAAAGGATGAAGGAAGAACAGTGTGCTGGATACAGATCTGAACTATTCAGGGTCATGAAATCTATGCTATTTGTCTGAAAGCATAGCACATTACTTCTGTACTGTCTCTCAGTCTATTAAAAATCCAACTGTGAAAAAAGGTCAAATGAGAGCTGACAAAATTATTTAGATGCTCCATTTGATGTTGCATTTGTTTCTTTTGTTCAACTGTTATTTTTTTAACACGTTTGTTTCATGGTACAATTCTTTTGAAAACAGTGATAGAAAATAATATGTATATCATAATACTAGAATAATTTTGTAAACTCAATGTAGATTGAGTGTGCTGCATTATTGTAAAGACTTTTTTGTAAAATAATTTAACTGAAATCAGGACAAAACCTCAGTTCCCTGAATTTTGGGCGCCTGAAGACTGCTGAAATGTCTAAAAGCAGAGCTCAAGCAGTCCTGGACAAGCACTTTTGTGAAGAACATGGATTCTGTATCATTCCCCTCCTCTTGTAATACCTGTAGTATTCATATTGCATCCAATCCTATTGTAGTTACATGTTCTCTGAGTTTCTCCAGGGCACGAAGTATGGATGTTGGAGTTTTCCTTATTTGTAGCTTCACAAAAGACAAGTCTACAATTACCTCTTCCATGTTCTCTCAAGACATGAGCCTACTTCCTTTCCAGACAGCTTCCTGAGGCACCTGCCCCAGATTCTGTCAAAAATTATACAGGATGTCAATTTTAGAAAAGACAAGAGATTCTAGTTGTGATAACTTTTGGGATCCCTTTCTGCACAGAGATAAAAAAAGTTATGCTGACTGTCAAGGGCAATATTTTTTTCTGCTTTTCTCGTGTTTCTTTGCTTGGGAGGGAAATAGATAACCATGTGACAGTCAGACTGACTCTCTGAAAAGTGAATTCCCGCATTACCATTTTATGATTACGTTAATTATTCTGAGGTCCTTTTCCTATACAGTGTTTTTATTGTGTGTGAGTTTTCTTTTTTATTGCTAAGCTAAAGCAGCTAGGTTTTGATAAAGAAAATCATAAGCTAAAAGGACCAGAGACAAATGATATTATGAAAGCCACATTGCTTATTCCCTTGAACTTCCCCTCAGAATCTACTATAGTTTAGATGAGCTAGATTTGCCTCCCAGGCTGTTTTGCATGTGCCCCTGCAAACATGCTTAGCTCCTGGACTTGCCCAGGTTTCACTCTGACCCCTGGTCTTCTTGTGGCCCAGATCACTTCAGATCTAGGAGCTACAAAGCTCTTGCAACCCTAGGGTTCAGACATGGACATGGACTCGAGCAGGTAGTTAAAATTTCTTCAAGTTTGAAAATTCCTTCTTCTGATACAGTGTTGTTTTAGTGTTTCAGATATTCTGGTATCACTTTTCTCAATTCTGAAGCCATCTTCATGATCCAAGAAGAAAACTGACATGGATTCTATAATTCTGTAAGTGACAAGTTAAAAAATTATCAAAATCACAAACCAACTATCTAGTAAAAAGATGTGATTCAAGTTTTACCATGACATGTCTCCAGAGAAGGTATATTTTGTACTTTGACACTTTAGGTCCCTTGACCATGGCAGGAGCCTGAGGAGTACTCTGGAGAGGTATCACTGTCTGAGGTCATTTTTCTCAGGATCATCAAACATTTTAATTGTTCGCAGCCTAAATATCATGTCTATTGATGAGACAGGACAATCTCTAGAGGAAATATGTATTGAGTTGAATCAACCCCTTGGAGATGTGTCTTTTTCTTGGATAAGTAGTCAGTTAAGGATCCTAATAGGTTATTAGGTCCTTAATTTTACCTCCTCTGCTTCTCTTCCCCATGTCCTGTGCCACCATGGCCATGGCAGGTCTCTCTCAGGGGGTCAGGCTGGCCTTCACAATTTGGAGTCAGTTGTCTCTGGCCCTACTCTCTTGTGACTCTTGCTGTTGTGGGTTAATATACACATAGGAGAGAAAAGAGAGGCTGGTGAAATCTGACTGCTGAATAGCAGATAGAATCAGAACACAAGTGAACAAAAATATTAAAAAAAATTCCACCTCCTATGGATTAGCACTGTGAAAAATGCGTCAGGAAGTAAAAGTAATTACACCAACAGAGAGAGAAGAAGGAATTCTTCATTCTGAGACTGTTGCTACTAAACTTAAGGAGCAAACATGTAGTAATTTCCTTCTGAAAATACAAAGTGGTGAGAAATCACCACTGTTTCATGAACTTTAGAGACATAGCTTCTTCTATGAATGCTACCTGAGCATCGGTCTGTTCCAGTTCTTCACTGCTTAGTCATTCTTCCACTTCTGAGAAGTAGGGGAGAAAAAAAGAGAAAAGGACAGGGAAGGGGAAGGGGAAAGGGGAAGAGAAGGAAAAAGACTTGAGTAATAAAAAAAATTGGCTTGAGTAATAAAAAAAAAGTAATCTGATGAATTTTTTTTATGGAAACCGGCTGTTTTTTAAGGTTATCACAGAGCTATTCACTGGAAACTGCAAATCTGAAATGCAGGGCTCATAACCACATCATAAGAAAGCATGCTCTTCTGCTAGACTTATATTGTAGAACCCTTTTGTTGGCAGGCACTTTGATGGTTTGTCTCACAAGAAAGATAGAGTAGGATAAAAGTCTGCTACTCCTTATGCATCCATGTGAGACTGTCATTACCAATTCATATGGAAAAAGTAATTTTATACCTCATAGGTCTACTGCAACATAAACCATAATGCCACACAGTAAAGATATTTTTTTTAATTCTACCACTTCAAAGGTGCCATTTTTAGTTGTGCTTTGTTTAGGTTATCATCCTACTAGCATACTTATGGTTTAATTTCAATATCAAAACCAAAAACTGCATTAATGAGCAGAGGATAAAATCAGCTATTAATTTCTTCCTGTGCAGTGTTGTTCAGAAAATGTAGTCAAACCTGATTGATATGAAGGCTAAAACACCTACATGGTAGACAGGACCATTTACAAGACCTTGACCCTACTTTCAGACCTCTGCTACAGTGTAGAATCAATCAGAAGCTCAATGCTCATTTGTCTGAAACAATTTTGGGTTTCTTTTCTCCTCTCCAAAATCAAAATACGGTTGGTTTTGGGTTTGGTTTGTTTTTTGGGATGTTGTTGTTGTTGTTGTTGTTGTTGTTGTTGTTGTTGTTGTTGTTTTTGGTTTGGTTTGGTTTGGATTTTTTGGGCGGGAGGGTTTGGGGTTTTTTGGGTTTTTTTTTAGTTTTTGTTGCAGGGTTTTTTGTTTTGTTGTATTGTTGTTGTTTTTAAGAGGTGATTACAGAAGATGTGATTACAGATCTCAGTGCAAGCCTGCTAGGAAAAAATACAGGAAATGTCACATTTTTTAAATACAAATAATTCAGGTTGAAAATTAAGGGATCAGGCTCATTTGCTTTTGCCATACACTTCCTCAACTGATGTGATATATTTTGCCTCATTAAATCTTTAAGACAATAGCATGCATTTTTTTTGTTTGTTTCTTTTCTCCTCCTTAGTATCTCCTCTCATTCCAATCTTCTTTTTAAAGCTACTTTCTAAATGAGTAATATTTATATCTTTTTCTACCTATAAGAAAAACATCACAGGCTTGCATTAATTTCCCTGATTTCTTTTTTTCCTCCTTCACCGCTGGTTAATGTCTTTGATTTCTGGTGGACAGATACATGCAGTGGAACAGAATTATTAAATATGAAAGATGTTGATGATAGTCTTCACATGCAATTAGAAAAAAATATTATTATTCATCTAGTTGTATGGGCATTTCTTTAAACCAAACAAAACACCCATCAAACTTAAGATAACAAAAATCTCCTGCATTTAAAAAGACACCTGGGTCTCCTTCTATGCTAAACTGAGGAAGCTTTCCTTATGCAAAAATGTAATAAATTATGTAGACTAGTTACTGGTTACTACATTCTCTTGCTTAATTTCTGGTTATAAAGCACAGAACACAGTAACCTTTTAAATACTTTTCAGAAAGGGTTAGTATAAAACTCAGTTACTCTATTTACATGTTGTATGTTTGCTGGATGAATTGCTCTTACTTGTGATCAAGAGAGAGCCCAGCTATGTGCTATTACATGAGTATTTGCATTTCATACTAAGGAAACAAGTAATTTACATTGTAATAGAACTATCCTTATAATCTTTTTCAAATTAAATCTTCTTACTAGGACATAATCCTAATGCTCCCAGTCCTTTAAAATATTAACTAGGTTTACATTGAAAATTAATTTAGGGATAATACACTCTTTCACAAAATATTAGCATGACATTAATACTTTTATTTAAAGGTACCATTAATATTCTCTTGCTCTGTCTTTCCTCAGAGTAATTGCTTATCTTTGGACTATCAAAGAGCCTCACCCACATGTGGCACAACCTCACGTGCCTTTATGTACTTTTGTTTTCAACATTTCAAAAGTGCAATTTACTATATCAAGTCATACACTGCATTCTACTTATGTTCTATACTTCTTCAGACTGGCAAATATAACCACTTCATCTTAAAAGGATATTGCCCTGCTTCCTTGATACAACATTATTCTAACAAACCTCATTCTTCTCCAACCCATTGCTTGTTTTTCTCTTTTGACATAGTCAAATGAAGACTGTGCAATAGAAACATCAACGTGCAATATGTAGCAATTATGATTGAATTATTTAGAATTTGTCCCTGCAGAAAAATAATCTTAGTGGGAAATTTTTAAAGTATTGATGCAACTATGCTTCAATACAATTTCTAGAGATTGCAACTGCATCTTAGAAACAAAGTAATTTTGCTCTTCATTTGTACTAACCATCTATAATTATTTTCTAAATAGGAAGGAGTAATTTTAAAGTATTTTAAAGTGTTCACTCTTTATTTTCTTACAGCTGTGGAGATGGTCTGTCTTTGTTTCATCATGAAAGTAAGTCAAAATCTGATCACTGAATACCAGAGTGTAGTCAAGAGCCACACAAAATCAGAGCATATGCTCCTACATTTCCTCACTATATGAGCCACACATGTATTTCACTCAGTACTTTGGCCTGGTAAAGTCTTATTCTAATTTACTTTTATTTATTTGACCACAAATTGGAGAAATTTGAGTCTAGTTGTCAGTGCTAACCACATCATTTTTGTTTCCTCTAACTTGCACAGCCAGGGAGAAGGTAGAGTAAGATTTAAACAGACAAGGTGGAGTCCTTCAGGTTTGGTACCCCAGCCTTCTCTCATTTAGCCCCTGTAGCCTGGAGAGAGAGAATGAAATGTATGAGGTTATTTGCATCTGACTTCTGTGGTAGGGACCCAAAACTATTCCCATGAAAAATGACGTAGATGCATCAGGGTCTCTGTGACTTACCAAATGAGAGTTACTGAAAACCAGAATTGTCTGTTGCTGCTGTCTTCTCCAGCCACAGGTAAAAGTGATTCTACTTACGATTCCCTAAAGCTAAAATATGAAGAAACTCAATAACATGTGCATGCAAATGAAATTAAATAGGTGTAGATGCCATCTGACAAATTCAAGTACACAAATCACATTGTATTCTGACCTTACTTTTTTGTAAATGTATATAGAATTTCTCCCTTTGTTTTGCTATTTTTCAGGTAAAAAATGTGCCTAATAGGACCCTCTTCCTGTTCAAGATATTCCTAAGCAAATCAAAATGAAAATAGCTACAATACAGCTGTCAGAAATACCCTCAGGCAATAAACTGCATAGCAAGCCAGTTGTGTTTATCTGGAATTTAAATTCTGTATTGGAGAAGTACCTAAGTAGACAACTGAATTTTAATGGGTAAATGTTGTTGAGCCATCACAGTGATACAGTGAGGCATGTTCAGTACTGTATAAGATTTTTAATAAATGTTAGAGGACCAAGTAAAGACTTTGAGGTTTTATAGAAAACGAAGTGAAAAACCAAAGATTAATCATATTTGATTTGGAGAATAACTTCCCCAGAGAAAGGAAGTGCAAAAGACCATTCATTAGGAAAAGCCAATAACCAGCGGAGATTGCACTATGTAATCATTAATTGATGGAAAAGGGAAAAAAAAAGAGAAAAAAGTGGGAGAGAAAGAGCAAGAAAGTGTGATTCATCATGATGCACTGAGAAACATGACTTGTATAAAAATAAGTGTTTTAAAGCATAGGAATGATGTGAGCAGTATAGATTTTAATTTTTTTTCTTTTTTTTATCAAGGGGTGATCTTCAAAATGAGCTTGGTTGTTTGTTGGTTTTTTTTTTTTTCTCTTTGAACTACAGCTTCGGCAATAATTAAATGCTGGAGGAAATCATATTCTGTCATTCTTGTTTAACTCTTGCCTGGTTTAGTTGCTGCCACACAGATGTGCCTGAAACATCCAAAGCCCTCTCAAGTCTTCTTCCTTAGCAGTTACAGACTTTCTGAGTTTTGATTTACTCATATCTTTATAGGGGAAGCCAACAGCTTCTTCACTTAATAATCCCAGAACAGTATTTGCATATTCCAAACTGCCTATAATCTAAGAGAGAAATGGGGCAGAGCTGGGTCACGAAACTATCTTAAAGTGCTGCTATACCAACTAGAGCTTATCTAAAGCTTCCACTGAGGAAATGTCTGGACAGAGAGAAAAGGAGACAACAAAATGTGTTGAGCTTACTAACCATACAAGAGTGACTACACTTTTCTTCACACTGCTATGATTGTAATACAGAATATGGATTTTTTCACCTCTATTTTGATTAAAGATTTGTTCAGTGGGGATGGGAGGAGGCCAAATTTAGCAATTTACTTTAAATTACAGTTTCTCTCAGCAGTTATTTCTTCTTTTTCAGTGGAAAAAAAGTAATGGATCCTCTACCTTTTCATCTAGATGTTTTTTGTTTATAGTACTTGTTTTCTTTCATTTTTATATGTGGATAAATTTAATTTTATTATAATTTTCCATAAAATTTCATCATCCATGAATGTTATCACATTGATAAAATTTGTTGTTAAAGGTCATGTCTGAAAAGAGATATAATTTTCTGATTTCATATATTTAGGATCGATTACTTACTTTTCTTAGTCTCTCCTTTTTTCTTTCGTCTTTTCTCAACCTAGTATCTGTTATTACATGTCTATTTGACATTAATTCTTTCTCTAATTATAAAAACCTTAGTATTCATCAGTCCAAATACTTCTGATTTGCTCATATTTTTCTTCCCATTTAACATTTTGCCCTATATTTTTTTTAATATTATATTAATGTTCGTATTTCTGGATATGAGAAGTATGAGATAAATCCCCTTAGGGCATGAAAAAAGTTAGCTATCCTAGTTGAAATAAATTATTGTTAACTTGTCAGTTTGAAGAGCAAATACAGGAAAATCATATTTTAAAAAATTATCACTTCAGCAATGATTACATATAAACCAGAAATACAATGCACCAGTCAGTTGTTTAAAAATGTATTAACAATCTTAATAATCATGTTTATTCCAAAGAGTTGCAATCAGTTCAGGCAAGAAAAAAACCCCATACAAATCAGAGAAACAAAATATACTTAAGGGTTGTATACAATTAATTGGTAATTTTTTTCTTGAATGTAACTAATTTGAATGTGTTGATAAATCTGACCCATGAGTTCTCAGAAATGAATATCTCTTTTTTTTTCCAAGATTTAATCTTGACTTTCACTAGAAAAATTTGGGGGGTTTTCACTGTTATTTTTTTTTTTTTAATTCACTTAATGATAGCAAAACCTTGTAATGTTTTAACAGCATAGTTTTCCATCTCTGAAATCAAGGTTATTTACCATTTGTTAATTGGAACCCTAAGCTTTGAATTTTTCAATCTGAGGTGTTTTACATGAGCATTTATCGTCCTTAAAAAAAAATTGAAAAACAAAACAAACTAAAACAGAAACCAAAACTAAACCAAAACAAACAAAAACCCTAAAATTACCTTTTCAAGAATAGTAAAATTAAAATTAAGAAAAATCCCCAATTTAATAATATGATATTACTTAAATATCCAAGAGTGAAGCTTTTTTATCTTTTCCTACCAAAGTCTTTTCCTTTTCCAGCTCTTTGATCCCCATTTTCTTCTCAAAATATTTAATGCCCACCAAACCTTTTTGTTATTGAATTAGAAAAAAAAAAATCTTTTTGCACGATTATTGGGGAAGATTCTGTTTTATTCTTACAAACAACATGTGAGCCTGCATGAGTCCAAAGTTTATTTTATGCTGCATTTATTACTAATATTTTTCAATAGTTTAACAGAATAAGTTTTTAAAAGAGGTAGTCATAGACCTAATATCACTGCCATTGTTAATGTCAATTGAAAGTCAATATAAACGGCTAAACAATGAGATTAAACATTCCTTAACGGATCAGAGCCATAATTTAAGCCTGCATCCTTCCCATGGACTAGTTCCTGCAAACCCAGACATTTAATGAGCAAAATAATGATTTCAAATAATTTCACTGTTACTTGGTCTTTTGTTTTTAATGATTGGCAATATTGATCTCACAGTACCTCTACTCACTGACTGAACATTATTAGCATGGGAATTTCTATTAAGCTCTGTAAAACCCACTGCCATATATTAAAGTTATACGATTTCTTTTACTGATAGATACTATCGAGTTCAGCCTCACCACCTTTATCACATTAAATAATATGTATATTCATATTCCTTAGGAAACTCAAATATAAGATACAGTTTGTAACATCCCCTTGTTAAATTGAGTCAGAAATGAAGAGGACAAGCTCAGTGTTCATTGTATATTATCTTTGATGATATTCAAATTATTTCTGCATCATTAAGCATATTTCTGATTTCAATTGCTCTTCATTATTTAGGAGAAAGAAAAAAAATGAAAAGGATCTAGAGTTTATGTCCAAAATGGTTTTCCATTTCACTTAGACTCAGCATCATTTTACTTTTTCTTATCCATGATGCATTGGCACTTCAAGCATGAAATTATGAAACTAAATGTACAGGAAACTTTCTTTATGTTGGATATATTTCCTCCAGCATAAACTGTCCTTTTCTTACTTCTTTTTGTTTGGTTACTTGGTATGAAATTTTGACACTTTTTGCAGTAGAATGAATAGGTCACCAACTGTACACTGACTTCTCCAAAATACTGTGGATTCTCACAAGACTAAACCTATTCACATTTTGGATTCATCAATCTGATTACCTCAGGAAATTATTATTTTTTTCACACAGCTGTCACTTAAGGAAGACAACTAGATTTGTTTACCCAGTGAGCACTTGCTACAGAAGTCCTTTATAAATCTGTTAAAAAGCTATTTCTACACAGACGTAGGTAATCTTAATTAAATTATTTAAATGTTACAATTTCTCAATACCTTTCAAAAAATCTAGAGCTTATTCAGCTACATTTCACGACATGCTTTCTTCAATTTCTGAGTTGGTTTAGTTTATTTTATCCTTTACTATCTTAGATGTGCAAACAGAAAAAGTCTGAGTAAATTGAAGTGGTATTTTTCTGTCATTGAGTACTCTTTAGATCTCTTTGTGTTTGAGTAACAATACTATGATTTCATTTCACAACCTTCTTCTATATTTGGGGTTTCACTTTTTCCTTTATATACATAATTCTTTTTAAAAATAGTGCTACAAAGTGTCACTGCTGGATGATTATATGAATAACCTAGTCTTCTGCAAAGTGGATGGACACACTTGGATCTAGCATCTTTTGAAGAAAAAAAACCAAAAAAACCTGGGATTGAAATCAATTATCTATCTGTCCATTTTTCAGTCTCATTTTTATCTGCAGTTTTCTTGAACAAGTAAAACTTAAGAATAAATGGATAACATCATGCCTTTCCCTCCTTACAGTTGAGGGGAAGTAGCAAGGGAAGTGAGACTGAAATAAGAACATCATGATTGATTTTATTGTTTGCCTGAGGCCTTGTCATTGTCTGCTGGTAACAGATTTAGGCTCTCATTTCAGCTACATGAAGATACGTTCGCTCGAAGAAAAGAAGCCAGGCATCATTTTGGAATTGTTCCTTATTGCTAGCTTTTATTTTTCCCCCAAGGACTCTTAGTAAGACAGAAGGTTCTCTGTTACCCCTAAAGCATCCTAATTCCACAGAAAATATACAATGAGCTAAAATCCAATTGACAAGTTAAAATCAAACTAAAAAACCCAAATATCTTGCTACTGTATTTGAAGGCATGCATATGTGTTGGGGGTTAGGTTTGTCCTTTTTTTCTCTCTAAAGAATTTTTT
>VXBB01012707.1:263444-276276 GCA_013399915.1 Illadopsis cleaveri
GCAGATATAGAAATTCAGATGAAAGCTAAATAAAAAATTTGCAGTTTGTTTTGTTAGTCATCAGTATTTATGTGGCAAGTATTCAAATGAAGAATCTGCATTTTTACAGTAACTGTGGTTTAAAAAAGTGGTACTTCAGTTCTATTCAACTTCAGCTTATATGAAAAAAACCAAATACTGGATTCAATAATGTGATAATCATTCAAGCAAAATGAAGCTTAATTGATTTCATTATTAATGCATACAGCATAATTCCCATGGTCCATGTCCTCCCACAATAATAGAATCGAATGAATTAATCAGTAAATAATGTATGAGACTACAACATTCAAAGCATTCTGAGACTGTGAAATGAATTATTAGATATGCACCCACTCTTTATAGCAAAGTAAGTTTATCTGGAGTGACCCCACTTACATGATTTTAAAAGATGATAGCCTATTCATAAGCAAATTCTATAGGCCCCTGTTAAACACAAAATGGAAATATTTAGTAGATATTAATGCAACAGCTTTATTCAAGGCAATATTTTCCCTTGACACATAATTTAAACAAGGAAGCAAAGAGTGAATATTTCTGATAACAAATTACTAATAAAAAGGGCTATTTAATTTTGTTTTCCAGTTTCTTACTAGGGTCTTTCTGAAGGTAAATTTCAATGCTGTTAAACATTTTGAGGAAATAATAATTTATCTTACACCAGATTATACAGAAAACCATTTTTATAGCCTTGGAGGGAATTAGAACAGATTCTTCCCTCTTCCATTTCTACTCTATGCTTTCTAATTCATTCTTTCTATCCTTCAGAATGATCTAAAGAGAATTCTTTGTCATATAATGTTATTGATTTGTCTCTGCATCCTGTTTGTTTAGTGATTGTGCATATCATTGTCTACATCTGAACCAGGGGAACTTCCTGACAGAGGAACTTTTTCTTTCTTCCATACTGAGATATTCCCCTACCTGCACTAGTGCAAATAGGACCTCTTTAATTTATATACTAAGATTTTAGAGAAGAGGACTCGCAGGTCTGTCCTTTAAGGAAATCAACTCAACTAGTTAGAATGCCAAACTTAGCCTTGTTCTTTCTCCATAAATTAATTAATTCTGAATTATTTTTGTCTATGCAGGACTATAACTTCTTTAAGACAAAAGGAAAATATCTACTTCCTAACTTGACCTACCTTTTAAGGATAAAGTACTATTACAGGAAGAAAACATGCGGCCCGATGACCCTCAAGACAAAAAAACACTCAGAGTTACTGGTCTGGTTACATTTTGACAACCTATCTAGGCAGCACTTCCCTGAATCAAACCCAAATTAACACATGAATGTTTTTCCTCTCTTCACAGCTGTTTGAAATGAGTCAACACACCTCCGAAACAAAGGGTATCATTAGATAAATAGCCAATGTTGTGGTCATGTGGCAGGCTAAAATAGTTCTACCACACCTAGGTCAATTGTCAATAACTTGTCTTAGGGAAGTAGTCCTTGTGACCTAGTCTGGTCAGATGCACCTTTAGAAACTTCACCCACCTTCTGAGTGAAGAGTATCTCGTGTCAGGATCCAGTGAGTATTTTTTTAGTAAAATTTGTCATGTGTGTCTTGAACATATTCTTGCACCCTTGAATAACAATCTGATGAATATATCATAATTAATATATACTGGTATTTATCAAGACAAGATATTACTGGAAATGTTTAGAGATGATACAACATTTCTTTCTTCTACTTTTCCAGATATACAAATTTTTCATTCCTAAAATAATGTCAATATACTAATTTATTTTGCTGAGTAACTTAAATTGGCTCTGGTAAGAAAATTACTGTCATCTGAATATTTTTAGGTACATGTATCATGATATGAAATACATTTTTTTCCATATATTGCAAAGAACTCTATACTTTTCTGCACAACAGCTGTTCTGTCACTTCCTCTCCAGCATTATGGAGACATTATTTTTTTTGTCGGTAACCTAGCACAGCTGACAAGGACAAAAACGGAACATTTCTTCCTGTCACATAAAATATGATGATTTTATTAGCTGTCAACAGCTCCTCAAGTTCACATCAAACACTACTGGCACAACAGATGCACTTTTTTACCGAGAGGGCAGCCAGATACTGGAACAGGCTTCCTAAAGAGGTGGTTAATGTCCCAAACCTGGAGACATTAAAGATGTATTTTGACACTGCTCTTAACAATGTGCTTTGAGTTTTGGTTGACCCTGAAGACGTCAGGCAGCTGGACTAGATAATGGCTTTATATTCCTCCCAACTGAAATAGTCTGTTCTATTGATCCTAACTTAACAACTTAAAGGATTTTCCTTCCATCAAATCCAGTATTTGCTACATATTATGGAGAATTTGTGACTTTTTTATTTGTAATAATAAACTTTCTCCAAAGAAATATGCTGTCCTCTAGTATTTAGTTCATGTTGGAAAAATACTACCCTATTTTATGCTACTTTTATTATTATTGTTATTCATGTGTTGTGGACATTAATTGAATACTTTGTTTTCAAATATAATTTTATTTTGACTGCTTTAAGAATGTAATGAAAATAATTTTTAATGACTGAGAATGTGAAACAACTGTTAACATCATGATGATGTAATAGCAGGCAAGGAAGGTATTGAGGTCATAACATATTTTAAACAAGCACTTTACATATTTTACTGGTCAATATTATTATAGATTAGTTTTAATTTAGTAACTGAGAGATGAAAGGCTCCCAATATTATGAAATGCTTCCACTTTTCATCTATTATTCAGAGTGGTCTTTACATCTTCAAAAGGCAGATGCTGCAGCTGCTCAGTTTTCAGAATCTTTAAAATTGCTTGGTTTTGCTGCTTTTCCCAAAATTAAAACATTTATAAAACATTAAAATTCCTTCATATAATTTTTTTCTAGACTCTATACAGTTTAGAGTCCATAGGTTTTTAATGTTCATTATTCCAACTACAATGAGAATAAATGGATGCCAAAATATTGTTTTAAAGGGAAATTCCCACAAAGGAGAGGAGAAATCATTGGGCCTCAACTAAAGAACCTCTCAACTTCTACAGTGCATTGAAGGCAATTTAAGAGGGAACTGTGTAGATGTGGAACAACTACTACATTCAAAATAAGTTTCAAAGTAGCTGAAAAAAATAGATAAAAAAGTAATTATTTGAAGTATATGCTACATCTAAAAGATACGAGACAATACTGTTGGATGAGGCATTTAGAATTTTTTTGGTTCAAAATAGAGTATTTGAACTTTTCCTCAAGAGTTCTCTTTGTTATAAGATAAAGGCATTATTTTTCTTATATATGTTGGGCTTCAGTTTTATAGAAAAAAAATAGATTCAGAATTTAAATCCGATAAAGAAACCACACCCTCAAACACTATGTATTAAGAAATATCTCTCTGCCTTTGGAAAGTAGGATCCACATTATAACTCCAGAGGGGTAAAAGACAAATTGCTATACTTATTTACAAAAAGAAAGAAGTTGTGAAGACTTACTTAGGAGAGCTTTCAAGGGCAATTCTATTTGGAAATCTCAGCCTTTTTTTTTTAATTGAAGCACTTGGCTCATACATAAAGAACTAGAGCTGCTTTTATTTCTGGAAATCCTTATGATTATTCATTGGGAAAACAGCACGAAAATTTTTAATTTAAAAGCTAATGCTGATAGCTCTATGTTAAAATTATGTACACAGCCTTTCCTATCTTTTCCCCTCAGAATGACAGTATTTCAAACAATTGTTTGCTGCAATACAAAAGGAAACACTTGAGTAAAAATCTTGCAGTCAGGGATCCTTCCTTTTCTGCTGCATTTTGTAACTACAAAGTAGCCATGCTTGCTCTGTCTCCAGCTTTTTGAAATTTTGTGTTCTTTTTCTGCATTACATCTGACCTTTATCAGGATAATGGAAAAAGAAAAAAAAAAGATTTTGTGGAACATGAAGATAAGTTTTTTTATAAAAGTGTTTTAAATGAAAAAAATTACAGGCTTGCTGTCTACACATAAAGACAAGATAGCAACAAGCCAAATACCAGAGTGTAACACTCCCTCACCAAATTCTTTTAGACTTTCCTCATGTAGAGGATTTAATGGTTAATACCAAATTTACTTACATGAAGTATTTGATGTTACATAGCATTTTGATTCAGCAGAGCAATACAACAATAAACATAAATCACAATACAAGTAGAAACTCTGTGTAACAGAGCATATTAACTGCAATACATACTTAGTTTACCATATAAATATGATTCTCATTGCCATTCTCTATAATATATTCACTATCAACATGCTGAGTATCCCCAAAATCTGGAAAGAAATATAAGTACTTAAACCACTTTAAGTCCATTATTCTCCTTTAATATTTGTTGATTATTTATTTTCCATACTGTTCATTGAACTAAATAATTTATACAATAACCTCCTTCTCCCCCCCTCCATAATGGACTAAGAAACTCAGGAAGACATACATCATCTTTTGGTTAAATCCAGGGCAAACAGTAACAGCTGGTTGATTCACTGAGCTGATATAACTGCTTGATTATGTCAGCTAATATAACCAATTGATCCAGTCAGTAGTTGTAGACACCTAGCTAAAATAAAAGCCAGTCTTGGTTCCCTTTGTGCTGACATAATTTCAGCTTTATTTCCAACAGCTGTGGTCAGCCCTTCCCCACAATTTCCCCTGAGATAAAAGAGCATATTGTCCTTGTCTATATTTCTTCCACTGTAGTGATTTATTGATCAGTCACACCAAGAAAGTAGAGTTTATTGGGAACTGCTAACTTGGCTGAAACTCCTGAAACAGGAAGTTGCCCATTTGAGGCCAGATATTCTAACAAATAATTCTTCCTGTTTTTAAAACAAAGAACTCATAAATACTTTTACTTTTCATTGCCGTCATATTGTTTTCCAGGCATTTACTTTCCATGTTCCTGGAAAGAAACTAGGGAAGTGCCTGGTCTAAATACCTCCAAAATGAATTCTATGACGATTCCAGGTGCAGTTATATAATTTATTTCTTTTATGGATTTTTTTTTCAGATATTGGTGTAGAAGCACAGATACTACCTTGAGTTCTGCATAACACTGCCTTTCCCACTTACTATTTCTATTTTTACAAGCATGTCAAGAGTTCTTAGCAGCTTCATAAAAAAGGAGTGAACTAAGTCACATTGCCTAAAACTTACATCAAGGAAAATGGTTTGCTCTGTAGCTTTTGATTTTATGACTCTTTCACAGTTGTTTTAACATTCTAGAACCCCAGATATAGAAAGAATTTATGTGGCAGTGCCAAAGCTATTTTTCAATAGGCTTCACTATCTTTGAAAATTGTATTTTTGAACCCCTTGTTTTTAAACTGTACTTGAGATAACAATGATTAGTTAAAATCCAATGTTCCCAGTAACAAGGCACATGTAAATGATTTTGTACATCATAGTAGTTTAATATTAAGGTTTTTCATTATTATATTAATAAACCCAGGTTTCTCTATTTTAAGTAAATGAAACAGTACTGGGGGTATCAACACATATTAATCGATCCAACAGACGAAAAGGAACATGGGAATAAAAATTTCCAGATAATAAATCACTGAGAATCTGACATCTTGTTGAAAAAAAAGTCCTCATAAAATGTCATAGTATTGTACCTAGAGGCAACGTTTGCTCTGTGTTATAGAAAAGATCTATTCCCATTTATTCTCTGACAGGAGTTCAAGGTAATCAATCAGCCAAGCATGGCATGTATTCTCTCTGAAGGAGAGGCATTTTAGGTGGGTGACACAGTTTTGATATACTATCTTCTTACATCATAATGTTATTTGGAAAAGACTTGTGCACCAAAGACTCCTCCCCGCACTTGTTTATGTAGAGGAATGTACACACAGGAAAAAAATCTTTTCTTTTTCTAGAGTTTATTTATGCCAAAAACAGTCCATATCAAGGAAATTCAAAATCAGACTAAAAATATAAAAACTAAATCTTCTCTCCACAACATACTGACAGGACAGCTGACTAAGAAAGTGAATCCATTTGACAAAGAACATGGCAAGATCTGACACAGCCACTTGCTCAGTCTCTCCCAGTGGGATGTGGGCAGAGAGTCGGAAGTGTAAAAATGAGAAGACTCAGGAACTGAGATAAAAAGGATTCTGGCTCTTCAGGACCATCTGTAAAGATTTTATGTCCAGCCTCATAGCTCATGGTGGCCCAGCCTTTGGTCTGGCCCAGTCTGGTCTGACCTGCTGCACTGCTCAGGAGATGGAGAGGCGTGGGAGGGGGTGACCTGACTGGCTGTGGTGGTGCTGGCCAGCTCTGACCATGTGCTGTAGGCTGCCAGGAGAGGCAGAACAGTCAGCAGTACTGTCCTACACACACTGAGCAAGGGAGGCCAGAATGGTGCCCCCAGTCCTCTCATGGGCAGAGAGACTGCCAAATACACTCAGAGCACCCATCACCAACCTTTGCCTGGCCACTAGCTCCAGCTTGAGGGGCTCTGGGTGGACTCAGGACTCCTCTTACTGGTGCACAGTAGTCACAGTCCTGCATGGTGCTGGTGTCCCTCAAGCCAGAACACCAGTTGGATGCCTTTGGCACTACAGGAAAAACAAAGAAGGAGATGCTGTGGCCTGGAGAGGCAAACAGGTGAGTGTCTGCAATAGCTGAAGCTGACAATGACAGCAAAGGAGCTAACCAAGGGAAAATGGACCCAAGCAAGAGAGAGTCTGACAGTGCATATGAACACATGGGCGCAAAACTTGAGTGAGATAAAGGTTATAAAAACAACCTGTATTGCTAACATTTGCGGGACCAGGTCAACAAGATCTTATCACACTGCTACCTACAGTTGCTAAGACAACCAGTTCTAAAACAGAGACAGGCTCTAAATCCTTATGACTTAAAGAATTATGGCAGGATAGAGATCAATCGCTATCAGCTCCTAAAGAGTAGAAGGAGACATTTAAAACCAACACGCCCTCAGGAGGAACCAAGAAGTGTGGGGAAGGGCTTCACAATCAACACACTCAATAATCTTGCAAAGAACCCCCTGCAAACTACCTCTATACTGGCATCTTATTGCTTGGACACTCAGTTAGTTTATACGTGTCTTGGGGCTTGTGGGTATGAGAGTGTGGGGGACTGAAATCATTTGAGGTTTAAAATATGTTCATCTTTCTTTTCTATGAGATTTTACACTGAGCTACATTCCTGCTGCAGTGTTGGAATATTATTCCCTTCAGGGCAGTCTGGAAATATTTATGTTTTCCACAATCTGCAAAAGATATGTATACTGCCGTAAGTAATGTGACATTTGCCTGTGTAATTACAACCTCTGAGATTAAATGCTCTGTTTGTCAAAATATGTGGTCATCTTCAGTGCTAAAATGCAAAACAAAGCCAGCATTTTAGGACTGGGTTCATTTCATCCTGACATCCCTCACAGTTAAAAAAAAAGAAGCCCAGTTTAAATGAAACCTCCAGAGGACAACAGTAGATGAACACCTCATAGTATTTCTCAGTATCAAATTGTATGGAATTAAATTTAGATGCATAAATGTAGGAAAGCAATTAAAATGTCCAAATATATACATTTAGAGCAATTTTTTATATCCAAAAATACTTGAGATTTGTGCATAGACCTGCTGTTACTGACACAGGATCTATGGGTATCCTTCCTGGTTTCAAGATGCAACTTCATAGATCTCCCATCAAACAATGTCCACTGTCTTGTGGGAGTTCACGGTCATATGGGGCATCCAGAAAGAGGAAGAATATACTATCCAGCTGAAGATGGTATCGGCCATTGCAGCATAGACTTCTGTCACTCTCCAGCCATCAATTGGTCACTCTGTTTGAGAACGCTGGTACCCTAAAATTCCAAAAATCCCTACCCATCACTCTTTTTAACAAGCACTCTGCCCTACAGTATCCATGTATCTAATCCATGTTTTTCTGGTTTCCTTTTCTTGAAAATATCCTGGTTGTTATGTGGAATCAACAGTTCCATATCTTTCACAGTACAAAGCATTCAAAACTCTTGTTCTTACAGTAGACAGTGATTTGGCAGGATCCATGAAAACATCCTCTATCCATGATATGCATTTATTGTGTGACAGGCCAGCTGACTGCTACCATAAATCCACTCTATTTTATATTACAAACCTTCTGACATATCCCAGTTATTCATTATTACCATGATCCATAAAATGTATGAGAGGTTTTGTTGCAGAGAAGAAACCATAGCTGTGCATTTTAAATTAATGAAATTACATACTTATAAGTATACTGAGTATACTGAGTATACAAGGCTAACAATTTATTAAAATTAAACATATTTAACACTTAGGCCTAAACAACTCTTTTCTCCAAAGTTTTGGCGGAGAGTTCAGGCTATGCAAATATGTCACTGTGCTTGTAAAAACATACTGTATTCTTGCTGTCACTGCTAGGAGTGCATACTCTGGTTGTTTCTACACTTCACAGGAATCATAAGTGTCTCCAATTGCTGTTTCATCCTCCTTCTCCCATATAAAAGTTAAGCCAGAGAGTGCACCTCATTGAAAGGTTTTGTCTTTACCCTGAAAAAAAATTAGTTTACTGGAGTGATATGGGAGATACTTAAAAATAAGAAACCATACTGACAATGTCAAAGATTTTTAAAATCCTTTAAAAATCATAAATTTAGATTAGTTTGTTACAAATACACTAAAATCCAATGCTGAGTTGAATCATTGCTACCCTCTAGTGTAGTGAATTCAAGGAAAGAATAAAGGCAGAAAGTTAATATTTTGATATTAGGATATTAACAACCTCCCACACATACTTTCTCCTAGTGAAAAAAAAAAAAAAAAAAAGAGGAATAGGAACTGAATCATCCAATCAAGCATTAATTGCAATTTGTGAAAATTTCAGAGCAGTAGATGTATAGGCACTCAAGATAAGCACAGTGACAGAAGAGTTCTCCTCACATATCTACAACAAAGACTGTACTGGGTTTGCATGGCAAGGTTTTGGGAGTGGGGGAGCTACAAGGGTGGCTTTTGTGATAAGCGGGTAGAAGCTTCCATACTGTCCAACAGAGTCAACGCCAGCCAGCTCCTAGTTGACCCATCCATCCAGTTGACCCATCCAGTTGACCCATCACCGATGGTAGTAATGCCAATATATGATAGCATAACGAGGAAGGGGAAAAAAGTTATTGCAGAGCAGTAAATGTAGCCAGAGAAGATAGCAGAGGGTATATGTGAGAGAATCAACCCTGCAGACATAAAGGTCAATGAAGTATCCCAGGTGAGAGCAGAGATTCCCCTGCAGCCTGTGGTGCCGACCATGGCAAAGCAGCTGTGCCTCAGCGGCCCATGGAGGTCTGTGGTGGAGCAGAGATCCACCCTCACCCTGTGGGGGACGCCCAGGATCCTAAACATCATCATTACCATCATCATCACCATTATGACTACTACTACTACTGCTACTACTAATTACTATTCTTATTCTTATTAATATTAATATTATGAATGTTATGAATATTATTTCCCCCATCATCCTTTTAGTCTAACTGTAGACTGTTGAGTGTATTAAAGACTGTTTTGTGACTTCAGCCTTTCAAACTCTTATTTTCTCCCTGTAAAAATTTAATGACACATTCTTTTTGTAAAGGAAAACCGTTGTTTCATTTTTCTTCAAATCATGATTGTTTAGCAATCTATAAAATAGTTACAGATATCTTCTAAATCTTGTGAGCCATCCCATCTCAGATAATCCATTCAAATTTGAACCAGCTGAGTGTTAGGATCTTTTAAGATCTGGTTCCAAGACTTTTCAAGGTCCCCGAAAGCCTTAATTATTTATCAATCGTAAATGAATACACATGTACACAAAAATACACAAGTATTTATTACTATGATTATGTGCATATATGTGTGTATATTTACACACACACATTCACACGTATATCCAGGTATTTTTCCAAACTTCTACTTATTAATATTTTCACACATATCTAATTATGACAGCACTAATGGCAGTAATGAAATTTGTTTACTGAAATCTGTTTCTCTTTAGACTCTACCATTACTCTTATTATCAGCAGTTTCAATGCCTTTTTTGACATGCTGGAACTTCAGATATATGGATTGCCTTGAAAAATTCCTGAGATGCTGAGTTATATAGAATTCAAATTATATGTCTGGAAGTGACAAAATGGTGCAGCAGTCCAAAGAACATAAAGAAGCATGATTTTAGAGTCTGAGCACTTTTAAACTGGAGCTGAGATCACAGAACATTTTAACATTCTGAGGTAGCTATCCAAATGGAGTATCACTAAACCTCAAAAGGAATTTTAATTAGAAATCTGAATATAATCAGCATATTTAGTGGAAGTTATAAAAAGGAGTATTTTGTAATATAAAGGTTATAGTTGAACATTTAATAATTTATAAATATTACTTGTCAAGGTAAACACTAATCCAAACAAAAATATTTATTAAAAAATATTGCACAATGTCACCTTGGAAAAATAAGGAAACATTGTTTTCAACAAGCATTTGTTGAAAATACTAGAAATAATAATAATAAATCATAAAAAATATTGTACCTATATGCTTGACATTCACCTAGCACTCTGACAGTGCTATTTTTAATACTGAAATTGCACATATCACCAAAGATATTTTCTGTCTGAAAGCCCCTGCAGTCCACTTTAAATGAAGATTCAACGATCACACCCTGAAAAGTAATGGATGCATTAAAGAATACCTTTATGTGACTATATGAGCTAGTTATATGCATTGGACGATGACTCTCGATGGTTTCTTCCTTCTGCTTCAACTCATGATTTAAAAATCTTTTAGAGTTTATGTGCATATACTCCAATTGAAATTCATAGCAAAATTTGAACTGATTTAAGATTAGGAATAACTGAGTCCTAATTAAAACCTGAGCTTCAGATACAAGTTTAATAATAATAATAAAAAAAAGTATCAGCTCCTTTTGGAGCAATAAAGTCTAGTCCCCTGATTGGTACTTAGATAAAGTGAATTGCTGTGGAGCCTAAAATGTGTTTTAAAACTGTGTGGCATCACCTTACATTTTGAGCTTTGGAAATCTGCACTTTATTTTAAATCATATTAAGCAAAAATTGCAACAGCAGAAAGCATTACTTTCACTCTTTACTCTTTCTAACATATGAATGCACTCAAATTTATTAATATTAATATTCATAATGATATTTTAATACTAAACTAAAATCACATTTTAATTTTTATCCTACTATAAATTGGCAAAGAAGTACTGGAGAGAAAAAGAGCTTATAATGTGATAAAGTAGATGATACAAAAAGTTGATCTCAGATTTATATATAACAAAACCCTGTTTAAAGGTTAAACACTTATATTTATATTATGGCTCTATTTTAAGCCTACCACTAAGGGGAAAGGTTTAATTTTGCCAGACATTGTACTTAAACAGGAAAAGAGCTTATCTTTTTCCAGAAAAAAAAAAAAAAAAGTCAAATAGAGAAGATTAAAAAATGCGGGTAAAGATTAATTACTCTTGTAACAGGCCTAGGTGAAGAAATGTTGCTACTATTTTCCAGTTCTAGATGAGAAAAGTGTGGTAGAGCTAAAGTGAAGTCCAGAAGAATCTGAGTTCACTTAATTTTATCAGAATGAAATGATTGCTCTGTAGCTGTCTTTGAGCAATTTAAAGATATGCATATTCATGCCTAATGTCAGTCTATAGAAGGTTTTAACAATTAGTTGATTTCTAATGGTGACTCAAAATGCCACCTGCAAGCTTCCATATCCAATATTTAAAGGCATGATAAAGCATAAGCACTTTGTTAGCAGCATGTTTTCTGAAACTCTTAACAGTTTCTATGAGACACATGGAAATGCAAATAATTATTACATTGGGGGAAAAAAGTGTTTGCACCTAATTTTCATGTCAATATATCACTCCATTTAAGTACTTTGCCAAAGAAAGAAGATGCATCCACCCATCCAGTTATTAGACCACAAAATCTGAATGTGCCATTAGAACACAAAAAAATAGTACCAGAACTGCTACAACAAAGTTCCTTTGTTTCAGATTTACTTCAGTATATCTGCTATGAACTTTTCTAAACCTCAGTGCATATCTTGTAATAGGCAACATTTAGTGGCATATGTTGTAGTTGCCATCAATTTCCCTCTATTTCAAGACAGAGAATTCCATGATTGAGTGCACATTTAAAGGTCATAAGCAAAAACTGAATAATTCTTTTTGTCCCAGCTGCTGGTCTCAGCTGAACTAACCTAGAATACTCTAACCAACACTCTAGAGTAACAAAAAGTTGCCATATTCCCAAAGCAAACCATCTAAGAAAGTAATTTACTTACTTCCATGAGCTTAGTAACTGGAAATATTGAACAACACTATACTTAAGTATTTTTACATTCAGCAATTTGGTGATATTTCCAACAAATGAAGACTGAATAAGGTTGGAACCAAAGCCAAAAATTGATTAATTTTGTTGACTTCAGGATATTTTCACTTGGGGGGAAACTCAGATATTGTAATAGTCTGTGTTGGTTTTGGTTGGGATAGGGTTAACTGTCTTCAAAGTAGCTAGCATGGGGCTATATTTTGTGTTTGTGCTGAGAACTGTGTTGCTAATAGGAGTTATTGTTGAGAAGTGCTTGCACAGCATAAAGGACTTTTTAGTTTCTCATTTCATCCTGACAGCAAGTGGATTGGGGGGCTGCAAGAAGCTGGGAGGGGACATGGCTGGAACAGTTAAAGCCATCTGATCAAAGATATATTCCATGCCATATGGAAT
>VXBB01012707.1:277614-290153 GCA_013399915.1 Illadopsis cleaveri
ATATAGTATATAATTATATATGATTATATATGATAATATATTAGCTAAGGAAAAAACCAGCCTTAAAAGAAAAACATATTCCCCTTTTTGGGTTAGCAGTAGAAAACAAATTGATATCAATGAATGTTAAGTCTTGTTTTCTAGAAATAATTGGAAGTCTAAATAGTGAAAGAATGCAACAAATAAAGCACATATTTTCTGAAAGTGCTAATGGCTTTTAAGTTATGAAATTGGAAAAGACTGAAGAGAAGTGGAACTCCAGAGACAAGACTTTCCTCTACAGCAATGTATATGGCAGGAAGCAGAGTTTGTTCCACTTACGGAATATAATGTTTGAGAAAAGGAAAAATCATAATGCTCAAACTGCAACTTAAACAGATGATTAACCTTAATATCTCTCGTGTTATGAAAAGGAGCAGAAAATTGGTTTCCACTAAGACTTATTAGACAAAACTTAACAAAATATTTGTCTTTATTTTTATCCTCATCCACTTAGGTTTTAAGATTCCTAAGTAGAAAGAGATATTGTGTTTAGTGTTCTTTTATTTACCTCAGTTTTAACCCATTTTAATGGAATTGCATACAGATAGAAGAGTATAAAATAATAAAATTTATGTAACTTTTCCCATTGTCATTTTTAAAAGTAATTTTAAAATTTATAAAGGCTTTCTGAGAGACAAAGAAATCTAAAAAGAAGACATAAATTACATTATTTCAATTCACTCAAATTTTTAGGAGCTTTGTGGTTATTCAGTAAACTATTTGACAGAAATTGAGGGTGATGGTAAAGCAATTCCCAAAATATACTTCCATGCACTATATGCACATGAACACTATATAAGAATGAGTTATGACCCAAAAGAATCTGCATGTTTTTTAAGTCTTTTAGAAATAATACTAATGACAGATACAGATCTACCTCAAGGAAAAAAATGAATTTGCTGGATATGACAAGATCCCTGAGATAAGGTTATTCTTTGCTGGTTACAGAACCTGATGTTAAGGATGAAAAAATTCAAGGAAAATAACTGCAATTTAGACAAAGTCCTAAGTATGAAGTATGAATCAGGTGCTCCAAGAAGTTTAACATTTTTCTTTTCTGATTTTGATGATAATCACCTGAACTATAGAGACATCAAATATTATTACAATATCCATCTGTTATCACAGCCCTCTTTTTGCTGACTTGATCAAAAAGCAATCACTCATGCTGTATTTTTCTTAATAACCAGGATTTCAGTAATCAGTTCTTCCAGATGTTCCTCCAAAGGGAACTAAAGGCTAGAGGAGATGAACATCATGTATCTTAGGGTATTACTTTGATAAAAGTCTCAAGCCATGAATACCAAAGGCTGTTCAGTTGAATGATTTGTTCATTCTGAGTTCTAGTGAACTAACTAATGAAATGAAGAGCATCCCTGGAACCTGGATATGTCACTTTAACATATTTTACCTGAAATATGTGTACCAACTCAAAATTTTGCCTTCTAGTATTGATTATTGAGAAAACTATTCTAATTTTTAGCAGACTTATCCTTTCCTTTCCAAAGCCAAACTTTATAACATTTTTGAATATTACTACTTTTGTTTGAGTTTGAATGAAGTTTTTCTTAAACAAATAAGAATCTCCCTAATTTAGAGCTTTGGACGATTTTTCCTAAGAATTTTAATTGTACTAATTTTCAGGTGAATATTCTTCTCTGGGACCACATTTAGTGCAATTAATCCAAGACAAGAAACCACAGAACTTTAAAAGCCCCAACTTTATTTAAGCCTCTGCTCACACAGGTTTAATTACAGACTGAAATTTTATCTGAACCAAGAGTAGCTTCTAGATAGTATAAGGNTCTCCCTCAAAGCTGCAAAAGTGACTACACCTCTGTCTTCCTTCTATCCTTGTCACCATGTCCCACACAGCTCTGTGCTCTCACCCATATTCCAACAGGTAAATACAAAGGACCAGGGTCCACGTTATAACCCTAACATCAAGACATATGGTGTGGCTTGGCCCCTAAAATCAAAGTGGTTTTATCAATACTTCTCCATCCATTTTATCCCCTGAAGTGTGGTGAGTTGTGTAGGATTACTGCACCTCTGCAGCAATGATTACTGATCCAGCACCGCTAGGCAAACTAACAGGTAATGAATGGACTCACCAGTGCTTAAAGCTGTCTTGTCTATGTTAATTTTGTCAGGGTATTCATAGCCTGAAGCCGTAAAACTATTACTGAGTACAGCAGAGTCTAAATGACGTGTGGCTGTCCCTCATTGCTGTTCAGGACTGCCTTCCTCTGGGACAGATCTGTCTGGTGGAGGGTGAGTTGGGCTGGTCTGGTGAAAGTAGGGTGCTCCTGTTTATATTAAGANATTCTTAATTCCAATTATGGAAAATCAGTGATCCACCACTTAAATGCACTCTGGGCTCCCTCTTTAATTTGGTAATACCATTTGGAACCTCTTCTCTAGGAATATATGATACTATATTATAATCGCATAATAGTAGTATGTATATAATATATAGTATAATATATAATATATATACAATAGTAGTATATATATAATATATAGTATAATATATAGTATATAATTATATATTATAATATATTAGCTAAGGAAAAAAACAGCCTTAAAAGAAAAACATATTCCCCTTTTTGGGTTAGCAGTAGAAAACAAATTGATATCAATGAATGTTAAGTCTTGTTTTCTAGAAATAATTGGAAGTCTAAATAGTGAAAGAATGCAACAAATAAAGCACATATTTTCTGAAAGTGCTAATGGCTTTTAAGTTATGAAATTGGAAAAGACTGAAGAGAAGTGGAACTCCAGAGACAAGACTTTCCTCTACAGCAATGTATATGGCAGGAAGCAGAGTTTGTTCCACTTACGGAATATAATGTTTGAGAAAAGGAAAAATCATAATGCTCAAACTGCAACTTAAACAGATGATTAACCTTAATATCTCTCGTGTTATGAAAAGGAGCAGAAAATTGGTTTCCACTAAGACTTATTAGACAAAACTTAACAAAATATTTGTCTTTATTTTTATCCTCATCCACTTAGGTTTTAAGATTCCTAAGTAGAAAGAGATATTGTGTTTAGTGTTCTTTTATTTACCTCAGTTTTAACCCATTTTAATGGAATTGCATACAGATAGAAGAGTATAAAATAATAAAATTTATGTAACTTTTCCCATTGTCATTTTTAAAAGTAATTTTAAAATTTATAAAGGCTTTCTGAGAGACAAAGAAATCTAAAAAGAAGACATAAATTACATTATTTCAATTCACTCAAATTTTTAGGAGCTTTGTGGTTATTCATTAAACTATTTGACAGAAATTGAGGGTGATGGTAAAGCAATTCCCAAAATATACTTCCATGCACTATATGCACATGAACACTATATAAGAATGAGTTATGACCCAAAAGAATCTGCATNATAAAAGTCTCAAGCCATGAATACCAAAGGCTGTTCAGTTGAATGATTTGTTCATTCTGAGTTCTAGTGAACTAACTAATGAAATGAAGAGCATCCCTGGAACCTGGATATGTCACTTTAACATATTTTACCTGAAATATGTGTACCAACTCAAAATTTTGCCTTCTAGTATTGATTATTGAGAAAACTATTCTAATTTTTAGCAGACTTATCCTTTCCTTTCCAAAGCCAAACTTTATAACATTTTTGAATATTACTACTTTTGTTTGAATTTGAATGAAGTTTTTCTTAAACAAATAAGAATCTCCCTAATTTAGAGCTTTGGACGATTTTTCCTAAGAATTTTAATTGTACTAATTTTCAGGTGAATATTCTTCTCTGGGACCACATTTAGTGCAATTAATCCAAGACAAGAAACCACAGAACTTTAAAAGCCCCAACTTTATTTAAGCCTCTGCTCACACAGGTTTAATTACAGACTGAAATTTTATCTGAACCAAGAGTAGCTTCTAGATAGTATAAGGAAGGGATCAACCTCTGTCTGTGGCTTTGAACAAGAGATAAGATAGCGATTCCCTATGCCACTCTCCTAAATACAAATCAGTGTGGGCAACAATGATGACTGTTACTTTTACACAGGTGGGTTTCTCAACAGGAGGATAAACAGACACATTATACGTCATTTTCCAATGTGTTCTAATTCCAGTGTTGTTGCCATGAGAATGGTGCCACTCTGCATGTGCAGTTCATGCTTAGTGCTAGGGGGAAATAAGACTTGGGAACGTTTCACTGGTGCTGTACATTAGAAGGGCTGTACGTGGGAAGGGCTGCCTGTAAGTCTGCCATTTGCAGATCCTTGACACAGCAGCAAAGCTGCAACTGTAGCTGCAACTCTAGCTGAGGGGAGACAGTATTTATCTGGGAAATTTAGGATTAACCCATCCAAATTTTTTGCTTAACAGAGGAAGTGCTGCAGTACTTTGTTCCTTGCAGAAATTACTTTTGAGTAGATATGCAGCAGCAATTGGGAAAGAAGCCAGAGCATAAGGTGTCCTGCAGTGTTCTTGAATTAGAGTGAGTAGGAAGTTTTACTAGATAAATACAGCTGTAGGTGCACTGAGACTAAAAGCTGAAGTACTGGCAGACTTGGTTTTGTGGTAGTGATGTTTAACAATGCTCTAGCTCTGACTCTCAGTGGTGTACTTACCTGCAATGTGAAACATGAGTGAGAGCACAGGTACTTGTCACACACCTAATAAGCATCATCAATAAAACAATGTTTTCTAATTTTTTATGGTGAAAAGGTGCCCAGAATAGTTGTGTTTCCATGACTTTTTCTCCCGCCCCCCCCACTGGCACACTTACACATGCAGTCTTTCTTCTTCAACACAAATATGTTTGTTATGGAATCAAAACTGAAGGGAAAGTCTTTGGTCTTGAGGATCCATTAGAAAGCTTCATTTTTTTCCCTATGTATTTTTGATAGGTAATTAATTGCAGAGGAATGATGTGCCAAGCATTACCTGTCCTGTGTAAGAGAACACAATTCCCAAAAAAAGGCACAATGTCTTGATTTTAGACTATACACACTGGCATAAGAGTAGAGGTAAAAAGACTGAATTAACTTCTAATGTAGCTACTAATCTAAGATTTCACCAAGGCCACACTGTACAAAGTACGCATGTCAGCTTATTTTAGAACAGTTTGAGGGTCTCTAACATACTGTTGCATTCTGTTGTCAAGACATGGCCTTATACATCTAAATATATCTGGCTTTCAGATATTTTACAAATGTGATATTTTACAAAAATTCTTCCCTAAATTATCTATGCAAGTATTCAGTTCTAATTTTTCCAACAAAAATGTAACATAACCCACATAGGATTTCTTTACTATTGCAGACTACACATACGACCACTGGATTCCAGGGCTTCAAGCATGGAGCTACTATGCACCATGATTTACGAGGCCGAGTCCTGTGACGGCAGGAAAAAAAAAATCATAATTAAATATATCTCAAACACAGATTCAATAGGGATGAGCTTACTTTAATCCCCCATATGCTTTTAATGCCAAGTAGTCCCACCACTCTTCCTTTTCCATCCCTAGAAATTACTGGAGGATACCTAAGAAATGGTTGGTTTTCTGCAATTTCTACTTAAGTATATGTGACATTTTAAGGCTTGCTTACAGCCACAGAAGCTATTAATCATCTACCTAAAATTTATGATCAGAAGATAAACAGATCCTCTAGCAATTTGCAAAAATCAGTCCCACCACCCTAGGAGCACTTTTTTTGAAGGCATGTGCATGTCTTTCTTTACTGAGATTTAATACCTCTTCTAGAGTAGATGCACAGTAGATTCAACATTTTTTAGTTTAATTTTCCCCCTGTAGCACAGAACTGTATAGAAAAGATTTATTATTCAGTGGTTAAAGACAGACATCTCGCTACAAAGTTGAAACAAAGAGGTCAGGCTTTTCGCCGTGTAAGCAAAAACACAAGCAAAGAAAATAGAAGCCTGGATCCTAATCCATTTTCCTCACTGCTTACATTTCTAGCGTTACTTATCTTGGATCTACGTGTATCTCAAATTGCATTTCCTCACATCTGCTCTGTTCTTCCCTCAGCACTCACTGACTAACTATGGATTTTTAAAGCAGTCTCAGCATGAAGGGTTGGTAACACATCCTTTGGAGTCTGGATGTCATCCTACTCTATCTGTGGCCCCTGTACAAGAGCTTTGAAGTCTGGTGGCCTCATTGTACTCATTATAATCCCACAGGAGCATCTCTAGTCCCAGTGCATTTCTTCTCTCATTTCTCTCTAGTTGATTTTTTTATCATGTTAACTGGCAGAAATACAGATAACTCTGTCAGACAGAAGTTTGGGCTGTCACCCATTACATTCATACTCCTTTTTACCTACTTGCACTCCAGATGGGATATTTACAACCAACCAGAGGTCCTTCAGATTTACAAATCACAAAGAAGAAAACTTAAACAAAGTAACTGTTATTTATCTCCTGAGAAAATTCTTGACACTTTTTACTTTTTGTAGGCACAATATCTTATCAAGGCAGGTGACAGATACTATGATGAAGTCATATATCAAACTTGTTTCTCCATAAGGTAGTGGTAGTTTTGAGGGCCCTGATGCCACAGAATTACATCTACAATGTAGGATCACAAACCCCTGCAACACAGGGATGCTAAGAGGAATTTATTAATTTTTTTTCTTTCTAAGGTTTTAGCATAAGTAATAAATATCTCTATCCACATGTCTCTTGTTGCTTTACTCTAAATTGCTAACACAACACATCAGGGAATTAAATCTGAAGTCTACTAATAGCATTAGGTCAATAAAAGATTTAGCTTAGGAAAATGCTTCTTGCGATATAATTCGAGATACATTTGCTCTTTCTGCTTTGTGATGGTAGGAATTGTAACATTTGCTGGTGGAAGATTCTTTTCCATATAGTCTGTCTAATAAATATATAGTCATAGTGCCTAAGAAAAACGGAGAATGGATTGTTTAATTTTCCTTAGAATGCAGCTATCTGGTCTGTCTGAGCACCAGGTATTTGTTCTCTTGATGGTAAGATATTTTTTATTAAGGTAGGTAGTGAAGATGGCATTGAGAGCACCTGAGGTTTTTGTAGAAGTAACTGGAACTGTAGCCACTATAAACGACCTTTTTTTTGATTGCATACACTTTCTCAGATATTTTAACTGCAGTTTATAGTAACAGCTAAGCCTGAAAACCTCTTAGAAACACTGATTGTCAATCAAGCTGAAAATAGTTATCTTTCATTTTAAAGTCGTTAAACTTCCAAGTAGCTATCTTTAAACTGGTCCAGACATATATAGATAGTATTCATGTTCATGACTTTACATATTCATTATTTTTATTTAATTTTCTATTCTAAGCAGCACCTTTTTGAACATTAAAATGTCAAGACTTTTCATTAGAATTAATTCTCTAATAGTGTCTACCACAAGGTCACAGTCATAAGCTGTTTTTGTGTCATTTACTCTGAATATTTAAAGAACAAACTTGAAAAACAAAAGGAAACGTAGTATCACTCTCTTAACAAACATTCTGCACAGCAGTCTAGACTGACTGAAAAATAGCTTTAAAACAGCTACAGAGAAAGAAATAGGAAAGGAGCAAATCCAAATGAAGTGCATTATTTCACTCCAAGTTCACAGTGTGTCTGCAAGTTAAATATCATATTTATTGTTGCCCTGTTCTCCAATAGCATTTAATGGGCAGAGAGGGCAGAGAAAGTTGCTGAGAGGTACAAGAAGAATACAGAATTATTTCTATTCAAGGACAAATTAATAGATTTATCTCTTCAGTCAGGGATAAAAACCAAATGACCGGAAAGACAATAAAAAATTTCTCATTTGAGAGTTACTTAGTGAGATTGGCTAAGGAAAGTTTGTTTATTGTTTGCAGTACAGGAATACGTATGAATCTGGGGGTGATGGGTTAGAACAAAATAGAGAAGGCATTCCTTTACGTAATGGTCTGCAGCTACCAGCTTACCACGGGGAATAGCTTTCCAGAAGTTGTTTGGGATATAAAAATTTTATCTGAGTTCAAAAGTTTATTGAATGAAATCACATAGGAAAATGCAATATTTGGCTCCTGCTCTTTCTGAGTCACAGAAAGCTGTTCTAAATCTGGCACGCTGTACAGGTACGGAAATCATTAGAAGCCTGCCCAGATCTGACACTCCCCAGGTATCACTGCTAATCAAACTCAGAAATTCAGGAGTATTAATTTTTCATATTGATTTGGTAAAAAAAAAAAAAAACATATATATATACATAGGTAATTTGTTATAGAAACATATAGAAGACATTTTACAGTTTCTTTACTAACAATGTGATGAAAATCTAAGGTTGTTATATATAATTTTTTTCTTCCCTCGCTTGACTAAGAACTGCATAAAAATATTAAATTTAGTTACTTGAACATATTGGATCCTACTCTTTCAGGTCTCATTTTTAAACATGTAATATAAAACACACTCTTTTCCCTCTCTTCTTTTGTGTCTGTAATTTGCATTGATTTGTCAATCACATAAACTGCATATTAATGTCATACTAAAATGTTAGTTTTTCCATTATTCCACACTTTTTTCAATGAAATTGTGTTATTCCCTGGAGATGAGTAAAAATAAATCACTGAAACTCTTTTACTGGCAAAATCTGATTTATTGTGCTCTCTTCACATATATAATTTTGTGAGTAGTTCATACCCAGATAGCCAGAGAGAAAATCTGAAAATAACCTGTCTCAAAAAATGTTTAGAGTACCATGGATCAAAACAGTTATGATGCCTGATCCAGAGGGAAAAAAAAAAAAAAGAAGAAGAAAAAAAACCAGAAAAAACCCCAAAGGGCAAAAAGAACCCTTCTCATAAATTAATATTCAGTTTTGCCGATGTTTATGATCCGAGTACTTATACAAGAGAAAGGATTTAGGCCTTTGCATAACCAGAATTATCTTATATCCTACTCCATAAGCATCTTTTAAACAACTAAGAAAAATAAAATAATTTAAAAAATTGCAGGAAAGGAAACAATCCTTTCATATATGAACACCCATATATACGAGCATTATAAGAAATTAATGTGACCAAAACCCCTGGATAATTATTATAGAGTGATATAAGGCATCATTATGCAAAATCATTCACTTTCCAGTTCTTACTGATGCTTGCCTGAATATACAAAAGCAAATTCTAAAAAGAAGCAAAATATTTGATAAAAAGGACAGACAGAAATGGGAATAAATAAGAATATTCTCTTCTTTGTTCTGTTGTTGAACAAATGGTGCTGTTGAATCTATGTGATCCTGCCAGAACATATTTTAATATTTTCAGTGAACGTATAGTTACATCAGATAATATCACAGTAGTTTTCATATTCATCAATTCTATAAAGTTATATTCCTGGCTTCTGCAGAGGAAGATTCATTTAATTGCAAATTTTTCTTGTGCTTAGATTTATTTTAATTCTTTTTATGTATCTTTTTTAACCAAGAACAGAATCAATGCATCAATGAAATTGCCAGTTTAAATCACAAATGTTGGTGGAGTTGAAAACTGTAGTGAAGAAAATACACTAAAAACAGAAGACGTGGAGAGCAGGGTAGGAAAGATGTAGGCCTTTATAAAAACATCATTATAAACTTTGTTATTCCTTGGCTATATTCTAATTGTTCCTTGACTTATCCTTATATTCGTAATTATATATCCTTTTCTGCCAGACAGTTCTGTGCATTTGCTATTCTACAGGTGAAAAGGTACTTTTTAACATCTATTCTACATTGTTTTTCTTTCATTTCCACTTGTGCTTACAGAGCTTGTCATCTGAAATCATCTGGAAATAGTTTCTTTTGCAGTTATTAACCACTCCATTTAACAATGTGGGCACTTTAACACGGTCTTACTTTTTTTGAGTCATTTTTTTCTTTCTTTTGGTCTGAACAGAAAATGACTTTTAAAATCCCTGCAATTACTAATTTTAGGAGGGTAATATTACTGTGAAATTTTTATCTTGTCTACACAAATACTATGTTGCAGCTTCTTCTCAAATACATGAAAGTATAAAAGTGTTGTGATTACAAATCACTCTGATTAATCAAAGATATAATTAACATATTTTCATATATTAAAGCACTCATCATTAGCAGGTAATCTAATCAAGGAAACAAGGAGGGGTTTTTTTATTTCTAAGATTAATTGGAATTATTTCCCCTATATTGTTAGTGTCTAAATCAATGATTGGATTAATAATAGTTTCAATTATTAGGAAAAATCATTCTGAAGGTAAAAGCTTTACTTCAAAGGCTGAGAAATGTTTAGAACATTTAAAACTTTTTTTTTTCTGTTTATAGTTGGAAGGCACACAATATTATCTGAATGTAAAGGACCAAAATATTTAAAAAACAGACTTCTGCTTATAAATATTAAGGGAAGAACATGTGAAATCAGAGGTTTAAAACAAAAACTAATCACAGAATCACATAATAGGTGAGGCTGGAAGGAATCACTGGGTCCAGCATTTCCTAGTAAAGCACATTGACCTGGAGCAGATTGCATCAGTGTGCATCCTGGAGGATTTTGGAGGAGAAAGAGACTTCACAACTGCTCCGGACAGCCTGTTCCAATGCTGTCACCCTCAAAGAAAAACGATTTTTCCTCATATTCATACGGAATATCCTGTGTTACTGTTTGCCAGTTGCTCCTTGCCCCATCACTGGGCACGTCTGAAAAGGTCTGATCCCATCCTCTTGACACCTGCCCTTCAGTTATTTATGTTCTTTGATAATGTCTCTTCTCGAGGCTGAAGAGGCCCAGCTCTCTCAGCCTTTCCTCATGAGATGCTCCAGTCCCCTCCACATTCGTTGCCCTGTGCTGGACCTGCTCCAGGAGCTCCAAGTCTCTCTGGTACTGAGGATGCCAGAACAGGACGCAGCACTCCAGATGTGGTCATAGCAGGGCTGAGTAGAGAGGCCATGCCCAGTCCTGCTGTAACAGGGGAGTTGGGGAGGATTCTTTTGATAGATTTCTCAGATAAAAATAAAGCGCAAACGCGGCAATATTACACCTGAGAACTGATTATTAGTAAAGACAGGTGTTCCTACTGAAAGAGGGATAGAGAAGGGAGCAAAGAGGAGAAACAAAGACAGGAACAGCGTTAGCGCCATACCCCAGGCGCCCTGTTGGCATCAGCTCGGCAGATGGAGCATGTGTGCTCCGAGCTGTGATGAGTCTGCCTGGTTCCCGTGGAGACTGGGCGCGATTTCCGAGCAGCAGCCGGCTGCGTGTCTCTTCCATGGGTGAAGAACAGGCTGCCGTGGCTGCTGCCGTGCCCACGGGCACACCTGGGGCAGCTGCGGCTCTCAGGGCCGGGGAGCGGGGGCGGCTCCGTGGGGACACAGCGGTGTCGTGACCACGGGCTGCCTCGGGGAGCGGCAAAGCAACGCAGGACAGGAGTGGACAGGACAGACACCTGAGCAAGAAGCAGGGAGAAAAAGGCGAGGGGGAGAAGGGGTGCCAAGCTGAGCCTTCAGGTGAGTCTCCGCTCCCTCCAAGAAAAACAAAGCAAAATGGCCCAGCTGTGTTGCAGTTCATGGCTTTTGTGTGCTCAAGCTCTCCCCATAGCTGGATTTCCCTGGCATTTTTCCCGGGCAGTCGAGGATCTGCCCTGCTACCCAGTGCGAGCTCTTTGCACCCCGATCGTGGAAGTTTCTCTGCCCTGATCGGCTGTCAGGAGAAGTGTCCCCGGGGACAGGGACGTGCACAGTCCTTATAGTAGTTTTTCACCTCATATATAATATGTGTTGAGGGATAAATAAAAATCAGACTGGTCCCTCTCAAGCCGGATCACCTTCCTTGACCTGCTGGCAATACTCTTCGTGCTGCACCCCAGGATGCCATTGGCCTTTTTGCGTCCCAGGGCATACTGCTGGCTCATGGACCGCTCATTTTCCAGCAGGACCTCCAGCTTCTTCTCCTCAGGGCTGGTTTCCAGGTTGGCCCTGAGCCTGTGCTGGTGCCTGGGGTTATTCTTTACCAGGTGCAGGACCTTGCATTTGCGTCTCTTTAGCTTAGTTATGTTCTTTTCTGCCCAACTTCCCATCTTGTCCAGGTGTTTTTGGATGACAGCACAGCTTTCTGCTGTGTCAGCCACTCTTCCCAGTTTTGTGTCATCAACAAACCCAAAAAAGGCTGGTGCAACTGTCTGCTCAGTTGCTCCAACTGCTCTTCCTTTTCTGTGGAATAATAACTATGAAGAGATGACCTGTGAGCAGGATAGAGATAACAATTTGGCCATTGTGAGTGGGTTGCTGTGGGTGAGGGGAATCTCAAGGGGGGATAAAATTATTACTATTATCAACAAAGTGAGATTAAAGTTGCAGAGGATATTTCATGTCAATTGGGACACCTAAGGACAGTGTCCCAATAAGAAGGTTTGTAAGTAGTAGAAGGAGAGGAGTGAAAAAAACCCCACAATTCTTCTGGAAAATATTTAATTAAATTGTATTTGAAGTTATTTCCTTCTCTGCAGTCCAGCATGGTGGA
>VXBB01012707.1:295383-310938 GCA_013399915.1 Illadopsis cleaveri
TGGTTAAAATCATGTTATACACTTTTACATCTTTAATTTCATACACACTATATTTTATCCGCACGAATTTTTGTCACCATTCCCCACATTTTTCATAAGCAGGGGAGTACTGCCCTGCATTCTGAGGAGTAACAAAGGGGAGGAAAAAGAAAAAATGATGGAGCTGTCTTAAATAAATTTTACCAACAGAAAAAAAAAAATTACTTGTGAGATCCTAACCTGTCTTTGTTGAAATTTGTCATTACATTGTGAGTTCAGTTAAGCCTTGGAGCAATCCAGGTGGATTGCAATTAAACTACATCTGGAGTAATTCCTACTCAGCATGAACAAGACTGAAGGCAACAAGCAACAGCTGTTGCTTTCTACCAATGTTACTGTATTTTTAGGACATTATAAATGTACAGTTTATACACAGTCATACCACATAAATTTGTTCTACTACTACCCTGAACAAGCTTAGCAAAGCCGTCCAGTTTAAAGTAATACTAAATAATACTTTCTTATTTGAACACTATTAAACTCCAATATTCTTATTTTTAATCTTTTGACGTTTTATTTCCCTGAAAAACTCAGGTTCTTTTAAACGGAGGGTTTTTCTCTATATGTGCACAGTGAGCCACTGACTCAAAGAAGAAATTGAATTTCTTTATCACTGAAAAGTAGTGACTTAAGCCATCTAGGCATAAAGTGCAACTCTGATCTGAGGTAAAGGTAATGGAGAAAATTTGATACTTCATATTATTAAAGTCACAATTCATTTAAAGTACCTGAAATCCATGCACTGTTCTGATTTTAATATTTATGCAAAATATGTAGTGCAAGGAATTTGAGTGGGTTTTCTTATTTGGTTGGGTTTTTTGTTTGTTGTTTTTTTCTTTTATTTAAGTAATTACTTATTTTAAAAAACATTCTAGCATCTTCTGTAGCTGAAATGTTTGGTGAAAGAGGGATTATATTGCATTGGGCAGCTGAAGAAGGTTCTAAAAATGAAAAATGTTAAAAGGATTGGAAGGAGTATGTGTGCTTGATAACTGAAATATGATGTTGACATTATTGTACATCTGGGAAGATGAGGTCTAACTTGGGGTCTAACAAGTATCCTTTGTCATTTCCAGATGTTTGTCCNTTTAAGTAATTACTTATTTTAAAAAACATTCTAGCATCTTCTGTAGCTGAAATGTTTGGTGAAAGAGGGATTATATTGCATTGGGCAGCTGAAGAAGGTTCTAAAAATGAAAAATGTTAAAAGGATTGGAAGGAGTATGTGTGCTTGATAACTGAAATATGATGTTGACATTATTGTACATCTGGGAAGATGAGGTCTAACTTGGGGTCTAACAAGTATCCTTTGTCATTTCCAGATGTTTGTCCATTGCCTTTCAACCAATTTATGACTGATGACCTTTTTATCACACAAACTGGCCTAATCTCTAGACTGTGACATGAACAGTAGTATTTCTTATGTGACAGTATTGTACCAAGGAGAGAACATAGAATTTCCAAAGGGTTGCTGGAATCACTTCTTTTAGTGGATCAATACAACAGAAAATTAATTGCTTTGGATAGAAAAAGGAGGTTGAACTACTTGCAATATACTGTTTGAAGAGTACTGGGGTTTAGGACATGAAATACGGTTGGCAAAAATGCTGAAAGTGTTAGCATATTTTAAGGGGGGTGGACAGCTCTTAGACACAAACCTCTGAAGATTTCTCAGCATCTGTAATAGAATATGAGTTGCAGACTCATCATATTCTGTACCAAATAAAAAACGAATAATGGAAGTGGAGGATTATAATTTAACAGGCTTTGTCATAAACAATTTGGAAACAGATGTGCTGTAGAGAAGCCCAAGTTGTACAATCCAAATTAGTTTTCTTTCAGGCACTGGGAAAGGTTATACCCCACTTCACTTGGACTTACATAGTACGGATGTCTGAGTATGAGAGAGTCAAGGCTCTTCATAGCTGATGCTGGATAGGGATGCTTTTTAGATTCAATGCATATTTTAATATTTGCTTTAGTATTCCAGCAGGAATGAGTGAAGGATTTATGCTGCGTGTGAAACAAAGTAGTGTAAAGACCATCATACCTATTTAAAATAAAACAAAACAAAAAAAAAAATCCAAACAACAGCAAAAACCCAAAGAAACCAACAAAAACTCCCTCAAAAATAAAACAATACAGACAAGAAACAAACAAACAAACAAAACCCCAAGAAAAAAGGCATAACTGCCCCCTAAATTGGACTGAAATAAAGCTTGAAAGGCAGTTACATCTTACAGTCAGGAACACCACTGTAAAACTGATGAAGAGATAGGGCCAGCTGCCATGTACAACAGATCCATCCACTGTACTGCAGAGAGAGCTAATATTAGCACTGTTGGCATGAGTAAGACATTGACATTTCATCTATGGAAAATTAATTACTTTGGGGCTCCTTTTCTTGTCTAGCAAAGGCTGCCACACAGGCACTTTCTAGGATGTAGCCAATATATCGCTGATGGATTTTCCCCTGTATATGAAAAATAAAATTTTAAAAAAAAAATCCATGAATGAATGAACCTGAAGGAGGAAAGAAACCAGCGTTCAGCACACAAAGCTTGACTTCAACTGAGAAAAAAAGAGTAAGGAAAACAGGAGGGAACGAATGACACTACACAGAGGTTTTTACACATGAGATGAAGTCTTAGTGGGTTGACCTTGGGTGGATGCCAGGTGCTCACCAATCTCCTCAATCACTCCCTTTCCCAGTGGGACATAGGAGAGAAAATAAGATAGAAAAAAACTCACAGGTTAAGGCAGTTTACTGAAGCAGAAAGAGGGAAAGTTTGCATATGTATAATCAAAAAGAAAAAAAAAAAAATATTCTCTATTTCCCATCAGTGAGTGCTCTTCAGCCCCCTCCTGGCACAGCACACAGCCTCAGCACAAGTCACAGTTGCCCAGGAAGGCAAACGCTATAAATAACAAAGGCCCCACCCTGTTCCTCCTCCTTTGCTTAGCTTTTGTATCCCAACTGACATCATACAGTGTGGAATACTGTGTTTAAACTGAGATAGATGGTCTAGTGGTGTCCCCTAGCAGCACCTTGCCCACCCCTAGCCCCTTGATGAGAAATGTTAGACAGCCAGTGCTGCTCAGCAGTACCCAGAGCACTGGGGTGCTATCAACATCTTTCCAGCCAGCAGTGCAAAGCACAGCACTAGGAGGGCTGTGATGGGAAAATGAGCTGCAACTCAGCCAGACCCAACACAGAAGTAAAAGAGATTACTGGGAGATATAAAGAATATTTTAGGTTGAATATTAGTTCAACAGCATATTACAGTGAAACAAATACAGACGTGAGATGATAGCAAGTTATTTACAGTGTTTCTTAAGGGACAGTGGACATAGCTTCAGAATAAAATCAATTATTGTTTGACAAAGCTGCTGGAGATTGACATCTCCAAAATCTTCAGGACCCAAGTGAGTTCTGTATCTGCAGTCTGTCTTTTGCATTCCCTTAGTGCAGACAATAGATAGACAGCTTATTCCTGGGGGCTGGGTCCTTGAATGGCCCAAGAAGCAGCCAATTCAGTGTCCTCAGTTCACTGAGCAAGTCACTGGGGTTGTTCCACCTGTTACTGTCTCTCTTCTGACCAGGTCTTTGTTTAATGTAATTATCATGTTATCAGATAACCTGACAAAGGTTATGGAACACTTATTCAACACAAGTAGACACAATCATACGAACTAATGTGGTGGCAAAATCAGTAGGGTTAATAAATATTGTTAACAAGAGGCACACAAGTTGATTGCAGAGCTGATAGCTATGACTTTTGCTGCTACAGAGGAGAGGGAAAGGGAAACTACAGGCTGGAGGGAAGGGATGAGGACATATAAAATGTATATACAAATGGAAAATACACTAGAAATTGAACATTTATAATAATAATTCGTGGGAGTGTCAACTTGAGTTAGATAACAAAATAAAAAAAATTATATTCCAAAATATACTAAGTAACAAAAGAAAAGTACATAGAATTTAAAGATTTTGGGGCACATCACAGGGCTAATGATGCTAAAGGCAATAAGGTTCATGCTATTAAGACTGTTCCTTCTCCCTATAGCAGAAGATAAAGAGCTGCTAGTGTTTAGGTGAACCATACCATGATATATTCACTCATTAATGAGGAAGATAAGAGAGAAACACCATTTTTTCTAGGATATATTTTCGGAAAAACTAAACAAGCAGATAAGTATTTGATAACCTTTGCATATGACAAATTTTAAAGCCAAAGGACATAAATTGGGAGGTAATATGTGTATTATATGGTGTTGCTTTATGGTTCTGATTATGTTTCCTTTATTTTCTCCCCTCACATGATGTCCTGTATTTCTGTATTTTTTTCATCCCATACAGACACTTAGGTTATTTTGATGACGATAGAAGTTAAAAGTAAAATGAAATATGTGTTTTTGATCTCTTAGAATACACTAAAATAGAACTCGTGCCTGTGGACATCACAACTTTCATTATTGTCTTTGTTTTTTTAATTTTGTTTTTGTCTTCCTTTCCTTCTTTTCTACCATGAAAAAAAAAAAAAAGTGAAGCATAAAGAATTATGAATATCATATTAAGTATCCATGTAGCCATGTTAGAATTTATGACCTTTACTGTTGTAATTCCAGCAAAATAGATTTGCAGTATATTAAGGAGAGGAACTGTGTATATATGAAATGTCAAATATTTTCATACAGAAAAAAAAATTAGTTAACAGGGTGTTAATGCTAGTTTAAAAATGTGATTCTGGTATTTTCCAGATTCTATAGAATTTTTGTGATATCATAATTCTCTCTTTATCTTCAGAAATATTCATGTAATGAAAAAGTTTTTGCAAAAAGAAAAGTGCTTTCTGTTTGATGTGTAGAACATGTAAGCAAAAAATCAAAAATCTGCTTAGAAAAGAGGATTTTTTTACAAGCCATACACAATGATTTAAAATAAAAGGAAGGTTCTCTGCTGCAGCAGATTACTTCTAATAAGCATTATATTATGTGAAACACAAGAAAACTAATAGCATTTTTAGTAGTTCAATTACTTAGAAAAAATTTCAAAAATAAGGCCATAAAGAGCACAATAATGAGCCTAGGTATGGTGGTGTCCTGAGCTGCTNGGAAAACCCAAAATGCACACTGCAACACATAGGCAAAATTAATCATTTTGGTTTGCTCAATATCCTGATTGCTAATAATGTTTAATGCTCAACAACATGTTAAACAAAAAAAAAAGAAATTATTCACAGGCAGTATTTTCTACTGCAGATGCAGAGAATTACTCTAATGATTAGAAATTTAGTTTTCAGAATAATGTCTTATGTACACTGGTGTAAATTTATGTAGAGAAGTCTTCTAAAATTGTGATAGTTAAATTTCAAATACTTTTATACGTGAAAGATTAAAAATAATACAACACAAAAAAAGCGCCGTATTTTAATGTGTTAAGCCAAATACTGGGATGAGAGATGCATACTTTCATAATCGTACTTACCGTGGTATCTAAATTTGCAAGTGTTGGCAGGTAAAAATGTTGCTGTGCCAGGAAACCCATAAATTTGCTGTATCTTTCTGAGTTACAACAGTTTGACTCTCCGTTTTGACTAAACTCTCGATTTTTCTTTGTCCAGAAGTTAGAAGACTTATCATAAACTGATTCATAAAGTGGCATTGAAGAGATACATTACAATTATACTAAAACAGCCCAGTTGCCTTGTTTTTACACTATAAAACCAAACATGTTGTGCTGATTTTTCAGTGACACTCTTATTCTGCAGATTTCAGCATCGAAGATATTTTGAAAGCCTACTAAAAGCTGAATATGATTGTTGTTCCTAAGTACTGAAAACTCTCAGTCAAATGGGCATGGATCACTTGGATCATTGCATGATAACTGCCTTGTACTGAACCAGCAGCTTCACAGAAGCCCATGTCAAAGTATCACCCCAGCGAAGAGCCAGTAAAATCAGGTATTCACTAGCATATCAGAACTAGAAATAATAAATCTATATCACAGTAAGACAGAGACAGAAAGCAAGATTTTCTGCCATCATGAAGTCATTCATAGAGTAAATGTAGTTAGTCAGCAAACACATGTCTATGGATTTGGTATTATCTAATCAAATTCAGATATGATAGTTATTCATGGGGATGTAAAAAGTACAGAAAAAAGTTTCTGATCTTCTCACATAGACCATCTCAACATTTATTTTATTAATAGTGTTAGCCCTGATTCCAGACACCAGGGTTAAATCATACACCTTTCTTGAAACTGTCATTGAAGTCATGGATCTGTGAATTCCCTCGCACCGTCCATTCTCAAGTCACTTTGCTGTCCTTTGCTTTCTCATCAATTTTTTTTCTTTTTCTTCTACTGGTCCAGAAATCCACAAAGGAACTCTTTAATCTTCATTATTTTGAGTACTTTCACATTTGCTGTGATTTTTATCCAATCGGTTGAAAAACCAAACAATTTGTGCAAAATGAAGGATGCACTATGAATTATTTTATTGCTTTTGTCAGGAGCCTCTTCAATGTATATTTCATATTCTCATGTTTTGTTTTTTTTTAATTGACCATGCTTCTTTTCTCTCTATCCATCTCATAATTTTTTCTTTAATACCAACCTACATTCAAATAGCCTTTTCCTACTTTTGACATAACTCTTAAATACAGCTAGGTGGGTTTTTTCCAACCTCTTTTTTTTTTTTTTTCTGGTTTTAGAACATCTTGCTACCTATTTTCTTTTTTTTTTCATCCCAAAAATTAGCCTTCACTCAACACCTATGCTTCTCCTTTCCCAAAACTTCTCACCTTTCACAAAGAAATTCTCATTTTATTCATTGCTACTCTGTTTTCTTTCTGTTATTTCTCTTTNACACCTATGCTTCTCCTTTCCCAAAACTTCTCACCTTTCACAAAGAAATTCTCATTTTATTCATTGCTACTCTGTTTTCTTTCTGTTATTTCTCTTTTACTTTTTCATGTGAATATATTTTTAATTATTTTCTCTTTCTCCAAGTGAATATTTCCTCTATTATTATTATTATTATTATTATTATTATTATTATTATTATTGTTATTATTATTGTTATTATTTCATATTTGTAGCTGTGTGTCTGGGCACTGTCTTCATTATTTAGGGATTCATTTTGCTTTTAAGTAAAAAACTCTAAGTATTGACTTTACCACGAGATCAGATGTTTATGCTCTTTTC
Source organism: Illadopsis cleaveri (assembly GCA_013399915.1). Lineage (NCBI taxonomy): Eukaryota > Metazoa > Chordata > Aves > Passeriformes > Timaliidae > Illadopsis > Illadopsis cleaveri. The sequence goes on from VXBB01012707.1 coordinate 302,636, forward strand.
TGATGCTTAATTATTGTTTTCTGCATTCTATTTTGGACATATGAAGATATTTTCTATATTCCTCAAGGAATCTGGTTCCACAGGACTCACCAAAGATATTTCCCTGAGACAAAGGAATTTTAATAACTGTACAGATCTGGAGAGACTTTTCAGCTGTGGGATTCATGATTGTATCATGGGAGAAAAACTTCTGTGAACCCTCTTCACCTCAGAAGAAGAAGGGAAGGGAAATAACAGAAGCATCAAGATTTGAAAAGACACAGTACTCGAGGTGCAGTTTCACCAGTGCAAAATACAGGGGGACAATCACTGCCCTGGTCCTGTTGGTCACACTATTGCTGATGGAGGCCAGATGCCATTGACCTTCTTAGCCACCTGGGCACACTGCTGGCCCATGTTCAGCTGTCAATCAGAACTCCCAGGTCCTTTTCTGCTGGGTAGATTTCCAAGCACTCTTCCCACAGCCTGTAGAGTTGCCTGGAATTGTTGTGACCTGCCTTAGTACTTTGCCTTATTGAACCTCACACCTTTGGCCTCAGCCCACTGATCCAGCCTGTCCAGATTTCTCTGCAGAGCCTTCCTAACTTTCAGTAGAATGACACTCCCACCCAGCCTGGTGTCTTCTGTGAAATTACAGAGAGTGCACTCAATCCCCTCATCCAGATCATTCATTAAAGTATTAAACAGGACTAGCCCCAACACCCTTGGGGAATCTCAGCAGTGACCCTCCACAAATTGGATGTAGAAAAATTCACCACAATTCTCTGGCTGTCCAGCCGGTTCTCAACCCAGTGAAGAGAGCACCTACCCAAGCTGTGGGCTGACAGCTTTTCCAAGAGAATGCTGTGGGAGACAGTGTCAAAGGCTTAACTGATGTCTAGGTACATCCACAGCCTTTTCCTCACCCACTAGGCAGGTCATCTGGTCAGAAAAGTAGATCAGGTTAGTCGAGCAGGATCTGCCTTTCCTAAACCCATGCTGGCTGGGCCTGCTACTCTGGTTGTCCTGTATGTGCCACAGGATCGTACTCAAGGCAATCTGTTCCATAGTCCTTCATAGCATCAAAGTCAGACTGATAAACCTGCAGTTCCCTGGATCCTCCTTCTAGCCCTTCTTGTGGATGGTGTCACATTAGCCAACTTCCGGTCATCTTCCCAGCTAATCTTCCCAGCTAACCAGGACTGATAATAAATAGTGGCTTGATGAGCTCTTCTGCTGATTCCCTCAGTATCCTCAGGTGAATTCCACCCAGCCCCATAAACCATTCCAACCCTCTGAGTGTCTAAGTGACACAGCAGGCCACTGACTTCCTCCTCCTGTTTTGTAAGGGATCTCTTCTACACCATGTCCCTGTCTATGAGATCAGGGATTTTCTTGGTCTGAGGACAACTGGTATTTCTCTTAAAGACTAAGTCAAAGGAGGCTCAGAAATACCTCAGCCCTTTCCTCAGCCTTGGTAATGATATTCCGCTCCTTGTCCAATAAAAGAAAACTGTAAGATGATGTGTCTCTTGGCTCTCATGTCTCATCCTCTTCAGAGTTATCACTAATCAAGTTCTTCACCACATCATCATCTCTCCTTTGATTTTCCTCCTGGCACACTAATTATCATCTATTACAAATGTAAATCAAGCTTGTAGCACTGAAGTATACTTAACATGTTGCATATACATGAATTGCAATATTTTATCAAGGATGCTCACTCCTAAAAATAATTTGTATGTAACATTTAAAACCTGCTCTTGACATTTTAAGAACCCTTCGTCAGTAAGCTCTGCAGAACCCAGGGAGAAAATGGAACAACTAGGGGGAAAAATAAGCCCCTCTCAGTCTTTTTTAATGAGGTTATGCAGAATATTGTCATTTCTCTCCCTAGCAAGATGCCGTGCTGAGAGCTAGAATAGAGAGTTGTTGTCTAAAAATGTTTTATTTCTTTATAGGAAGTTTTAAAAAACCCTGTTGGCTTTTTCAAGCCCTTAATAAAAGAGCAATTAGCGCAAGTCTTTGTAGTCACAAGTGCAAAGCTTTCTATATCATGGATGAAAAAGAATTTTCTCTACTCAATGTGTTTCAGGGGTTGTAAAATACATCTCTTGTTCTTACTGCAGAGGTTTTATAATTTTGTCTACTGATTTCAAAGTTAGCAGGATCATATTTCAAAAATAGTCAGTGATGTGTAATTAGGAATGAGTTGCTTATTTCACCATTCCAAGTGTCATTCAATTGTATCTTGGAAAAAATTCAGTGTCCATGAAAATATTAAATAACAAACACATTGAAGATGCGTGAAATTACATTCAATTACTCTGTAGTACAGGTTGGTATGCTTTTATAATAATAGCTCATGTTTTGTTTTCTTTGGGATTTTTAGGGTATTTTGTAGATGAACAAACCCGTTTACTATGGTTTACTGAGAAATTCTTCTTTCACAGTCCAAATTGAAATGTATCTGCTCAAAAGACAACAGGATGTAACCATTTTAACACAGAGAGGATAATTCACTTATATGAATTATTTTTTGTCAGAAACTAAAGATGGTCCTAAGATCTGTTTTTATTATCATGAGCTGTCCCAGAGTTCTTGTTTAGCCTTGGACAAATCCCAGTGAACTCCACGGTACTGCCAGTTAAGTTTTGGTTTTGCTAAACCTGAGTTAACTCTTATTCTAAAACAAAATTCATTTCTCAGGAGAGATCTTTCATGATTATACAGGCCACACTTTGATTTTTCTCACACCATCTAACCAGTAAATCACACTGACTTAGGCGAAGATTCCATTAGGTTAGACAATCTGATCAAAACTCAGAGAAATATAAAACTTTCTATAGTGCCAGATGAAAGGTTAGGTAATTCATTGGCTAGTAGATCAACTGCTTAAATAGGAATTTTGGAAATCTGGCTGATTCTAAGTAGTCTTATGACCTCTTTTTTAAGCTCAAGCCTACCTGAAATTTCAGGATATGATGCTTCTCTATCTTCACTTTTGTAAACTACTGCTTTGGACTCTCACAAACGAGGGAATCTAGGAATTTGGCCATTCTTATCAGGATGTTTTCAAAGCCACTGGACTGGCTTTTTGAAAGAACACCATTTTCATTTCTCTGGGAGGGAATTCAGACCAGAAGGATGCCCCAGTTACCCTGTTAGGTGCCTATGTACAAGACTCAGGTGACCAGGCATAGGAAGAGAGATTTTTTTTCTGCATAACATGGAAAAGGAGACACATGGTGGAGGTTTTCAGGTGCCTTCTCATATGACTGTTCATGCATTTTACCTGCACATTTTATGAAATAAAATGCACAAGCAAAATACACAGAGGATTAAGAGAAGTATTGTTCTCCTTGAGGAAATATTTTGTCCTTGGAACAGGAAATAAAAAACCCCAAACTTCTTTATATAGTCCATCACTGGTAAACTTTAATTTCATTAAGACTGAGAGTTTTTTCTTTGAGGAGAGAGTCATGGTTGTTGGCAGACTCTTCTTCAAGTACTCACTACATATCATGTGGGTGCAAGTTTTGAAGAGAATAGTCAGCTTTATTAATTAAAATTCAGTACTGCGGATGTGCTTAATTTAAAAACCCTTAGAAAATTATGCACAGTTGGTTCATATCCATAGATTTCTAAGAACTTCTTTGTTACACAGCTGCTGCAATTTTTATTTCTAGTCAATGATTTCTTTCATAATAAACTCAAGCTTTTAAAGCAATTTGGTAAAACTGTAAAATGTAAAAGGACTGTAGCGCTCGTAAAAAAGCAGTGATAACACAGAAAATTGCTGTGAATGATGTTCTGTCACGTAGGTGATAAAAAGGAATTAGAAGCAAGTGCCTCATCGATTGCTAATATAATCACAGAATCACCACTCTGCACTTTGGAAAGTAAGCAGCTGACAGTCTGGTTAAATCATTACCATTATACAATTAGTATTTTTGCCACTTTAAATTTGAGGCAAACTCAACTCTAATTTAAGGCATCAAGAAGTGAAACCAAAGACTGCAGAAGGGTCCTAAAGAAAAACTTGAAGTCTTGCATCACAAATGGCTGTTTGGTCTTGCAGGGGTTTTCCCTTTGGCATATTAACCACCCAGAACCCTTCAGCATTTATGAGTCTTGGGGTGTCTTCTGAAAGGAGCCTGACATGTCTGTATTGACAGTGCTGGAAGAGCTTCAAGCTCCTAAATCCTGATGGGTGCCCTGTCTTGACTTTGTATCACTGTGACAGGCAGGCATGCAGCAACCCTGCCTCCCAGGTCTGGTGTCACAGCATGGGAATTGCGAAGGGCAGGCCACAGGAACCTCATAGTGCCCTGCAGTCAAGGTCCAGGACACTGCCCCAGAAGTTCAGAACTGTGCCTGCAGTGGACTTTTTTGTTGATCAGCAGTTTCCTTTTCTCCTGTCTTATTTTCTTGTCAGAGTAGTATAATCTTCCCAGGAACCTGTGAAATATTTCATGGAGAGAAATGGACAATTTTGCATGTGATTTAAAGTTGCTTTATAAAAATTGCAGGAAAACATATCGCAGATAGTAAAAGATAAGGACATCGCATTTACAAGAGATTGCTCTAGTCATTATAACAGGTCTTTCCTATCTCTTACGTCCAGGATTCTGAGAAATTAGATTAGTGTGAGTAGAATTTTTACTTCTCAAACTGTACAAATACCTGAATTCTACCATGTTCTTTACTAAAGCTGTATCTTCACCCAGAGAGAATATTTTTGATGCCATTATATTGCAATATTTGATCCTTTTTTTTTTCTTATTTCATGAGGGAACTTACTCAATTTTTATGTATAGAAAGGATTTTGCAAACCTTCCTTCTGGAATATCCATGGTAATCTACTCAGTATCATTACTAAGGACACTATTGCTTAGAGACATATGCCTTTCAGATTTAAAGAATCTGCAAATATAATGTGATATTTGAAAAATACAGTACAGCTTGGGTTTTCTTAATACATTTGATTTTACAACTGATCATTGAAATAACCACTCAGTTTTCACTGTCATTTGTCTCCGATCAAATAAATTGTGATCAGCAAAACAGCTTTCATTACACTGAGATGAAACCATATATACTGTATTTTTAGCTACTGAATTATATATTTTACTGGAAATATATATGTAATGTAAGCCAGAATCTCTTTAGCTATGGGCTTACCAAATTGCTGCTTTATAGGCTTCTTCGCTTCTAAAATGAGGGGTTTTTTCTTACTATGCTTTTTTATTCCAGTTTTTCAATTTTAATTGAATTAAGAAGAAATGTAATTCATGCTCCCTCTTAATTTGTCTTGAAAATGACATAAAAAAGCAAAAAAGACATATCAGGTGAAGATAATTGTCATTATTGATAATAATTTGAGCAAATCTCACTGTTTCTTAAGTATGTGATGTACCTCTGAAGTGGCCATATTAGAAGGCAGCAAGACAAAAGGTCAGCTTTCTAAAAGGAAATGGACTAGTAATATCTTGTCAAACTTCTGGCATTTCTGTCATTTTTACCATAATACAAGCCTAGAGATTAAATTGCTGAATAAATTCATGAAATCATTCCAAATCTCTACACTGAATGTGATTGTTTGACAGGAAAGTGAGAATACAATGAAGGTTCATAATGTTAGAAATAACATAGTGCATTTTGTAAATACAAGTTGTGCAGAAGTGGAGAAGGATTGCTTATGATATACCACCTATTACTTTAGAATCACCCCTTATACCACTATGATAACTGGACAATCAGTGACATAAACAAGATAAGTTTGAGTTTACATTAAAAAGATAAAGGAATATATACAATAAAATCCCGTAATTTCTATAAACAAGGAATTAATCCAATGTGAAAAGTTGTCCATTGAAAAAAGTTGAATTAACAACTGGAATTTTAATTTAATTTTGACTCTGCAAACCAAACCAAGCCATAAAATCAAATTGTGCTGTCTCCTTCCATTACAATAAACAGCTCAGTAGGGGATAAGAAAAAGAACACTTTGTTTCTCCTCCCTGATTTTCATGTTTTGTTGATATCAACTGCTTATAATATGGAAAATATTGCATTCCTTCTTAATATATAGATGTACTCACCTTGCCTTTGACAAGACAAAATAAGGTCCTTTTCTTCATTTAACCATTCTGGATAGAAAAAGATATCACGTTGACCTCAAATGTCTCTAAGTAGAAGGTTATTCTAAAAACAAATCAGGAAGTATACTTTGATATCAGGAGGCTAAGTTGTTCTTCATGCTCTCTGGAGAAGTTTTATTATGGTTGTCATTCGTTTCAGGCCCAGTTTGGGATGTATATTGATCAAAACTTATTAACTCTTCATGACCTCTTAAGACGTCTGTGACAGCAGCTACCAGTAAAAGCCCATTTTATAACGGCAGGATATTCACAGCCTACTGAACACTAATTGAACACTTGTTGACAGTCTGAACAAACACAGTGACCGCACTTCCTTCCCACCATCAATGTCTTTATCCTAAGGCTAAAGCACAGACACAGGTAATGTTAATTGTGTAAACCCACTGTACAGTGCCTACAGTTTTTATGCTTTTGATACAAATAATTGGTAGCAGGGTGGTGGAAAAAGTGGAAGGTATCTTTTGGAGTTATTAAAATTTACTTTACAAAGGCAATCATTAATTAATTATATTTGCTCTTCACTGTTTTCCCAGCAAGACATAGGTGTTTTAATGATAGATTATAACAGTTTAAGCACCTTTTTTGTGTGTGTAATAACCATCTTGAGGGACTTATTGCCATACATCAGTGAGGAAGTCAAAGCTCTACTAGGGAATTAAAGACCATCACCAGAAGTCTAGTTTTCTGATTCCCAAGTCCAAAACTGAATTTCTTAGAGTGTAGTCTAGTAAAAGGGAGTGACTTATGCTTTTGTATTTGCTTTGGATTGTTTGGGGTTTTTTTTCTAGGGATATGGTAGTGTTTCCTTCTGACTATTACAGTTCTTAGTGTACAGGAAGGTCTTCTTCTGAGTGAATAACTGAGTACTCACAGTGTTAAAAAATTATGTTTGTAATCTTCAGATTAATTGTCTCCTTGTCACATGTCTACTACCAATTCATTACTGGTAAAACATTTAATTTTTCATGAAAACTACAAAATCTTTATCATAAGAATAGTAACATATTCCCCTTATCAACACTAAACTAAAAGATAGGACATTGCTGATTCAGTCAGACTTCATCACATTTATTTCTGGTTATGGAAAACTATGTTATAAAAGATTGCACCACATTAAAGATTTTCTGGTTCTGAGCAGTGTATGTACCTCCTGTCTCTTTATGCCTAGAGCATCTGTTAATAGGAATATTATCAACTCCAGCTGCCTAAAAGCAGATTGTGAGGAATACATTTGCAAAGCAATCTGGTGCATAAAATGTGTAGAATTTTCTGTGCTGCATCAAATCATATTTCTTCAGTTTCATTTCAAATTAACTTACCAATCACTACACATAATGCAATAGTCCGAGTGCATGATCTTACAGAGTCAAGAAATAATAATTGGAGTAGAAATGTATTAACTATCTTAAATATTTTAATTATCTTTTTTTTCCCCCTAAAGAATCCCATTCTGTAAACAAGACTATTAAGATCAGGAAAACTTTGATTTATTTTTATGAAGATGACAATAAATTCATCTGGGGATGGAAATCAGTCAGTAAAGTGGAGGTAATGCAGATACTGCCATCCAGAGGGACACTTACAGACTGGAGAAATGGGCTGAGAGAAACCTCATGAATTTTAGCATGGCAGGTTCACTGCAGCATGAAGGGAAGACCCCCTGGCTGGGCTAGACTGGGCAGTGATAGACTAAGGAGCAGCTCTGGCAAAGAGACCTGAGGGCCCTGGGGGACACTGAGCTGAGCACGAACCAGCAGTGTGCCCTGACAGCAAAGATAGCCATCAGCATTAATGGAAGCACAGTGAGCAGGTCTAGGGAAGTGATTATTCATACCTTTGCTCAGAGCTGATTACACAGATTCTAATTTCTGTGTCTTTTACAGGAAAGACATAGATAAGGCACCAGGGCAGTCAGGACTGGATCACTTGCCTTATGAGTTGAGGTTTAGAGACCAGGACTTGTTCAACCTGGAGAAGAGATGCCTTAAAAAAGCATAAGATGGGACTCTTAAAAAAAGTATATTTGCCTGAGGGGAAGTCAGAAAGGATCCAGAGCCAGGTCCTTTGATATAGAATTGTTGGGTTTTATGGTTTCTCTCACCCGAGATTTAGGTGGTGGTTCGTGGTGGCTGGCTCAAGTGGTGCTTTCTGGCCCTCAGC
>VXBB01012710.1:0-26782 GCA_013399915.1 Illadopsis cleaveri
CTTAAAATTGGATGTGTTGGAGTTTGTTAAATTGAATGGGCTTAGATTTTGCTAAATTAATGCTTTGTGAAATGCTTTATGTTGACTGAGTGTTGCTCTAAAATTTGCCAAAGTTCTCTGATTTTCCATTAAAGATTTTGTTGTCGTGACCTCTTGAGGAATATCTAGTCAGTATTTTCTCCTGTGTGTGTGACTCAGGGTACATGAAAGGCTCTTAAGCCCTTTTTAGAGAGTCATTGAGAGAGGTCTGGGGCCTTACATGGCCAGTAGGTAGAGGTGGCTGCTGCTCTTGGCCCCAGCAGAGGTCAGGACATATCACAGTAAGATTTTCCTTGCTCACATTCTCCAGTTCTCACTCTTCTCTCTCTTCAGCTGCTGAATTTCAGAGCTCAACCATTGCACAAACACTAGAGACCCATGGTGTCTAAGGTGGCAGTGCAATAGGTAATCCTGGCTCTCAAATCCATCATAGCATTCAGCCAAACTCCACTTATCACATTTTGGAAGGCAAATGCAGTGTTGAAGTAGAGGTACCTGGTGGATGATAACTTACCTGCTGGTCCCTCACTGTGTTGGTGCAAAGTTGGAATTGTGCTTTACATTACCCAGATAATTGAGGCTGTCTCTGAAACACTTCCTTCTGTTCCCCTAAATGGAAAGTTAAATGCAATCCACTTTCTAGAAGCTGTTTTTAATTCTGACCATCAAGTAACATGCTCCAGTAATGAAACCTATCCCTCTAGTTAAAGGTCCTTTGTGTAATTTATAGGCCCTCTTTTCTTTCCTCATAAATTCCCACCCTGCTTTCTAGGGAGGTAAAGTGTTCATCAGCCACTCCCAGGAGACTCCCACACTGTGTGTGACAACTGTGAGATAATATCTGAGCTGCTGGTGCTGAGGGCACTCAGCTTCCAGCACTGTGCACAATGGGCTCCTCACCTTGGCCCCAGTGGGAGCCAACAAGGGGGTGTTTTTCTTCCAGGCAGCACAATTTTGGTGTGTAATTGTAGCCTGGTTCCATGCCTGAGATCTTTTGGTTTTCTGAAATTCTTTTCCCAAGGAATTTTCTGTAAACAGGACAAATGTTTTTGTAACTAACTTTTTTATTCATTCCTTTTCCTAGGAGGAACTTCTTCTTGATGTCCCTCTGGTCTGACCAATATAATTGAAGAGGTTTGCCTTTGTTTCACCAATCAAACTGGTCTGTGTAAAATAGTATATAAGGGAGACACATCCCAAAAATAAAGGAGTCATTTTCAGCCTTCTGAAGCTCAGAGTCTGTGTCATTGTGGTGTAAAACAGTGTTACGTAATGTTTCCCAAAGGACTGACTCAGGAGAGGAGGGGCTAAGGATTTTCCTTTTCCTCCATTTATTTGCAAGTTCCTGGCACGAATGGTTCTTTGAAGTGTCTTTGGGATGCTGTAGGGCAACTATATTTCTCATTTAAAAATGTATTTTGAATCACAAAAAACTTTAGAGGTGTGTATAATGTAAGCAAAGAACATAAGCACAGAGCTACCACTGCTAGCACACAGAAAGTCAGCTTCCACAAGCTACACCAGGGCTGCCATTTCCCTTCAGTCCTGTGGTTGGGGACCTTTTAGATTAAATTCATTAGTTCATGGTAGTTCTGAGATGTAACATAAGCCTCCAAAGGCATCTTAAGCTTCTCTTTTTTATTAAAATTAAATCTTCCCTTGGCATTTCTCTAGGCACTTCTCCACTCACAAATAAAAGGGACACTGCTGAAGGATATTCTGCTGCACACTTAAATGCCAGCAATCCAATTAAAGAAATGTTTAACCTTTTGTAAATAAAGCTATGGCTTGTACTGGCTTTTAGCTAAAGGAAAAAAATAAATTAACTAATTTATTATTAAGCTTCTTACCCAAGACTGATATATGTATTCATGATATAGTTTATAGCATTAAAAGGCCAGAATACTATTGAAATTATTCTGTCCCAGAAGGTCAGCTGGCTGCAGATTCTGACACGAGTCAGCTCTGCTCAGTGATATCCTTCTTCAAAGCCACCTTGGAATCTTGCACAGTCTCTAGACACAGAAGTCCTGATCTACATGTTGGGCATGTCACAACACTTTCTTGTATTTCTGGTTTTTGAACATGGCCTTTGTTAAAATGAGCATCATTTTCCCATTGCAAACAATACATGTGGATTTTGATAGGAAAGTGTTCAAACTCTGATGTACATTGTTCCAAGCCTTAGTCTAAAAGCGTTTTTAAAGCTAAACAATTGATTCTATATTTGGGTGTTGATTTTGTACTATCTCTAGACAACCAGTGCAGAAGACTGTTATAATTTATCTTTATTGCCTCTTTTGCTGCTACTCAGACACTTGATCTGTTGGGATGTTTTTGCCAAGAGGTTTTGGCAGAGACAACAGACTAGACCTAGTAGCAAAACTGAGAGGAGCTTACACTGGGCATGGAGGGGAAGGGGAAAATGAATTTTCCTGCTTTTCACCATCCTGAAACCATAGGGCTTCTCTCTGAGGGTTGGAAACCCATGAAATATTTTTGGTGGTGCACTTGCACTAAGACAAGATAACCAAGTAGAAGCTGGGTCTTTTACTAGGCTGGCTGCTGTGCTTCAGGCACGGAAACACACTGAATTTGAATCAGAAGCAGAACACTTCCAAAAAAGATAAAATTTGAGAGCAACCACACAGTGAGGATTTCAAGTTTTCTGCTTCTGTTTCAGATCTGAAAAGAAAAGCCTATGTGCCCAAAAGCTTGTGTAAGTATTCCTGCAGAAAGAATAGGTTTATTCTTTATGTGGCCTCTGTATACCCAGAAAAGTTAAGCCAGGGTTCACATATTTCTTACTTTCCTGCTGTGGCATTGTTACCAAATATTCAGTAAAATAAAACTCCTTAACACCAATGTAGCATTAAGAAGCAGGCATTCTTTATTTGGTACCGGATGCATGAGAGGCTATTTCCTCTAAAATATCTTCATGCTGAGTACAGACAAGGCCTGTGTTTACACACTGTAGTTTACATACATATTAATTGTTTTTCCCAGAAGAAACATACATATGATAATCCTTTCCCCAAAGTCATCAGCATATTTCCCCTCCCACTGGCACAGATCTTTACCTGTCCTGGGGGTCCCTTCGGTGGTGTTTGGTGGTTGCTGACCACAGAGTTAAACCTGCTCACCCAATGAGCTCAGTGCTACTTTCCAAATACAGAGAAGTGTTGGGAAAACTGGTCTGATTGATTATTTTGATCAATGAAGTGTGCTTTTTATTCCCTTCTTGGTTAATGTTAGTTGTAGTTTGCTTGTAGGCTAGTGATTTTGAAAAATTGTCATTGCCTTTTCCGTGCCAGCTAAGCAAATTGTTCATCTGGCAACACTTCACCCCTTTGAGGCTTGTTTTCCCTTCAGGCCTTCTTAAGCCTCACTTTGCTTTTTTACTAACTTTGAAAAAAATGTTAACTCAAACTTGGAGCAGAATTGAATCATAGAATCATAGAATAACAGAATCATAGAATCATAGTATGGTTTGGGTTGGAAGGGACCTCAAAGACCATCTTGTTTCCACCTCCTGCCATGGGCAGGGACACCCTCCATTTGACCAGGGTGCTCAGAACTCCATCCATCCTTGGCCTTGAACACCTCCAGGGACAAGGCATTCACAAGTTCTCTGTCTTGTAAATTAGTGCAGGATGTGTTTTGTGCTGTCCTGCAGGTCAGGGAATCTGGCTGGGTTCTTGCACTAGTTCACTTTTTTACACATAGTGCACAATGGAGAGCAGTTCTGCCTTTGCATGATCTTCTCTATTAGTTTGCTGGGGCATTTTTTTAACGAAACTGACAGCTACTTTCTCTTCTATCCAGTTTCTTGAAGGAACAACAGTGCAGGAGGATTCAGGAAGAACATCTCAGGGCTGAGTCTTTTTTTCCAAAGGAAAAATGTGTCCTTTAATTTTCAGAGTGCCCTGAGTCCCAAAGGACTCAGGTTTTGATGGTGGCAAGACATTGCCATGGATGGCAGTGCCGTTGCTGGCTCCAGGCCTGGTGAATCCCTGCTGCTCTGGAAATTCCCCAGTGCTTGTCTCACACTCACCCCAGCGTGCTGCAGGCTGGGCTCCCCTCAGGACCTGGGACTGGGGACACCACAGAGCTCCATGTCTGCTACACCTGTGCTTTGCTGCCTTATTTTTCTGTTGCTATTGCTCCTGCTTGCAACTTGGCATCATGTTTGGAAATTGGGTTTTGATTTTTCGTTGCTTTTTATTTAATGTTACTGTCAAGGCAGATGTATTTTCTTTTCCTTGTACACTATAGAAATAACTAAAGGTTCTTAAAAAAATTTAAATCAATTCAGCTTTTTGAAACTGCATAATTGAAGAACTCTGAAATAATTGGCTTATTATAGTGCACCCATAAAAATGAATTTGCATCTCATTTATGAACTATTAGATTCCTTATTACATGCGACTGATTGTTCTTAATGTGACTTGCATATAATTTAGCATTCTTTACTCATACATTTTGTAGCTAAACAGTGGGGGAGGGAAGTTCATCCCAAAATCATGGTACCAGAATGTAGATTGCAGAGCCACTGCTCCTGCATGGTGTGCTCTCAGTTTGTCTCTCTGTTCCCCTCACAGTCCTGTGCTGAGGTGCAGAAGCCCCAGACCAGCCAACTGATTTTTTCCTGACCTTATTCCCCCCAGTAAGGCCTAGCCATGATTGCAAATGACAAACCCAACTGCAGGTACCCAAATGATTTCCCACAGCCAATGCACATACCCTGCAGCCCATGGCAGAGCCTCACCTGCGTCAGTCACCTGTCAAGATTTCCTCACGTCCTCATTGAAGACTAGAAGTTGGGTAGTTGTAAAAGTAAACTCCTTTATTGCATGGCTAAATCAGTCCCACAAAGGCAAAGTTATCAGAGCCCACAGCAGTTTGCAGACACCTTCTAACATGAAGTTTCCCAGTCCCAAGTAGAAGCAGCAGCCACAGCACTCTTAATCATGAGCATCTTATCAGTAGCAGCTGCAGCAGTAGCAACAACAGCAGCATTTGTGATGTTTCGTGAGCCTCTCTGCACTCTCAAAGTAGAGCATTTTTATTTCATTTTTAGCCAATTAGGCTTAGACACGAATTTCTTACAATAGTGTTGGGCCTATCCTAAGCTAAAACTGATGTGCGACAATTTTCATAAATTCTTAAACAAATTCTACGCATGTAGCTTTATCTGTTCCGTCTAGGAATTTCTAGTAAGGCTACATTATTTTTGTTATGACTAGAATTTAACTATCTTTGCAAGAGGCAATGTTACTGAACTATAAACTAGGTATTAGGTGTTTTTCTTACTTACTGACACAGGCTCTTATTTGTTTAAGGCACTTAAAAATCCTCTATTTAAAACTAAACTTGCATTTCTGTCTCATGTCTGCGTGGNTGCAGACATGCCACCAAGAGCAGCACAGGCTGCTGGGATCACCTCTGAAGTCCTCACCTCAGCAGGGGGGGGTGGCTCTTCCCCAGAGCTCCCCAGAGCTGCAGCAGAGATGGTTCTGCACCCCCCAGGAGCCAGGCCAGTCCCCTATAGCTGCTGCCTGAGCCCATTTCTGCCCCTTCATCTTCTCACTGTCCAGCCTTGTTGGCCCTGGTTTGGGCAGAGGTGGTTGTGTACCTCAAAACCTGTGAAAGGTTGTGATGAGGTTTCAGAGTTCACAGGTTAAGCAGAGCTGATCTGTGAGCTTTTCCAAGGCAGGAGCTCTGCTGCCCTGGCCTTTGAGGGATAAAAGTGTTATCCTGACAAATCCATGCTGCTTTTCAAAGCTGTGCAGCACAGCTGGGGTCTGGGAGCAGGGCTGCTGGCAGGGCAGGGAAGAGCAGCCTGCTGTTTTCTTTGGGAGGAAAGGTGGAAATACATTTTTCAAAGCAGCTAGTTGTTTTGTTAATGTCTGGTTTTAAGGCCCAAATGAATGTGTTTCCACCTCAGAAGGTAGATTCTAGGTGCAATTTAAAAGATTCCTTTCAGCTTTCACTAGCTGGCAATCAAAAGCGCCCATCATCTTGGATCAAACATTCTAATTCTTCGATATAAATTTGTAGATTTGAGGGAAGAAGAAATCAGTGTGCAGTTGAGCTGTAAGATCTACTCCCTCCCTCCCCCTTCTATTTTTTGTGTATGTGCTTTGCTCATGGTTTGCAAACACTGCTGTTTGTTTTTTTAAAGCATACATTGAAAGGACACACGGTGATTACTAATAAACCAAATTCAGGTGGCAAAAACTGGAGACAGCAGAGGGAAGTTCATATACCTGTCACCATGTTCATTATTCAGCCCTGTGTGTGCTTTTCACTGCTACAGATCACATCCAGACACAATGCTGATTATCTGTGCAGGAGGTCGCTTTTGCATGCCAAAGGAAAACACTGCTATGTCTTGCTAATTTGATTTTAATATCTGTGCCATGCCATTCTTTGGCCTAGAAATTAGCTTGCTTTTTACTAATATAATTGGCTCATTAAAACATCTTCTGTAGGAGATGGGGAGATACCCACAGTCCTTATGGGACTTGGAACATACTAAAGTAAGCAGATGACAGTTCCTGATCCAACAAGAGCTCATTTGGAGCACAAAGAGAGGAACACAGTCATTGCAATTTTCTTAATAAGATTTTGAGGTGATTTAGGGTCCAGTCTTTGGAATGGAGATGGAAACACTGGAACTTAGAAGATGCAGCCCTTGTAGGACTTCTGTGGCAAGATGGAACAGGTAGTTACAATCCATTCTGTAAGTTTGCACTACTTTGTATGTTTAATCATTTTAACTTCCCTGGCCAGGAATCATTTTAACTCTGGCCAGTTGTGAAGATGTACAGAAACAGAAAAAAGTTGCACCAAAACAGTCTCCCTTGGTCCCAGTAACTAAAACATTTTAGGTTTTGCAACCTGATCATACAGTTTTTGTATTTCCTTCCTTCACCTGCTGCCACTTATCACCTGGAGTGAGTCCCTGGGAGGGAAATAACCCTGGCTAGAGCCACTGATTTCATGTCTCCCACTGCCTAGAGAGGATAAGAGATAGACAGATGAGGAAGGGACAAGTGTTACTTCTGCCATAATGGTGAGGATGGAGCAGTAACCTTCAATAAATAGATCACCTGCCTGTCCTGGATCCCAGCTCCAACAGTCAGCCTCCTGTCCCCAGGATGCTCATTGAATTCCCTCTTTGTACAGTATCCTTCAGACAGGACTCCTGGAGAAGTCCTATCCTAGACAATCAATCGCTGAGCCTGGAACGAGTTTGAGAGACTTATGCTAATCATATTTAATTAGTATGTGCAAATGATTCTAACTAAATGTAGACTTCCCTTAGTATCTTCAATTAAAAGCTCTGGATGTACTCCAAAGTTACAAATTCCTTCCCTGAGCAAGTAGGGAATGATAATGAATTATTGCTAATATAGTCATAAAGCTTTTATTTGCATAAGTAATATGAAGCTAATGTGTGGATAAAATTAAACTTGAAAATGAAATATTATTAAAACAAACCCGTTAATGAATTTGGACATATTACTGAGCAGGTATATTTGGCAGCTGGCTGGAACAGATAACTCCAATAGAAGTCTAGCAGGATCAAAATCAATATTGAACATTGCATAGCACAGTGAAGAGAGTTGAGCAAGTTAGATGTGCTCATTGCCTCAGTTCTGATGTGCTTCACCACTGTTTGCTTTTGCAATCATAACTTAACCAAGACAAGGTGAGAATGCAGGAAGGGGAACCAAATCCTCGGATTTGAGTATTTAATTCTGATTTTTACTGTTTTAATTAGACTGGCTTGATGCTCTAAATTTTCACTAGTGTGGAATAAATATTGAAGACTAAAAGTCATGTTATAGGTAGATGGTGGTCACACATACTGCTTATAGCAGCAGGATTGGTTGTTACTATATTAAAAGTTTTACTACCAAGGCTGGACTTTTTTCTCCTTGAAATATTTCACTGATCACTTTTTACTCCTTCTCATACTGCAGAAGGCTTTCCTCAACCCCTTGTGGATATGTTAATGCTGGGCTGCAACTGTTTGTATTTATTTTGTTTACTATTTTAATTTGAGGAATTACTCTGAACTAAAATAATCTTAAGACCAGAATAGGATCAGGTGGTAGAACTTACTTCAAAACAGTAACTTCTGCCTCTGTAATAACCTGTAGAAAGACAAGAAGTGAAGAATTTTGATCAGTTTTTTCTTTCTTCCATGATCACACATGAACCAGAATCCAAGCACCATGTGTCTGTTGGCTTGGGATGTTGTTTGTTTTTTACTGTGGCTTCCTGACAAAACCTGCAAGAATAATTGCTGTGCTTGCCTCCAGTCACTCTGGAGCAGCCCTGCTGCTGCCTCTCACACACAGCTCCTCACTTCTGTGCAGACACTGCCATTGAGACACCTCTGACACAGGATGGACTCACTGAGTGTGGGGATTAGCAGGAGGAGAAGTATTTTCAGGGCTGAGGTTCCATTATCATGTCTGTGAAGTTAATTAATTTTCTCTTTTGTGCAGGAGGATTACGTACTTCACCTTTTTGCAGAGACCAAAGTTCTGACACCTGAAAAGATGAAACCTGTCAACTCCAGCTGATATCACAGCCTGAGTGGGAAGGCCTGTGTTGCCTCTCACTGTCTCAAAATTTTCCCTGCTCCTCTCTCTCTGCTCTTCCAGAGTTGGTGTTTCAGAAATTACTCCACCAAGTTGTTCCATTTTTGTGGGGCTTGTGTGCCTGACCCACCTATACTGCTTTGAAAATTCCAGTCCTTAGGAATCCAGTGTTGCTTTAGGGTGCAAAAAGAATGTTAGATTTTCCTTTATTTTTCCCTTATATTCCATATGAATGGTTTTCCTGGGGAAAAAAACCAGACATATCTCCTCCAATGTTTTATTTCAGATACTTTTACCATTTTTTATACAGAATGCAATTAATTTTCTCTCAGCACTAAGAGCAGCCTGTGCAGCCAGTGACTCTCACAGGTGCCAGAACCTCATGCTAGGGACACTGTTTTGTGTCAGGAGCAGAGCTGGATACATGGGATAGCATGGATTATCACCATTTTGCAGACTTTTTTTTTTCCATTTCTGCACATATAGGCATTACATTTAGCATTTCTACTTATTTTTATGCAATTTTTTTTATACTTGCCAAGCTGACAAGTTACACCTTTCCTTTTGGTGATGCAATTGTCTCCTAACTCAGTGATAAGGGAAAAGTAGTAGCAAGCTGGCTGTGTTCATTGTAAGAGTGTTGGCCCCTCAGAGACCAGATGGAGATTTGCTGTTTGCACCAGGAAGGAACTGGAAGAACAGCTCCCACTTTTCCCACCTCCTTGGGGTTTGTTTTGTTGGATTGTACCAACAGAGGTTTCCAGCATGGGCGTCTGTGTTCAGCACAGCTGCAGATGACTCTTGCTGTGTGCTGGGGCAGGAGAACAAAACCCTTTGGTGCAGGCAGGGACTGCTGGCACTGGCACTGCCTCTCTCTCCAGCACCCAGCCCTGAGCAGGCGCAACCCCCGCGAGCTGCACGTGAAAAATGAGGTTCCCTTTCCTGATAAAATTCAAAGAGTTTACTAAAAAGACAATGGGAGACAGAAATAAAGTAAAGGGTTAAAAATGGCTGGGTGCTTGACATTCAGCCCAGAGCACACTGTTATCTTCCGAGGTTGCCTTTAAATACTTTTCCTGTTACATCATCCTGTTGCATATTCATAGACCTTTATGCATATTCATATTTTCCCAGAAACTGTTCAGCATGGCCACTCCTTGGGCCCACCTTTTTAGAGCATGTGTGTTTCTGGTCTGTGGTTTTATTGTCACCTTCAGTTGGGCCTTGGTCCACATTTTCTTTAGATGGCAGATGCTGATAGTTGGTGTATCAATAGCAGGGTCTTCATCACATGTTCACTGCATCTTATCCTGACCAAACAGACAGTTCACTCATAATTATATCAGCTACCACTACTACCATGTCTAAGTTTTTGTTAATAGCAGAAATAAAAATAAATACACATATAGCATTCTACATAAATTATACATATAGCATTCATCTTAATATTTGTGAAAAGCCAACTTTATAATATGTATTTATAACACGTACAATGCATCTTACAGGTCTTGCCCGTTCTAAGAGCTTGACATAATCAGGTTATGAGGGTTCGTGCAGCCTGAATTACCATGTTTCTGAATTTTGGCATGCTTGTGTCAAAATTAAGATCTAGTTCTGTTCCCTGGAGGCTGTGAATAAACAGGAAGTGATGGGAATAAGCCCCGAGTTTGTTGGTGGGGAGGTGTTTTAATGTCTTCCCTGGAACACAACTCTGCTTGCTTTCACCAGAGAACTTCATGTTCAGAGTGTGTAAGTTCTAAACAGCTGAAGAGGAACACACAGGCCATGGTTTATAGATCTCCAGCAATAGCTGAGTGGATTTAAACTGCTTTTATAAATAGATAAGAACAAACTGTGACTCTGCTGATAACTTGTGCAGTTGGAACTGCTGACTTCTTAAGCCCTGGAAATTGGGCTTTATAATGGAAATAGTAAGTCTGTGAACCTTAATTACAGTTGCAGTGCTGGCCACAGCCACCTTTTCACACACAAGAAGAATTCAATATGAGGGGGTGACCACAGTAGAAACAAGCTGTCATGAATTATATTAGTTGTGAATGTGGACTTTGGCCATGCTGGTCACCTTAGCCAACCTGAGAAAAGTTATTGAACTGAGCGTGGGCTGGGTCAGCACTAGGAAAATAAAATGGAAACTATGATTAACCTTTTATGTACCATGTTTTCATGAGTCAGTTTCAATATCTCAGTGGAAATGCTCTTGTATTGCTTTGTTATTAAGGAAGCTTGGGGAGATTTGACAAAATGCTAAAAGTTAAATCAGAAATGAATGTTCAGGTGTGAGTTTGCTCAGCTGTGCTTTCATTCACTATCCTGCCTCAGGTTCAGAAGAATTCAAATACTGAAATGGTGTATCATCATTTTGAAATGCTCAGAAGACAAGGCCAATGTTTCATCAATTTATGTTTGTCCCAAATGGCCTCTATATCCAAGAGTGTGCTTGGAACTCTAGATTATAGGCATAAAAAGATGAAGAGTATTATAATGATTTCCTTTAAAAGAAGACTAAGACTTGGGGAGTATGATGAAAGTCAGCTACAGCATGAGCATTTTTCTTCTGAGTAGTTCTTCAAAGGAGTACAGTGTCAAAATCAAAAGAGATGACAAGGGTATGTTGTCTATTACTATACATAAGCAAACAGATGGTTTACTTTTTCTCCTCTTTTAAATATGTAACTCCTACGGTCTCATTATGTCTCTTGGAATGGTTTCAGATATTGATTTAGTTTGCAAAACTGAGTTCATTGAATAACAGCTATATCACAATTTCAAATCTATTAGAAATACAGCTTGCCAGAGGATCTGATGGTTTACTTGACTGTCAATAATAAAATTGTACAAGCCATGAATCACTTTGGACTCTTTAACAGTATTCCATTTCTCTGTACCAGGGACAATGCTGCCTCTATTAGCTGCTGGGAGCTGTGGGAGCTTTCCTGGTCCTTTTGATGGAGTTTCATTGTCTCGTGGTATTTGTGGGAGTGATTCCCTCCCACCAGCTGCTTCTGAAGTTTATCCTTTTCCTCCTCTGTCCCACTCAGCACTTGCTGCCAGAAGAAGGAGAGATTTGGGTCCTTGCTGCTGGTTTCAGGTGAATGCTCATTGCTGCTTTATTTTTCTTCTTTTTTGGTCTTTTTTTTACTTAGGTTGTCAGTTTCTCCTCTGCCTCAAGGAGTGTAAAATACAGAGGGACAAGTACTTCCTTTTCTTTTGCTAACTGTAACTAACTGTTCTGCCCAGAACAATATCTTGTAACCTGGTTTGTCTCTCACGATGATGTATTTCATACAAGCCCTTCTGAGAAATAAAACTATCCCTGAGAGCCCAATTTTTTTAGACAAATGAATGAGGTGATATTTGTGGATTTTAGAAACCCAAGTGAGGCACAGTGTTATCAGTAACCTTCCTGGAACACTGATGATTTTTATCATTTAATCTGTTATTAGTTCAAAGCATGATTGTTTCCTTAATCTGCAGTACAGAGCCCTGTTGGGTCCCTTGACACAAAAGCCCTTGCTTGAACCTGTTTGTTTTTGATGAAGGGACACCTGGGGAGCAAACTCTCATGGAAAATTAGTTGACCTCAAATGTCTACACAAGGTGTTGCCATTTCTACAGAGTGTGCTTTGGGGAGTGTGTTCTGTCTTCCTAATTAATCACAATTTTCAACACAATGCAAAGAACCCCGTAAAGAAGGACTCAATGCCCAAAAGGAGCACAGGCAGTTCTTACACTGTGACAGGACCTGTTTCATGAACATCTGGCTCCAGTTTGTAGCTGGGCTGGGGGTTTGAGCCACAGCCTCCTGGCTTTTTAATAGCAATGAACTGCTGGGCTCAACTCAAAGGTTGTGGCATGAGAAAATGGGAAAACATAAATAAATATCATCTTTTTCCTTTCCAGTGGGATCTGAAATAGGTTGAGGTATGTAAATTGGGCCTGGCTTTACACACAGGAAACAAGCAGCAGGATCTGAATTGGGACTGAACTGAGGACAGCCCTTGGCTGCCAGGACAGGCAGTTCAGTCAACCCTGTACCAATTTCAAGGTGGTTTACATGGTAGATTTTAAATTTTATGTCAATGGCAGCTGCCCAGGATGTGGAAGTGCTGATTTTTAATGTAGAAGAAGGGAAGCAGTTTTCCCAACTTCTTTAGGGGTCCACCTCTTCTCACTTCTCCAACATCAACAGTAGGGGCAGCACTGAAAAATACAGCTTACTTCATCCTAGGCCCAAATCTTCTGTTAAGAGGCTACATTTGTTTCAGGACCCTGAATCTTGGAACAGGTCTTGCACTTGAGTGCCTGGAGTCTCTGCACACATCCCTGGGTTCATGATGCTGAGCTGCTTACTCTGTCTTAGGCTGTCAGGAATTCTGGCCAGCTTCATGGGCATGGAATTGCCTCCAGTTCTGTCTTTCCCTGCAGTCTCAGCTGCACAGGCAGGGATCAGCAAGTTGAGACGTGGCTGCTTTTGTAATTTAATGTCTGTCTTCTGCTGAAATGCATCCAGAGTCACCTGCAGAGGCTCCCTGAGTGACAGCAAATCCAGCAAGCTGTGCTGTGATCTGAGTCTGGCAGGACAGACTGAGAGCAGAGGGGCTGTGAGAAATCTTCTGTTCCCTGCCTGTTGTTTTCTTCAGGGTGATAATAACGCAGGGTGGTATAACCCACAGTGGACATAGTCTGACTAGCCAAAATGATGGCCTTTGGCCCCAGACTCAAACCAAGAAGAGTGTTCATGTACATTGCAGTATTTAAGGTGTATTGATGACTGTGAGTCTGACCCTCAGCTGTCTTGGATCACAGGAAGCTGGTTTGGGCTGCAGCAGAAAGGAGTTTCTAGCTTGGTATTTCAGAATCAGAATCAGAATCAGAATCATTAGGTTGGAAGAGACCTCCAGGAGCATCAAGTCCAACCCAACACCAACACCTCAACTAAACCATGGCACCAAATGCCACATCCAGTCTTAAACACATCCAGAGATGGTGAATCCACCACCTCCCCAGGTAGACCATTCCAGTACTTTATTACTCTTTCTGTAAAAAACTTTTTCCTGATATCCAGCCTATATTTCCCTTGGTGCAGTCTGAGACTGTGTCCTCTTGTTCTGTCATTTTCTGCCTGGAGAAAGAGACCAACCCCCAGCTGTCTACAACCACCCTTTAGGAAGTTGTAGAGAGTGATAAGGTCACCTCTGAGTCTCCTTTTCTCCAGGCTAAACATCCCCAGCTCCCTCAGCTGTTCCTCACAGGGTTTGTGTTCCAAGGCCCTCACCAACCTTGTTGCCTCCTCTGGACACACTCAAGGACTTTTCCAACAACTTCTTCTACTTCACTGGGTGAAAATTTCCCTGGCTGTGAACCTGGGCCCAGAGAATGGTGGTGAGTGGTGGCCAGTCACTAGTGGGGCTCCCCAGGGCTCAGTATTGGGGTCAGCTGTTTAATATCTTCATCAGTGATTAGGATGGGGGATCGAGGGCACCCTCAGTAAGTTTGCAGGTGACACTGAGCTGGGTGGGCAGGAAGGCTCTGAAGAGGGATCTGGGCAGGCTGAAGCTCAGAAGGTTCAGGAAGGACAAGTGTTGGGTCCTGCACTTGGGTTGCAGCACTACAGGCTGGGGGAGGAAATGTCTCAGCAGGAAGGGACTGGGGGCTGTTGGTTGACAACTGGCTGGATATGAGGCAGTGTGTGCTCAGGTGGCCAAGCAGCTGAGGGCATCCTGGCCTGTATCAGCCACAGTGTGGCCTGCAGGACCAGGGCAGTGACCACAGTGACCACCCACCTGTACTGGCACTGGTGAAGCACCGTGACCTCTGAGTTCAGATTTAGGTACCTCACTTCAGAAAGGACACTGAGGTGCTGGAGGAGCTCTGGTGTCCAGAGAAAGGCTGGGAAGCCTAGAAAACATGTCCTGTGAGGAGTGGCTGAGGGAGCTGGGGTTGTTTAGTCTCATTCCCTACAACTACCTGAAGCGATGGCGTAGCCAGGTGGGACTCAGCCTCTTCTGCCATATCTCAAGTGAAAGGACTAGAGGAAATGGCCTCAAGTCATGCCACAGGAGATACAGATTAGAAAATAATAACTACTGTAAAGAGTGGCCAGACACTGGAATAAGTTGCCCACAGAAGTGGTGCATCACCATCTCTGGGAGTGCTCCAGAGGTATTTGGATATGGCTCTTGGGGATGTGGTTTAGGGGTGAACATGGTCGTGCTGGTTTGATGGTTGGATTCAATGAACTTGAAGGTCTCTTCCAGCCTTGATGATGCTGTGATCCCACTGAGCTGCCACTGGTGAGGTCAGCCTGGGTGTCGGGTTCTTTGGGCCTTGGTGTTTTATTTTGTTCTGTTTTTATTTGCTTGTGTTGGCACTGATCTCTGGAAGACAGTAAAAATATTTATTCAGCACAGGCAGGGTGACAGATATCTCTTGTATGAAGAACTATTTGATGAGCTGTTAGTTTTGAGTGCCTTTCCTATTCATTGAACTAATTAGCTCTACAAATCTTGCTGTCAACCAGTCATATAGCCACTTATTTATTTCCCCATGTGCAGAATTTTTACTTTGCTGCATGTACACAGAGCTGTAAAACCAAATGCACCAAAAATTGTCTCTTAGTTGGATATAAATGGAAACAAAATACACTTGGAATTATTATTACATGTACCATTAATTTTTATTTGAACTGTCTTATAAAAATGCCAAGCTGCTTTCATTGTTTTTCACTGTTGCACTCATGTAATGAGTGTAATGCTCGTTTACTGCATTACTGGGAGAGTATGAAAATGCCTGTGTCTGAGACAGGGAAGAATGGAGGCTTTATAGTGCTGACCACATGAGCACCTGGAGGCTCCAGCTGTCACCAATTGCTATGGTTCCTTAAAATTACTGCTACGTTTTAACCTCCTCTTGTGCTTTCTCTCCTTCTGCAAGCCTTGCTTTTTTTTTTTTTTTTTTTCAGCCTTTTAACCATCCTAGTGAGTGGAGTTAAGCATTTAATGCAATTAAAGCATTTCAAGCTCATGCCAGTGCAGCCTGGGCTCTGCTGTGCTCTGTCACAGCAAGCCTGGCTGGTCCTGGCAGTGACAGTGCAGAGGGCATTCTCATGAAAGAGAGACAGAAAATGTGCTTTGTGGGAAGGAAAAATGTGAGTTATGTGATTCCAGGCACAAATATCTCTGGTGATTTGATTGCTGTGGCATTTCTGATTTGGGACAGTATCATGTGGGCTCTGGAGACTCAGCAGGATCTGCCAGCAAGCAGGGCTGCTCATGCAGAACTTTGAAGTGGGACCCAGGAAGTGAATGATCACCCTGTGAAGTACAGCCAGATGTTTTATAGCTGCACAGTTGCCTTCTAAAATTACCTGTAGTCCCTGGAAGTTTTGTGATGTAATGGCCAACTGGAGTTATGCTGCCTGTTGGAAAGGGATTTTCCATTTTGTAACCTGGTCTCTCCAAAGTAATCACAGCCAAGATTCCTCTACAACATATGCAGCATCCTCTGCCCCTTAAAATGGAGCTCATGGAGATTTTGCCAGTGTAGAGCTGTGCCATCACTGGTCTGGTTTGTAATGGATCACAGGGCACTAATTTCTTTTCTCAAGTTAGGCAATGGTTTTAATTTTTTTTTGTATTGTAATGTCTTCCCTCGTCCCCAAGTATTAAAGACTTAAAACCATCTCATTTTGGAAACAGAGGTGATGGAATTGTGTAGTATCTGCTGCAAGCACAAATTGAACTACATGTGAAAGAAGGCATTTACATTGTTTTCCTTCCCACCCACTTCAAATGAAGGACAGACCAACAGAGTGTGTGCAGCCCAGCACAATGAGAGCTGTAGAAAGGAGAACTGCTCCACAGAACTGTGCTGATTAGTTTCCAAGTGCTCTTATTTGACTAGTAGAGACGTGTGCCCAAGCTTGATGCGTGGATCCTGGCAAATGGGAGAGTGTTTGGGAAAGGGTTACAGGGAAGATTTCAAAGTCATGTACTGTAAAGAGAGACAGAGACTTTCAATCTCTTTACCTTTGAAAAGAAGAGTAAATGATTACTTGAAGAAGAAATCTTCAAAGACTCCTCAGAGATCACTAGAACATGTTGGGCAGCCATAGCCCAGTGGCTCAATGGCTGAGCTGGAAGGGTTGAGGTCTGGATGTGAGTGAATATTTGAGCAGCTTCAGAGCATTGGGCAGTTGTTGCTGCTTGAAATCTGTGGTCACAGCTGAATCCTCAAAGCTGTAGATCTGATGAAGCTGTGACTCAAGTGTTGTGGTTCATGTTGGACAGGTCAGATAACCATAGTGGAGCAATGGCAAAAACAATGTACTGAGGTTTCAGATAGAATTTGACAAGTGCACCTAGGCAATGTGGCTGCCTCTGGTATCTGTGGAAGGCACTCAGTCATCAAGATGATGGCAAGAAAGCAAAAATTAGTAAATGAAAATTATAAGGAAGACTCTAGGCCTGTTCTTTGGTCCATTCTGTGTTGGTTCTCTTGATGCATTATGAAATGTTGAGGTGGCATACAGACATTAAAGGAAACCTGATCCCTTCTCTAAAGTGTGTAATACCTGTCTGTGGGGAGAATGAAATCTGCAGATGATGGAAATATGTTTAAACCAGGACAAGTCCTGAGAGTTAAAACTCCTCAATATCAAACTCTGCCTAACAGCTGATGAAGTGGGACTCCATCTGTGCAGCCTGTGGATGTGCATTTTTGGAAGTGGAGTAGGAGAGATGAGAAGAGGGCTTCAAACACTTGAAAGGAGAGGCTTTGAGTTTCATATTTCAGTGTTGCACAGGCACTTATTTACCCTGCACAAAGCCTCCATCTCTTCATGCTGTTTATGTAACCACAATGCCTCCTTTGCATTCGGTCTCTTCTTAAATTTCCTTCCCATCAGCCAGACCTCACCCTATGGAAGTTCTCCACTCAGAGCACTTCCATCTGGGAAATTTTTTAACTTTTCCTTCCAGAAATGTGCAGTTATCACAAGAGTTCTAAGCCATTTTCCAGCTGGGACAGAAACCAGACAGGTTTGACTTCTACAAGAGGAGTTGAGCTGTAACATCCAGACTCTGCTTGCCCCAAGGTCAGAGAGATCTGGAACTGGGCTGTAACTTGGCCTACACTGGGTTATTGACAGCAGCTCTGAGAGTGATGCCTTGGGAAGCCTGACCTGAAACAGAGGCTGGACAGAGCTAGAGAATAAAGTAGATAATTACTGAAAGGCCTTTAGGGAACACTTTGTGAAGGACAGGAGTCTGGCCAGGGCTACACCCAGGATGGACTGAGAATGGTCACAAAATGGCTGACTGGTCAGATCTTACATTTTTATAAGTTTTGGTCCATTAGCATATTGTCCAATGGGGTTTAATTGTCCAATTCCAGCTCCAGGCTGTGAGGTCCCATCCTTCTTGTTCCTCCCTTCAGCCACCCTTGTTTGTGCTTTTGGGCCTGAAAGTTGTCCTTGGTGTGCAGCAGGAAAAGGATTTGTTTTGTCTCCCTGCTCTGTGAAGACCTGACTGACACTTGATATGAGGCTCAGAGCTGCACCCCTGGGCAGCACAGAATCTGAAAACATGAAAGCTCAAACTTAAGGCATCAAGAGGACACCTCTGCTGATGTTAGCTCACTGATCCTGCTGCCTCTTTGGTGCTGCAGTCCCTTGTGGTCACCAGGAGAGCACAATGTATTATTTCATTTGCTTTCTTCAAGCATCCAGTCCACAGTGTTGCTTCATCTGAAGCTTTCCTTGAGAGAAAATGCTGTTATGGTACCCAGCTCCTCAACTTCTGAAGAGGAGAAAAAGCTAGTTTGTTGAGGTAAATGGAAAGATTTTGCTTGAGCTATGAGGGCTTTTGATCCAAGAGTTAACCTGAAAGGCATTGAGACATGCCAAAGGAAAAGAAATTGGTTTTAAAAGGAAATACATATCACATTAGAATAAATTACAAGATAATGGGGTTTACTAAAGTGGGGTTTATGAGAGTTGAAACTAGAGTGGTCTTTTAATCCATGATGGCTGCTCATTTATTGTAATAGTAAGTTTACAGAACCTATAGTAAAAGAGACCATAAAAGATGTAACTTTTAAAAATTATGCTGTAAACCCCATTAATTCCTCTGTACCCAGTTTAAAGGAAGCGTGGCATTATGTTAAAAACATTTGTCCTTGCAGACTCTTCCTCAGAGTGACAAATCTCAGTGGTGTCATTTTCCAGATGTGTTTGATTATAAGTCATACTTTTACCTCAAATTGTAGGAAGCTCAGTGTTCAGGTTTATGCTTATCTTTGAGTTTTAATTCAACTTATGGCACGTGTAATATTTTCTTTAGTC
Organism: Illadopsis cleaveri; assembly: GCA_013399915.1. Lineage (NCBI taxonomy): Eukaryota > Metazoa > Chordata > Aves > Passeriformes > Timaliidae > Illadopsis > Illadopsis cleaveri. Next base: position 19,021 of record VXBB01012710.1, read on the forward strand.
CTAACACGTCGTTGTCAACTCTACAGAGTATATTTTAGTACAGTTTTGAAACATTTCTTTGGTAGTAAGCACTTCTGTCTTGGCAATACTAGAAATGCTTTTCCATATCAGCAGCAGTGCATGAATGCTGAACACTCACTGGAGAATTGGGCTGGGTGTTGAGAGAGAGTCTAATTCAAAAAAGCAAATGCATTACTGGTAATCGTATTTAGGAAGTTAATGTAATAAAATTAAGAATTAGTCATCTGTGATGAAGTGGGTTTTTTCATACACAGAATTTTTCACATCCCCAAATTTCTGAATAAAAGTACACCCTGGAAGGAATTATACCAGAGAAAAGTCACTTACAGCCCCTCAGGACCTTGGGGTCTGTTTCTACATCCTGCACTCAGGATGCCACTGGGGAAGAATTCACCTCTTTCAAAGAGGCTTTGCTGCCTGTAGGTACCTGTGGCACACCCAGGTGAGGTGCCCTGGGCTGAAGCACCACTGCCCTGCTTTGCTGAGGGTGTCCAGATTTAGCCCTGAGCTGCAGCAGGTCCAGGAACTGCCCGAGGCACCAGAGAGGAGTTTTTGCCTGGAGAAGACACAAATTATGTTCTGTTCATAAAAGAGCATTTTCATTTCTTCTGTGTCCTTATACTAATGTGTTAGTAATTTTGCATTCCTTTCCAAACTGGAGTTCCTTCTCTCTCACCAGTACTTGAGTGTTTGAAAGCCAGGGTGGGGTTTTTTTCACAGACAGATTGCCAGGGGTCCACAAGGATGCCTGTTGTAAGATGTAGATCCAGTCACACATCGAAGCAACATTTTATTCTGTTTTATTTTATCAGAAAAAACTTACACTGAGGAAAGCCACGGCCATTTTTAATGCTGCTGTTCATCATTTATCATTTACCAGCTACAATAAAATTTGGGGGAGCAACCAATGTTCTCAGTGACATATTAGTGCAGATCTCCTTGGACCTTTATTGCCATGCTGGTTAACTCTGCAGGGGGAGGTGGGCAGAACCTCTGGGAGGGCTGCACTGAATACTGTATTTAACAGTGGAGGGGAAAAAAAGCCTGGTAAAGTTTTCAGTAATCTTGGCTTGAAGGGTAATTTTCTTGTCAACTCTATAATTAATGCACCACACGTTACAGTAGCCCATTGTTATTCCAGAATGCCAGGGTGCATTTCACACTGAATGGCTGTTTAACAAAACACTTGGCAGATTTATTACCCTCAGGTGATTCTGTCAGTCAGCATTTCCCCATGTTCAACCTGAAGGAGGCAGAATCAATTTTGGTATCTACTTAGTGAAAATCCAGGCTCTTTAAATTAAACCACACACATATGCAGAGGCCCCTAGAAAATCAGGACTAGTATTGGATCTTCATCTTTTAGCAGGGAAGTAGGAATTACTCTGGCAAACTCCTCAGATTTTTCCCTCCACAATCAAGGCATCACCTGCCACTTCCAATATCTCACAGGAACTATTTGTGGTCATTTTCCCATCATGTCTTGAACATTATGTTTGGGTTTTTTTGTTACTCTACAGTAAGTACTGAGCACTTATTTGGCAGTGTCAGAAACAGGTTCAGCAGCGACTGGGTATGGAGTGAAAATCCTGAAACAAAGGAGATGTCACACTGAATTTGCTGTTGCCAGTTCTGCAAAAGAATTCAAGTAATGATTTAACACTGGAGGGATATGAGCGGCACAGAACTTTTTCAAAAACAAGGTTGGTTTAAATTTCTTGTTACAAAGTATTAGAATTCCAAGGATGAAAATGTTTTCTTTTACTTTTTCAGTAGGAGAAGGATGCTGATAGAAGATATGTATAACCCAGGTATGAAGGTACAGAAAAAATACAGGAGAGAAACAAGAAATTTATGTTACAAGTTTGAAGCAGCAAAACATCATTAAATAATTTTCCTTGTGAGACACCACAATCTTCCATTCTTTTAAAATAATCTTGGAAGATTCTATGAAAATTTGTTATTCCATGAAAATGGATTACAGTCAGTTTATCCACTTTTTCCTCACTGCTCACCTTCTGTCACATTTCTTCTTTTATTACTATGCTTTCCAATATTTTCTTTTTTAGTTTTGAAATTTATAAACTGCCAGAACTTTAATTTCTTTCCTGTTTCACAGTAGATGTTTTTGCCAGAAGCTGAAAAGTCAGTAAAGAATAAAGGCAGGAGTGAAGGGAGGGATGTTACAGCTCCCACACCTGACCTTAACTGATCTTTTATTAACAGTAAAGGAAGGGAAATAGAATTAAAAAAAAATCAACAGGTATTTTCTTCCTCAAGTATTCAAATAATTTTAAAAGGCTTATTTTTCACTTATAACTTCGAGAAAAAAAGAGAAAAATGTGTCCATTGCATGACATAGCCTAGAGAAGGAGCACTTGGAAAAATAAAGATTCCAGATTAAGAACTTCAGTGAGCTTAAAAAAATACATAAATCCCACAGGCTGGTCATCTAGGTACTGCACCTGGTGAAACGCCTGTAAGATCAGGTTCCCTCATCAGAGGAAGCAAGGTGCATTAAGGAGGGCAGGTTGTTCTGCAGTCAGTCCTTGCCACTCCTTAGCCCAGCTGGTGACAATCCAGCTGCCCTTACCAGCCTGGGGGGGGTGCTCATGGTCACTCAGGTGTTGTGCTGGCACAGAGACACTGAGTGTGACACGGAGTGTGACACTGAGTGTGGCAGCAGCACTGGGGGGACTCTGCTCCAACAGGGCTCATGTTGAGAGCTTGAGTTAGGGACCAGCACAGGCACAGGAAGCAGCAGCTGGTGTACAGGTTCCCCAGGAACTGGGGAGAGGGCAGGAAGGGCATTGGGAGCTTTCCCTCCCCCTCTGGAGCTGGGGGATGTGGCTCATCCCCGCAGTGACCCCAGGTGGATCTGGGCAGGGGGCTGGGGCTCTGTGTTTGGTGACAGAGCCAAGGCAGCCTCAGCTGGTTTACAGTCACAGAAGATGGGGGAGGTTTGGGAGTCAATGAAGTGTTTTCTAATTGGTGCCAGACCTTGCCATGTTGTTGCTAGTGTTAACAAAGGTNAATGATTCACTCTCAAGTTACACTGAGGAATTGGGTAATCCTGTTTGACTGGTAGCAAGACAAATGACTGCCACTGTGAAGGAATTGGGTGGGTATTTGTTACAGCCAGGATTGGCTTAGTCAGGCAGTTCTACCCTTACCAGGTCATGTTTTCTCAGCAGCTTTGGATGTTGGTGTGCTGGACAGAGGAAAGGTGAGCAAAGGTGTTCTCCCAGTGCAGGTGAGTGCACCTGCAGTGCAAACCCCACTGTGGATGTGACACTGCACAGCAAACGCACAGGGGCCAGGGCTGATCAGACAGAGGCACCTGTGCCACTGAGCTGCCACCACAGTGGAGCCATCCTGAGGTCACCTGGGCCACTTCCCCGTGCTGGCCTCACTCACTGCACCAGGCATACACTGCACCTCTGCCAGTCTTGCTCCAGGGGCATGCATGGCAAGGGCAATGCATGGAACAAATTCCTCTTTAGAAATCCACAAAGAACCAGACTGAAACCATCAGCAATGGCTCTGGCATCACACCCTGTAGGAGAAGGGAATGCAGGTGACCTCACCCCTGAGAAGTAACAGCTGTGTTAATTACCCAATACAGCCTGGCCCCTGATGAGTCACAGCAATATCCAACAAGAATGAGTGAGATAAAAGAAGGGTGAGCTGGTAAGGGAGGAACCTTGAGGAGTATGAAGGAGAGAATCATGAATCAGGATCCTGGGGAGAGAGAATCACTGCTGCAAGGTCAGTCTGGGTCTGCAGTTAGAGCCTGTTGTTGGAACCTGCAGTCACAATCTGCAAACTAATCCCTGCAGTCACAGTCTGCAAACTAATCCGTACAGTCACAGTCTAGCTGGGGAAAAGCCTGCACTCACAGTCTGCAAACTGATCCCTGCAGTCATGGTTTAGCAGGAAATAACCAGCAGTCAGAGGCTGCAAGGGAAACCCACAGCAGGAGCTTGCTGCAGCCAGAGTCAGTGAGCAGTTGGAGTGAAGATGACAAAGCCATGAAGGGGAATAAACCAGGACCCTTTTTATGCTGTGTTTAACAAGAAGTCTGTGCCTCAGCTCATTTTTACCCTCTAATAAGAGGGCTGCTGCGACAACATCTGTGATTTAAACATGTCGTAAAAACTGTGGTCTCAAAAAGAGATCCTGAAGTGATGGTGGAAAGTTTGTTCTCTTGAGCCATTGGACTGCGGCTGTGTCTGTGTGTTGTGACCCCCCAGCCTTCTGCTGGCTGCTGACTCTGGCTGTGTGTGGGACACATGGGAAATGCACTCTGGAACTGTGGTGCTGATGGCTGAGCTAGAGACTCTAAGATTGGTTTTATTTAGCAAATTGTTAAGAAAGCATCTCTTCAGTAGCTTTGGGAAACCCAAAGCGGTTTTTTTAATCTTGCTGATTTTTGGTGAAACCAAATCATATCAGGAAATTTTAGGGACATGCCTTATTTAACCTTTTTATGGAGTTGAGTTCAATTTTTGATAAAAACAGGAACTAACAGAATGTATGGGATTTCTGCTGGTGGTTATAGTTAAAGACCTTTTCCTACTTCATCTCAGTTGGAGAGGATAATCTCTGTAGATATTTTGCTATTTTGAAATGATAATTAAGAGGGTTTTTTCCCCCCTTAATAAGTAGTTTATAGAGACTCTACTGCTCTTCTGGCTGAGCTGGATTGGTGCAACCTCTGCACTATAGGTTGTATCCACTGGAATTGAGTTACAATGCACAACAGTTGGATTAATTAAGTGTTGGCTTAGAGTTCTTGTGGATGGAAATGATTTCCTGGGATGAATCCTTCCCTGGGGTGCCCTGACTTGAGTGGAGTTACCTTAGCAATGATGTGACCTGCAGGAAAAGGGGCTGGAACTGTGGGAACTCTCCCCAGAAAAGTCTCTATAACTCCCAGCCAGGAGAGGAGGACAGCTCTCCTGAGCCAGAAGCTCTGTTAGCTTCTGTTACGTTTTTTTAGGGATTTATTCTCTGTGATGTGTGCCCAATCCCTCTTTGAGTTTTTATTTTACACCCACAGCATCTTGTGGCAATGAGTTCCAAAATTTGAGTTGTTCCGTTGAAATGTCACCTGTGTCCCCAAGCTCTTCTAGAATGAAATGAACTTTTTTCTTCCTTTATTGACTTTTTGGTGCCATTCTTAATGTCATAGGCTTCTACTGTGGCAGATTCTCTCTTCAGTCCTTGAGCATGTCTTTGGGCAAAGCAAATCCAGGTAAGGGAAGCCTGTAAATGTTCTGATATAATCCACAGCAAAACAGAGCTTGAATCCTTGAGCATGTAATGAATACACAGTTGGCTCCAGTGTGCTGGATGTCTGTGGAGAGATTTTTTCAAAGTCTCAGGCATAATTTGTCTCCCAAGGGAGACAGAAGCCAAGCCGTCCTTTGAAAATTTCCTCTTCCACTCCTTCTCTCCTAGTACTTACTGTGTTTGATTTCATGCTCACCTATAAAATTACTGTTGTCAACCAGTTTGACACTCAGCATTATACAAGAGGTTTTCTAGCCCCTCACAGCTGGTTGTGGTTTGGCATGTTTGTAGCAAAATGTATAGACCTGAGGATTTCACAGATGGAATTTCAACCATACCCTGAGGTGTGCTGTTCTGGTGGTTAATTATCCCAGAAGTTCTGTTCAGCTTTACCTGTGGGAAATGAACCCACTGTGTTTATTCAGCTGCCATTGCATAAGTGGATGAGCATTGAGATTGCCTCAATCTGGAAAACAAACACACAGAGAACTAAGAAGGCAAATTTACTTTTATGCTGCAATATACCTGAACATGAACTAGAATGAAATTTCATTGTTTTTAGTAAGCAGGATAAATCCTTTTACTTGTATTTTATTTTATATCCTTTCACTTGATCCATATCTCAAGGCACCCATGGGCCATCCAAAAGTATAAAATGATGTCTAGGAGTAAGGAAATAAAATATCAGCCCCATATTTGCCCTTGATTATTCCTATGCAGGTGTAGGAATTAACTCCTCTGTTCCTTAAAGATCTCTCTTACTCCACAAACACTCTATTTGCTGTTGCATTGTCTGAGTTATTTTCATAATTCATAATTATCTTGGTTCTTAAAAATTTAGACATACATTTAAAAGCATGATCCAATCTTGTCTGATTGCCACCACATTATGTTTGAAGTAATTACCATTCACTTGGCTTTTGAGGCTGTTGAATGAATTTTCCACATGAGATTCCTTAATTTGTACATATTTTATTGCTATAAAATAGGTATTGGCAAGCTGCCTGAACTGTAGTGAAGGCCTTTAATTCCTATTCCTATGTTATGAAACAAGTGCAAACGAGGAGACATAAGAGAGACTCCTTAAAAAATATTTTGTTGACATTTCAAAATTGTCCTTACACAGGTGCAAGTGCAGAGGTAAAACTAAGGCAGCTTAGTTCTGCACTTAAAGAGCCAAAACCAGTTAGTTTTCATACAAGAAAGATAATGTTCTTTTATAGTATAAAAGCTCTCTCTTTCTATCCTTGAGCTATTATCCCCAGGAGAAATGTTCTCTGCTTGAAGAGGTTATTAGTGCCTTTGTGCTGGCTTCCTGCAGACTAAGGAAAACCTCCAAGAATATTAATCTTCCCTGCCCTGTACATCTATTCTCCTGTGGCTGAGAGGCTGCCCTGCTAGCTCTAGGGTTTGGAGCAAGGAGGTGCTTGTCTGGTTTAAAGTAGCCATGGTTGGGGGAGTGAAATAAGAAGAAAATGCCTGCTCTGCTCCCTGTTCCCCCAGGGACACAGGGAAAGATCTTGGGGCCTTCCTTGAATATGGGACTCCTTTCCCTCCCTAATTAAACTGACACTTTGCTCTCTGGGTAGCTTTATAAAGAGTCTAATGACAGATGTAAATATGTCAGAATGCTGTAAGTAAAGAGCAAATTCTACAACTGCTTTCAAAGCAGTCAGGTTTCATAGCTGGGTTTTCCTAAACAGTATTACAACAAAATTTTAGGAGAAAAATCTAATGTTAAAAAAAAAGGAGGAAATATTGTTGGTTTTGTTATTAATTTATTTTATAGAATTGCATGAAAAAACCACCCTGTATCCCTACCAGGGTATTTCACTACAACCTTTAAGGAAAAACAACAAAATAACAATTCTTGGCACATACCCTTGCACAGGCCTAACTGGTACAAAATTCTGCCCAAACCCATCCCTGGTGGTCTGGCATTTCACCATCACGATCTCTCATAAATCAAACAGCAAGGCTGTGGAAGCTTTGGGTGTTACTAATGAGCACTTGCTGGCAGCCAGGCATTCCAGGTGAAATCCAGCCTCCCTTTGTGGGGTTGCATGATTTTGTNGAGGACACGCACCTCAACATCCCTTCATGTCAGGGATGATGGGAGAGTACAGGAGCTCCCAAAATGCTGCTCTTGGTAACAAACCTGGCTAATTGTAGTCATCTGAAGGAAAAGGCTTCCAGATTGAGGAATGAACTGTGCAGGAACACCAGGGCTTGCACAGACCGAATTTTAGGGAATGGTATAAGCATGGAGTGTGCCCTGTGGTGATGTTGAGGTGAGTGGTCTGAAAGTTGGATGTAAAAGTGTTGGATGACTCTAATTCAAACATGCCTCTCTAAGGCCCCACTGAAATCATTACAAAAAGGCAGGTGCTTAAAGGCTTTGTTGGATTTGAGGACCAGATTTGCAACTTCAAACAAAAGAAATACA
>VXBB01012710.1:33560-58853 GCA_013399915.1 Illadopsis cleaveri
TTGGGCTTGCTGCCCAATAAAAACTGCTACAGGTTTTGGGAAACATCCCAAAGATCCAACCTGAGCCCCTGAGCTGGCACTGGGCCAATTACAGTGAAGGAAACACAGACATTTCTGGTGCTTTTCCTTAAAAGTGAGGGGTGAAACTGAAACCCCTTTTCCTTATTTGAAAATATTTGTTTGGGTGTGAGGATGCAATGCAACAGAGAACAGTGTCTTTGCCATGGATGACAGTGGACTCCTGTGGAGAGGACATTAAGGATTAGACTTAGAAGAACTCCGAAAATAAATCTGCTCAATTAAAAAANCTGTTCAGTGTCTGACCCCACTCTGGGGAAAAACTTTTTCCTCATATTACCATCTTTAACTGGAGGTAACAAGGAATAAGTGATATTTTAAAATAATTGGGTGGCTTTCTGTGTTGTAATCAGGAAAGGAGGGAAGCTGCATTTGTGTGAGTTCAGCACTGGGCAGGCCTGGTAAGCAGTGTGGCTCTGGGACTGATGTCTGTGTCTAATAGTCAAACATTAATTCTACCTATAAAAAAATAAAGAGGGAAGAATGCATTTAGGGAGATTTTGTATGCTCTCTGCTGTCCATCACAAAGGACTCTGAAGTCTTGAGAGCTACTTGATCTGATTTTAAAATGTAAGTAGCTACAATAACCACATCCAAGTTATGAAAAAGACCTTTTGAAAAACGAGCAATGCTGTCTCCTCAGACTATTGCTGCTGCTCAGTGTTGGTTTCTACAAAGTTACCTATTCAAAAATACTGAAAGTTTTTCCCTTAAAAACCAGGCATACAAAATCCCCAAATCCACACACTCACATTTAACATTATCTGTGCATGGAAGTATCTTGTTGAAAGAAATAAATTATGCAGAGGTTTCCTAAATAATTTAACAGATCCAGTAAAGAAAAACTACAACTTCTTACAAAACACCCTCAGCTTGCTAGCATTTTGTTCCTGTGGTAACACAGGTGGATTCTGTGTTTTGAGGCTTTAATTTTAATCACACAATATCCTGTCCTTTGTCAGAGCAGTGTTGCAGATGCAGAGTAATGTCCCAAACCCCTGTCAAACGCTGTTCATCCTTCCAAGATTCTCCTGGAAATTAAAGTAGCTGTATGCTAATGTCCTAATGTTTACTGTAAAACTGTTTCTGTTATAAAATAAAATATCCCAGTGTCAGCCAGCGAGCGTGGCTTTGAAAACAACATCTCCTTATATTTGTTAGTTAATGTAGTACCCCTGATGAGGGGTTAAAACCTGTTCAAATAGTCAGTTCAGCTGACCAGAAAAAATACAAAAAAACCCATAGTGGGGAAACCATGACAGATTCCTCATCTGTAGCCTACTTTCTTTAGATGATTTTTTCTTAGTCAGCAATGCCTTTTCTTAATGTCACTTTGCTAAACACAAGGTTATATTTAATATCAGTTTAAAGTCTCTCTTCAGGAGTAAGAGTGACTCATGAGAGAACAAATACCAGGTAAAATGAAATGCTTCCAAAGGACAAGAAGTTTTCATTCTTGAGGAATATAATTACTTTTCTCTTTCAGTATTGGAATAAGACTCACACTCTGTTGTAAGATTTTGCAACAGGTAGAATAAGTTACTGCAGCTAAGCCAGGTTTTACATTCATTTGGTCCTTGGGGGGATGCTGGAATTAAGACTAGAAGTAAATGAGACCTCAGTCATTTAGGTGTCTCACGTGTGAACTTAGTGTGTGATTTGTATGTCCCTTCCTCACACACACCCTCCACAAAGGCAAATCTAGCCAGGATTTAGAGTTATGCTGTGTTTGTTGCTATGATTCTGGTGAATTGTTTCCATTTCTTATTGTATGTGAAAGAAAAGCTAAGCAATGTGAATTACAACAAAATATTTCAATTAAAGCTGTATTTGACCCATAATGCAGTGCTATGTGTTTCATACATTGCTTTTCATACCATTAACAACATTTTTCATTGTGAATATGATTACAGTAAGTGTTCCCTACCAAGAGCTGATACTGCTGTGGGAGGGGATGGGCAGGAACTTCTGGATTCACAGTTTAGGAGCATATTAAAGTGAGCTGAGCAGTCAGGGAGTGGATTGTGCCAGAGTCAGGACGGGAAATTACCTTCCCTTGCTCATTTGAAATGCTGAAAGTCCTGACTCATATCCATCTGCACAGTGTTTCTCTAGGATGACAAGTCCTGCTGCATCCCTCAAGATGAACCACATCAGAGGAGGGCCCACTGTTGGCAGTGCTGCACAGAAGAGAGTGGACTGCACAGCCACTGGCTTGCTTAAGATGACTCAGCAAACTTTCTTTTCCTTCCCTTTCTATCTTTATGTTGTGTTAATTTCCCTTTTTCTTTCCTGAGTGTGCAAAATAATAAGAAATGGGTTTGCCTGCCTCGGAGAGCAAGAGTGGAAGAGCCTTGGCCTTATCCCTGGCAAGAGGCAGCACACAAGGAGAGGCCAACAAGGTCAGACTGAGTGTCTGTGCCAGCCCTGGCTGCTCTGTGGGTGAAGAAGGAAGGTAAATCTGTGCCTCCAAGATGCAATTGCTTTACATGGTGCTGAGAACAGAACAGTTTGTGTAACACCACCTGTCTGCCCCAGGCTGTGTTACACAGACAAATGGTGTGGATCTCTATGTGGCAAAACTGCTCATGGATTTGACTTTGCTCCCTGCGTTGGAGCAAATTGAAGGTGAATTCAGGGCCACTGCCCTCCTCCAGAGAGGGGTTCCTGTAGGAATGCATTTCCACACCCAAACAGATGTTTCCATATCAGGAAAGGTTTAAGATTCACCCCAAAACCATTTAAGGGAAGAACACAAGAAGTGTCTTTTCTTTCCTGGCAGTAATTGGCTCAGTGCCAAAAAGAAAGCACTGATAGGTCTCTTTACCTGTTTCTCAAAAAAGTAGCTCTTCTCTATTGGGCTGTTTGCCATGAAAACCCACCTAAATCATCCAAGACTTAAGGGAGAGCACGAGGCTTCTCAGTGCATTCTCAAGGTGTTGTAGCAGGTGTGTGGGACCGGTCCCTACACTGTGTCCCTACACCTCGGCTTTGTTCTTTGTTTTTTGTATTATTTTCTTCTTTAATTAAAACCTTTTTTGCTTTTTCAAGACACACTCAACCGTGTTGTCTCATAATTATTTAAGCCATTTTCTGTAGAGTGCAGGACACCCTCAGAGACTTGATAAATCTTCACCCAGCTTACTCCATTCTGGCCACGTGCAAGATTTTATCAGGGCTCAGCCTGGCTGGCTGTGCTGGGCAGGGAGGGGGAGCAGTGGGAGCAGTGCTGTCAGTGGTTTTACACACTCGAGGGGTGTCAGCGTGGGTTACACACTAAAATCACCCCCAGCGATCTGCCTGGGAACAGATTGTGTCCTGAGAATCCTCCCTCCTGCCACCATGGAGCCAGCTGATTTAGTGGCATTCCCCAGCTCCAGGGGACACAAAGTGGTTCCCTTGCAGACTGCAGTTGTGATTCCCACGAAGGCAGGCAGGAATGACAACCAGCCTGATGCAGCAGCAGCCTGGTATTTTCACCGTGGGGAAAGCACAGCTCTGAAATCACCTAGTCATTTTTTGTGAAACAGCACGTTCAAGATTGATTGCTCACTTCTGGAATCTGTTGCAGCTGAAAGTGGAGCTGTTTAAAGACTTACAGGAGCAGTGAGTCGGGGTCATCCACGTAAATCACTGCCTGGTGACTGGAAATGTAACAGTTTGGCTTAGTTCTTAGGAAAGCATGCACAACTGGGTATGTTAAAATCTTAATGGTGCTTTTCCTTATTATTTGATACAGCTAGTAAAAAAACCCTCAAACAATAAAACTCCCTCACCACAAGCTTTGATAATTTTATGAAGTCAGCAGAAATGTCTCGAGGCTTAACATTTGGAAAAAAGCTTCAGTTGATCAAAATCAAATCCCTCCCTCTGTGTATGCACAAATACTTGATTTGCATTCATTTAATATTTTAATTAGCTATATTTGGAAAAATCATTATTCCAAGCTTCCTTGCTGGTAAAGGAACTCAGCAGAACAAGATGATGACAGGGAATCAGAGGCAGCACTTCAGGGATGGGAAATGAAAGAGTTGCTACATCAAGTTTTCAGGAAGGTGCCTCCTGTGGAGGAGCAGGAGGCAAAATCCTGCTCATCTCCCTGGTTTGCTGTAGGACAGCTTTCCATACTGCAAGCATGAGTTTCCTTCCACACTGCCTTCTGGAGTGTTTTTCTAGAGGAAAACACAAACCTGTTGCAAGGGGAGCTTGTTACAAACTCTATCCAGACTCTGTGGATATATCCAGCTCTACCCTGCCTCCCCCATCCAGGAGAGGTCTTTGCTGCCATCCCAGGTGGTTCCTCGCTGTTCAATGGCACCAGAGGTCACCTGAGTGTGTTCCCTGTCCCCCGCTGAACACCCCATGCTGGCAGCACCCACAGCCTCAGAGTTCACAGGAGCTGATTTCAGTTGCCAAACACGTGCCCTAACCTGGAGTTCCAGGGTGCATGTTTTTCTACTAAGGGAGTTTGTAGCAGGTTTTCTTGGGAATGAGCTGCCCAGACCTGATTTACCCCAGCTGAGGCCTGACCTGAGGCCTTCAAGCCTCTGACGCAGTTAAAATTAGTTAGAGAAGTTGTGGCACAGTTAGAAATTAGATGTTAAGGTGTCTGGGAAAGATAATGGGGTTTGTGAAGGTCATTGTATAGAGTTGTTAGTAAGTATCGTTAGCTACCTTAAAAGTAAGTTCAACAATGTCTGTTTGCATTCTTCTCTCTGCTGTGTGCCAATGAAAGAGCTATCCATTTTGTAAACTATATAGAAATGTATATAAACTGCCATTTTAGATCGAATAAAGGAGAAACGTAGTGGTGACCAAACTGGTTGGACCTCCGTTTGCTTCGACCCAACTCTCTTTTATAAATAGGGCAACCCTGGCTTTAGGAGTCCCTTAAAAGAGCACTTAAATGCTTAAAAGCACTTTAAAAGAGTTTTTATAACTCTTCAGAAGAGTTGTATGTTCTGACACATGGAGAAGGTCGTATCATTTTTCTGGGTTTATAATTACAGTAATCAATACCTTTTTTATTTCATTTTTTACCAAAGTCATCTTTGATATTACTCCTTCATCCAGTCATTTGTCTCAGCCAGCTCTTTACCAAAGCACAACTAGCCTACTCTTCAGCACTGAGGAAAATTTTATTTAAAAAATTATTTTAACAAAAGTATCCTGCAGGTGAAGATGGAAACACTTGTCAAATTATTCTATTGAAAGCTTTCCATGGTGTGTCAATCAGTAATCTCTCATTATTTAATTCCTAGAGGTAAGAGATTTAAAAGATGTACAGTGTCAGCACTGCCTGTAGAATCACTCCTTTGTTGAACAGATTTGTATAAAACAAGAGATCCCCCTGCCCACTGATGGGATCTGCAATCAATAGAGCTGGATGAAAATTAGTTAATGGAGTTTGCTACCTCTCTCTTTTAAATCAAGAAAAACTTTTGAAAAGTTTCCATAAAGACAGAAAACATGAAAGAAATTATCTAAAAACATTTTCAGGACCAAACATTTTAAACATCTTGTCACAAAGCAGGAACTTCTCATGTTGATGGAACGTTAAAAGTCATGATTAGAAATGCTTCCAAAGTACAAGAGTGTTTCTTTTACAGATATTACCATCAGATATTCTCACTGCAAAATCTAAACTTGCACTTTTTAGTGTCATTCAAAACCAGAAATTTCTTTGAAAAAAAGAAACAAAAAGAAACATGTACATATATATATATATATATATATGGAACCTGTTGCCAGAAATAAGCAGTTCAGAGAGGAAAGTGCAGAAGGGCTGTGTTCCTGTGTCCCACCCTTTGCTGGTATTAAGAGTTCTAAGACGTTTTTCTTAGAGGTTTCTGAGATAAGTCTTGAGTCCTGGTGATTTTATGCAATTATTTTGGGTGCAGCAGTGCAGAAGTTTAGATTACCATACAGACTCATCCATCAGATGCAAGGAAAATGTTGGCCATTGTTTAACACTTGATTTTTTTTTTCCACCATGCAGTTGCTGAATACTTTCCTTGGCAAAACTGAAAGCCATTCCCTTCAGAAAAGGTACCATGAGTGCTGGAGGTTTGGTTCTGTAACAAGATCCTGAAATAGATTCTATTGCCTCTCTCACTGTAGAAATATGAAAATAGAAAAACAATTTTCTGTTTCTAAATATTGAGCTCACCAGTTGTGTTTTTCATGTGTGTGGTGCCAAAGCCTGGTCACACCGAAGCCTGAAGGTTGAGTAGTTATTTCTAAAAACAAAAAGAACAATTAAGATGGGAAGGCAGAATTTAGAATCCTGAAATTCTGTGATTTCTGGGCTGGAAAGGCACAAAACAGACCCTGAGTGCTCTTTATTAGGTAATAACAGCTGCAAGCATATGTACTTGGAGTTGTGTGACTTTTTTCCTTTCTTTTAGCCATATTAGCTAACCTAATCTGAAGGGATCTACTTGAAAAAGTAGTAACCTGAAAGCAAATTCAATGCAAAGAGTGTTTTCTACCAACTGTTTAACAGATTACTACTGTAGTAATACTACTGGTACCACATATTTTAGGCTAAAAGCATTAATGCAAATACTGAATGTACTTTGTAGAAAGACCAGTCTTTTTTTCTATTCAGCAATTTTTGTTTCCATTGTGGCAGACATTAAGAAAAGAATATTTAATACTAAAAATATAGTGACTCATTTGAACTCATATAGGATTGGCAGTGGGAATGAGGTACCACTTTATTTGAAATTCACATTATGACTGAGTACAATCCCTTCTTCCAGCCATACCATTCATCCTCAGGCCCCTAAGATAATAATTTTGTTAGACTTGTAAATTTTAACAACCTGTGGTTTTGCAAATATAACTCCAATGCCATGTACTGGTTTGAGTTAGATTTACAGTATAAAGAAATTGCCACTTAGAGTGATTTTCTCTAGAAATTCCAAGCATGACTCTCCTAAAACACTAAATGCCTCCCTTCATTCCAGCACATCACATGTGTTTGCAAAGCAAGACCAGAATTATAGCAGCACTTTTTACTGCTCCAGCTTGTAGTATTGCTGCAGAGAATATCACAAGACTCATGTTAACCAGGCAGAGAGGAAGGAAAACGTCAAAATGTTCCTCAAAACAACTTTGTCTGAAGTAACCCCCACAAAACAGAACAAAGAATGTTGCTGGGCATAATCACAGATCAGTGTTTTCTATCAACAGCAGTTTGTAGCAGTTCCAGGTACCACGGCAGTGCTCATTAGAGAGAAACCCCAGCACAGAGTGTTTTGAATTCCTACTGCTGCTGTTTACACTCTGTTTTGTCAGGGGCTTTGTCAGCTATTGCTCTGCTGGGTTTTCCTTGAGCTCTTTAAAGATCCCTCTTCAAAGTTACAGGGCTCTTAAAATCATAGTAGAACAAAGACCTAACATCACAGTTTAATATTTCAATTAAACTGCAGAGTAATAATTTGCATTAATTGTTGCTTATTAATTGCAAAGGACAACATCTTGTTTTCTTGTAGTTAAAGATTTTATTAGTAACAGACACTTTTAGTTAGTGTTTGTTGCCCCAAGAGCTTTAGAGGAACTGATTTTCTGTCAGAAAAGATTGGAATCAATTGCATTCCTCCCTTCCAGATAGTGCTAAAACATTTATTTAAAGGTTTATATGCTCACCCTGCCTTATCTGTATTCCAAGTCACTTGTCCAATGAAATAAAATTCATTCATGCCTTCCTTCACTGTGTTATTGACAAAGTAAGCTTTATGTGGCTGGAAGCCAGAATTCTGTCTTTTGGGAATACCTCTCTCTAAACTTGTCCAAAAGAATTATTTTATTGCATTTTTCATGCCACTTCAAGTGTGTTTGAATGGTAAATCCTAGAAGCTGAGCTGTCTGTGACCATATCAGCCTTTTGAATTAGCAGCATGCACAGCATGATACAAGATTGTAAGGAAGGAGTGTGTGTGGCTACACAATTTTTTAATTGAATATTTTTTTTCACATATTAACCTACATGACACTACCTGATTCTCATATTCAAGAACTAGGCCAAATAATTTTTTTAAAATGCCTGGCATTAAGGTGATGGAAAGTTTGCCATCAATTATTATTCTTTAGCCCATTCTCTGTGCAAGAGCAGTATGTGGAGAGCAAGTGCTAAAAGCTACTTGTGCTGTGTTTCATTTGAGGAAAAAGGAGCATCTGGAGCTGCTGTGTCCAGCCCTGCAGCCAGTGCTGCAGGAGCCACATGCAGCTGGCTGTCAGGGCAGAATTCAGAAAAGCTGCTGTGGTCCAGGTGCTTTCTCTTATACAAAAGATAGAGTAGGTCATTGCTGAATGAAATACTGAACAAACCAGAGCAGCCTGGTCTGGCAGCCACAGTGCTGCTGAGAGAGGCCAGAAGTGAGATAAGGACACAACTGTCTCAGGTTGCAATGCAGGATGTAACCAGCAGTGTGTATTCTATCACCAGCTGTTAAACCAGCTGGGGCAGAGTTCTTTATCCCTNGCAGGAGGACTTGACTGGACTGACATCAACATCCTGAGCAACAGGGTGTCAGGTTGTGTTCTGACTCTGTCAGGGTTTTTATTTTGGTTGTTTGCTTTTTTGTACTACTGAATTTTAATTTTAATTTTCCTGGTAAAGAACTGTTATTCCTATTCCCATATCTTTGCCTGAAAGCCCCTTAATTTCAAAATTATACTAATTCAGAGGGAGAGGATTTACATTCTCCATTCCAAGGGAGGCTCCTGTCCTCCTTAGCAGATACCTGTCTTTCCAAACCAAGACAATGACTCAAGTGCCATGTCTCTTCTGTGTTGGGATAGAGATCTTGTAAAGCCAATAAGAGGGAGAGGTAAAAGTAGAATTCAACAGTGGTGTGAAGATTTGGGACTAGAATGTGGGAGAGGGAAGCAATAAGTTTACCTTTCCCTTCTGTCACTCAGCAGATTCACAGAGGTGACCCTGGAGAGAACAATGTGCATAGAGGCACTGGGATATTACAGCACTTAATTCCACTCTCTCCACCACAAACTAATTAAAAAACCTCTGATTCTACCAAACCCCTTCCTCTCTATTTTCATTTCCTTTCCAAACAGGAATTCAGTTTAAATTTGACAACCTTTGGGAACTCTGCAATAAATAAGACTATTTAAGTTGTTCTAGAGCTTTCTTAAGCTTTCCTCAGAGAAACTATCCACACATTCAGAAACGTGGATGGACTGAGAATAGATCTAGTTGTTTAAGTTCTCTCAACTAAGGGTGGAGAGGAAGCTGGGAAAGAGGAATTAATCCCATTTCTCTTACAGAAGCTGCCTTCTCTCTAATTATGTTCATGAGATGAGCCAGCTTGGGGAAGCCCCTTTATGGGAAGAGGCCACACCAGCACCCCCACAACCCTGAGGTACCCTGGGCCAGGTGTGCAGAGAGTGGGAGCTCTCAGGTGTGCAAGTGAGACAAGGGAGAGAGGTTTGTTTTCTGCATGCTGGACCCTGTTTTGGTCAGCCTGAAGTAGTCAGTTGTTGGGACTAGATGATTGATGTTTGTCCTTTCCAACTATAATCATACTATTTTATCCTGGTTTCCCTTTCTACAGTAGTGCTGTTTTGGGAGTATATGGTATTTTCTACAATTGTCAGTTATGCACACATGAGTCAGGCTCATGTGAGGACCTGGAAAAAAGAAAATTTGGCTTTGAGTAAGTGGCCTTCAATTTAAGAGATTTGGACCTAAAGATAAATGCTCAGTTCTATGATAAACCTCTCTCATTGTGCTAATGGTGTTAATCAAGGTATTAATTAGGTTGCAGTGTCTGACCTACAGCTTTTGAGTGTCTGTGGTTTATCTGCCTGTGGCCAGTTGTGTTTGAGCTGCTCTCCCGTGACTACAAACAGGCAGCTTGTGTAGCCAGTAGGAAAACTTTCCATCCCATAGCAACAGCCCTTTTTCATTTGCCAAAGAATATGGACAGCACTGCAGGGTCTCCAGATAGTCCCAAAAGCAACCCCAGCAGAAATACCTGTGGATTTTGTGCTGATTCACTTCTGAGGTCATAAAGAAAGCTGAGTTTGTGACCACCCTTACTTTCCTTGTTGCCAGATGAAAGGATAATAAATGGGTCACAAATTTGGACAGCAAAGCAAATTTGGTATGCTGAGCAATGCTGGGCAGCAATTACCTTACAGATTCTGCTTCTGGCAAGGAAGTTTTGCAGTTATTATATTAGTTACAGAATAGTCAGTCTACTACAGTTCTCAGTCATTCTGTGCTTAAAAATGGCCAGCTCTGAAACAAACCTTCAGCACAGAAAAAAGCTTTCTATTTGTTTAACCCTATGTCAAATGCAAGTCAGTGCTGTTACACAGAGAGCAGACCTCAAGCAGGCATTTGAGGATACTTTATCTTGTTTGCCTCCTTTTGGACAAAGACCCTATTTTTAGAAATGCTTTTACTTAGTTACAGATATTATCTGAGTGCTGGGGAAATTGTTCACACCTGTAACTTTCAAGGCTCTTACTTTTGAGCATGCCATTGAAGGGGATGTGCTCTCTTCCCTTGGCCAGGCCACTTTTATAACACAGCCCCGTGAGGATTCACCACCTTGAAAAACAAGCTGAGGAAGTCAGTCACCTCCAGTGCCTTTCTTTCAGTGGGAATATTTTCAGGGAAGCTTTTTAGACTTCCTAAAGACAAATGTGAAGTCAAGGCTCATCAGGCTGCACTGATGATTGATTCTCTGATGAATGATTCCCATGCTCAACTCTATGCAAAGCCACCAACACACAGCTCCCAAACCAGGATTAGCACATGAGTGTGCATTGCTTTTGTCAATCCTCATGTTGGAAGAGTTTCCCCACTCCTCCTAAAACTTACAGGGAGCTGTAACATAAACACTTCACTACTGAATTGGCCTCTGCCTCAATAAGCAATCTTTTCCTTTGGTGTCTGTAAACTCTCTAATGTGATGCCAGTCTGGGCTCCCCTGGCCCAGCCCCAGCCCAAGTGACTCACATTAATAAGCACTAAATACATTTCTCATGAGAAATGAAATCTGCCCCCAGTCCCTGCCCTGGGGGCAGACACCCGAGGGCACACAGGGCTTCTCCAGCCCTTGGGGTGAAGGTCAGTGAGTGACACTGAGGGGCTCCCCCAGGCTGAGAGCTCAGGGCACAGGACTATTGAATTTCTCCAAGAGCCAGGTGCAATCAGCTCTGTGAGGGTTCAATACCTCTGAGGGTGTCCAGCACCTCACAGAAAATGGCTTAAAATAATTTTGCGAGACGGCACGGTCTAGTGTGTCTGGAAAAAGCAAAAAGGTTTCAATAAAAGAAGAAAACAATGAAAAAAAAAACCAAACAAAGCTGACCACNACAATTAAAAAAAAAACCAAACAAAGCTGACCACAATGTAGGGACAGGTCCCACACACCTGCTACAACACCCCAAGCATGCACTGAGAAGCCTCGTGCTCTCCCTTAAGTATTGAACGATTTGGGTTGGGTTTTTGGCAAATAGCCCAATAGAAAATAGCTCCTTACCTGAAGAACAGGTAAAGAGACCTATCAGTGTTTTTGCCTTGGCACTGAGCCAATTACTGCTAGGAGAGCAAAGAAACTTCCAGTGTTCTTCCTTTAAAAGGTCTTGGGGTGAGTCTTAAACTTTTCCTGATATGGAAACACCTGCTCAGGTATGGGGTGCTTTACTACACAGGGGCAGCTGTTGGCTCAGCAAATGTGATCCATCTACAGCAGGAAATGAAACCTCAGTGGGAGAATGGGAGCTCCTAACAGAAGCCAGACCCATTCACAAGGAAACATGCCCCAGGAGCTGGTTTGCAGTGACCTCGTTTGCCCCCTGTTGTTGCACGTTTGTCCCAGCAGCAGTATTTCACAGGCAGCAAACATTTAAAAATAGCTTCAGATATGACTAATCGAAGACAAAATGTTGCTTTCAGCTGCCACTTGGCAGCTTTCACCCTCCTGGTGGGTAGGTGGTTTAAAGAGGTAGAAAGCAAATATTTGCATTCTGAAAACACTCTTACTGCACGTTGTTTGTGTGTTTATATTTGAATAAACTACCAGCTGAATGGATGATTAATTCCAGAGAGATGGATGCATAGAATGTAAAAAGATCATTTTGTGTTCAAGCCAACTTGCTAATGCAAAGGTGATAGTTTCCTGATGGGCCAAAGTAATTTTCCTTGCGATCATGAAGAAATTCAAACATTTATGTGAAGTGAGGGCTTGATAGTTGTTCTTTTAAGGGAGGGAAAAGAAAGATGAATTCCAGTGAATTCTGAAATGTTTTTGTACTGATATTATTTAACATGAGCACTCTCATTGTGTCTAAGAATAGGATGACAACAGATGGAGAGGAAAAAACAAAAAAAATCTATCAGGTAAGTGTAAACATGCCCTGAATCAGGAGTTTCCTGCCCTTGCACACATGGGGATGAGCACTGATACAAATAGTCCTTGCTTTATCCCAGGGTTTAGAGCAGGGCACACTAAATTCTGGGACAAAACGAGTGCTTGGAACTTCCCAAACGTCAGGACCTTTGGTTGCTTGGCCTTCAAACCAATTTTTTCACCCTTGTACCAGACTGGAAGGAATCCCCCACATTCCCCAGGATTTACTGGCAGGGCTGGCTTTCTGTGGCTTAATGAATCTCTTCAAAACAAGTGGCCTTTTTTCTTAGGGCAAGTCCAAGCACTTTTAAGGTTTCTTGATTTAGTTCACAACCTGGTTTTCAGGTAAGTTTATTGCAGACAATGCTCTTACTATGAACAGTGAGTTTTATAGGAGCATCTCTCTATTGAGTTCACCCAACAATCAGTACAGATGAGGCTTGGCCCTTCTCTTGTCTTGAATCAGTTCCTAGAAACCTTTGGCAAAATACAAGGTTTGAGATGGTGAGGTTTGCCATCGTGACAGGTAAAAGGATTATAAAAAGAAAGGCCTCATAAAATCAGGCCTGCTCTGCTAAATTGCCAAAGTTAGCCTGTCACTTCTAAATAATTTGCAAGTTCCCATGTGAAAACAATCTTGGTATGAAAACTCGTTAGCACAACAACCTGTTCCTGAGTTAAAAAACAAATGTACCTGCAATAAAAAGGGATTTATCCAATGAGAATCAGTAAAGAAAATATGTAAACAATCCCAGAATACATAGATTTAATGGACAAGTAGGATACCTTTTACTAACCAATAGAGTAATTAGCAAGAAAGCTATTAACCAATTAAAGTTGCACACGAGGTCTGTAAAAACTGTGTAAAATGAGCTGTGAAAATAAAGAATTGGCTTTTCCTGCACGAAGGAAATGGAGTCGTGGCTAACTTATTACAATAGTTTGCTAATGGAAAAACCAAGCAGATGCTTAACAAACACCAGGGAGGACCAAAATCCCATTCAGGACAAGTCTGTTATGGGATGAAATTGCAATAGTACAATTCAGTCTTTCTTATATAAGCATTTGGCTTCAAATTCTACATTACATGAGAGAAACTTGTATTTTGACGGTGTCTTCACTGATGCAGATGTGCCAGACTGTTGTATATAAAGCAGATTATGGGTAGGGTCAAACAGCCCTTCCCATTTCAGTGGTCTCACACATGAGGATTGAAGGCACAAATGAAGGACTGTAAATGGTAAAAATAAACATCCCACAGACCTGGGTCTTTGGGACCCAGGAGGGAATCAGCTGCTCCTGCATTCCCACAGACTCCTAAGTCATCAGGTGTGTGCAAAAATAGCTTTCATAGGAAAAGTAAAAGCCTCTCCAAATTATTTTTCTTAGCATTTCACAGACATTCCTAATTTTTTAGCTGGGGTGATCCTCCATGCTTCATCCATTTTATGTTTTTTAATGAGGGGAAAGTGTTTTTCTGATTTAAAGACAGAAAGACAGATTTAAAGACAGATTTTTCTGATTTTTTTCCTTTCTCACTGCAGTTCTTGAAGTGTTAACTCTAGTTTTGTTTTCTGAAGTTTTGCTGATGCTTGTTTTCAGCGAGGAGAAAAACCACTTGGGAAGTCTCCTAAACTCAGGTAAAATTTACTATTACAAGGGACTACAAGGTAAAGTTTTCAAAGAATTGACTTGTGAGCTCAGTTTTAGACAGGACAGTTGATGTGCCAAGTGAGAGGGACCAAGGAAAAAAAGGAATATTTCTTCATATTCACCTGGAGCTCCCTTGGCCTATTCCATCCACAGACTCTAAGAAGTAAGGATTTTTTTCTAAGAAATAAATAGCTCCAATCTTAACAGTGAAGACAAAAACAAAGAAAAATCAATCATGAAGAACAAGTTCTTCTGAAAACAGGCTAAAAACCTGAATAGTGTGTCATATCTCATTGAATTTCATCAGGGCTGCTAATGTTGTAACCTTCTAAGTGGTAAGTAAGTAGTACAGTAAATCTACACCAGAAAATTTCTGCATTGGATCTTTTACTTGTTTTTTCTCCCAGGAAAAACAACAAAACCCTAAGTTTTCCAAATTGATAACCTTAGGCAGGATTTCTGCACTGAAAAATAAGCGAGTCTCCCAGACTTCATCTTCCATAATATTGCCAAACCTGTCCAGAAACTACATTGCCTGTGTTGTTTCTGCTTATTTTATGAGGGGCTCCTCTGATGTCCCATTAAGACTAAGGTCTGAATTTGAGAGACCTGAATGCTCTTTGCTGTGGAAATGCTGAGCCAGCCTTTTCTAGCAACCTTTGACGTATAAAGAAGGCTGATAATTGCCATTTTCATTTCTGAATGTTGTCAATGACAGCACTTTTGATAGTGTCTACTTTTGGATCTCACTGTAAAAGGCAGACAGTTTCAGGGAATAAATCAATTTTCTTCTCCTGTGCTTTTGGTTTACACTCCTTCCCCCCAGCAAATGTGTAATTACCTTAGGTAAATATCTGTAAACATGAGCCTTCCCCTCCACAATCCACCTTCTGTGTTCCTGGTTTATACCAAAGTGAATAAGCTCAGTCTATTTACCACACTACTTAAAATAATGCCTTTAATGCTCTATGCAACTTCATGGTCTTTTACTAGGAGGAAAAAAGGCATGGAATTAGGGAATGATCACCTTTGATGGGTCTGGGTTCAATAACAGAGACTTCTAACCTATGAGTCTACAAAAAGAAATGCCAGTAAACAGATTTGCAGAAGTGCATGGTCTGTTTTCCAACAGCATTAATTTTCATTTTTATCCTGTTTATCCTTCTGTGTAATAATTCCTCATTCCTGATTTGGAGAGGAGAACCATGCATTATCATTCAGAATGCCACAAAATTCAATTAAGGGCTGGCTGCAGCATCCCTTCTTGGTTTGTGAACGATTCCAGTGAGAAAAGCAGATGACTTTTTCCATCACAAAGCATTCCTGCTAATTTTAACAGAGCAGACAGCCTTAAGCTATGCGAGCTATCATTAAACAATAAAGAACCATTAACAAAATGGCTCAAGGGGTAGTCTCGTTCAGCCAGGGGTAAAACTGTCCTTTGAACATTTTAGGGACCAAGGACATAAAATAGTGTCACAGATAATGTAATTCCCCAGCCTCTGGAAGCCCGGCTTGCTCCTCCAGCTGGATCCAAACTGCCTGGCAATTCTGCTGTCTGCCAGTCAAGTGTCAGCACTACAACCATCTTTACCTCAGAGGTGAACAGGCACCTGCCAGCTTGATGGAAGCAGTCTGGATATGGTGATGGGATGAAATGTTGATTCTGATCCTCTCACATAATTATTATCATTTTTTTTCTGTATGTTTCAGTTTGCCTTTCAGGATGACCAAAAGTTTCCAAGGCAAGCTTTAATTTCTCTTATTTAGAAACCTTGAGATACCTTTAGGCATCTGGAAAATGCCTCACTTTCCCCCACAAGTATTTCATGAGAATTTTCTGACTTCTACCCACAT
This sequence comes from Illadopsis cleaveri, assembly GCA_013399915.1. NCBI lineage: Eukaryota > Metazoa > Chordata > Aves > Passeriformes > Timaliidae > Illadopsis > Illadopsis cleaveri. Next base: position 49,538 of record VXBB01012710.1, read on the forward strand.
AGTACATAGTCATGTTTTTAATTCTTTACTTCATCACTCGAGGGAGTGAGGCATGGATTAAATGTTCTATTTAAAAACGCTTTGACACATTTTGCTGAAGCCAAGACAATTCCGTTGAAGTATTATCATGATTTACTGGAGGTAAATCAGCAAATAAATCATGTTGCCCCACAGGGCCACTCAGCTGAGCGTGTATTTTATAAACACAGAGCCCTATAGCGGCAGCAATTGGCACATTTCCTTCAAGTCAGTGAGAGATTACACAGTAAGACAGAGATACTTAGAGAGCTGCTGCTGGTGGTGTCTGAGCCCCTAGGCTTTGTTCAGGCAGCTCCAATCTGAATGGATCACTTCCTTACCAAAGGAAATAACAACAGCAAAATCTCTGGAGTGCAATGCAAAGTGTTTTCCATTAATGGCAACATGAATGTTATTGCCGAGCCGTGCTATGCCAGATGACTGTATGCAGACTCTGTGATGTTAATTCACCGGAATTTTCCTTTGCTTCCCCCTCCAGGTTAAAAGTCTGATCAGATGCTGGCTCTACATGCAAAAATCATTGAGTGACTGCAGCAGCTCCTGCGAGAACACACAGTGCATCAGGCAGTGATGCTGTTTTACACCACAACAACACAGACTTTGAGCTTCAGAGGGCTGAAAATGACTCCTTTATTTTTGGGATGTGTCTCCCTTTTATACTGTTTTACACAGACCAATTTGATGGGTGGCACAAAGGCAAACCTCTGTCAGACCAGAGGGACATCAAGAAGACGTCCCTCCTAGGAAAAGGAATTAATAACAAAGTTACAGTTACAAAAACATTTCTCCTGTTGACAGAAAATTCCCTGGGAAAAGAATTTCAGAAAACCAAAACATCTCAGGCATGGAACCAGGGCTACAAGGCAGCAGCTGGAACAAGCCCCACTTCCCTGCTGGGGAAGCAAACACTGGGGCTGTGGTTCCCCACTGCTCTCTTCAGCCCTTAGCTGGTGGGGGAAAGCAGGGCCCAGAGGCAGAAGGAAATGGTAAGTACAGCAGGAGGCTGTTGTGCCCACCTTGTGTGTGCTGGGAATTGCCTGGCACTGGTGTGGCACATCCTGCAGTGACCACAACTCTGTGATGTGAGTGAGGCTGTTTATTGACACCAGGGTGTTCCTTGCACCAGTGGCCCCACCACCTGGCCCAGCACCTGCTTTGACCAGCTCAGAAAAGGGAGGTTGTATCCTGAGGTCAGAGCAGCAGCTTCTCAAAGTTTTCCCTGAATTCCCTCCTCTCCTGCCTTCTGCTCCCCTCAGGAGGGTGATGAGAGGCTTGCACCAGGACTGCCTTCCCCATGATGGTCAGGGTTATCAAACAGGTTATCAAACCCAGCCCGACAGGACCCTTGGCCACAAAGAGCCAAAAATCCTCTGAAGGGGACTACTTCTCATGCCTGTGCTCAAACAAACCCTACCTGCACTGACTTGAGACTGCCCATGCCCATTTGTTCAAAAGCTCCAAGCTGTGCCTGGTCACTGGCTAGGTGACAAACCTGAGAGCTGCCAGCAAAGGGCCAGGGGACAGGGATTACACCAAGGCTGGTGCTATTTCCTGTGCTTTGGCCTGCATCTGAGACAAACTATTTTTTTGCTCATCTACTGCAAACATTCAGACCCCTAAGGCTGGCTTTCTAGAAGGAGAAACCTCAGAAAGAGGGTGAGTGGCTACAGAAACATGCTGAGATATGAAATCTAGCTGCTAGGAATGATTTGAATTGTGTATGAGGTCTTTGATGCTTCATCCAAGCTTCTTGTTTGAACTTTACCTGGCATGTGGTGAATACTTTGGACACATTCAACCACTTGGGTCTGAAAGCATTTTAAAGAGCAGGTGTAAATGTTCAGAAGCAAAGGATAGGTCAAGCCAGCCTTGTTGCTTCAGTGGATTAGAATTCAAGGGTAGGGTCCTTCTTTCCCCAAGGACTGAGGTAAAAAATTCTTGACTACTTTCTGAAGTGATCCAAATCCTTTAAGTTCCAGGCAGAAATAGATGAACAAAAGTGTTTTCACCTGCACACAGTTGAAAGCTAAAAGGGATCCTCAGCAGCATACACTTTCTTCCTGTCTTGATCAGGAGCTTCAGATGAGAAATCAAAGGCCACTTTTCAAGACTTTCCTCATGTGTGTGTGTGTATCTTGTGGAGATAATCTGTAAAATTAATCTGTATTAATTTTATTTTAGCTTTTGTTTTTTATTAATTTTATTTTACATTTTATCAGCTCTGTTGGACCTGGTGTAACTTCCCTGAGAGAAGCTGATTTCTGATTTACATTCAGCTCCTGTCTGCATTATCAAAGACACTCCTGATGGATCCTCCACACTCCTGAAGTCTTTCAGAGAGATTCAGTGACTGTCACCAGTTACTGGCAGCTGGAGATCCTGCTAAGGGCAGTTCCCAGGGTCCCACCCAAAGCTCACAGGATGACTGGACATGCACAATCAGTTCTGAAGTGGGACCTGACATTTTCCAAGAAGATTTAAGCTACTTGGGATTTCTCTGGGGTAATTCCTGTGTGGTTCCGGGATACATGCGCTGAGTACATCTACTCTGATAAATGCTTCCTAAAAAGGCAAATTTCGGAATAATTTTAAGTTATATATTTGGAGAACTACTTCACAAGCTGTTTGAGAAATTGTAATGAAAAACAAATGGTTTAAAAAGTGAGAAAATAAAAAGAACACATGTCTGTGTGCTTTGGGGCTCTGGTTTGGAAGCAGAGCTGATTGCTAAAGTTATACTGGATAACATAAATACTCTTTCAATTTCTTTGCAATTTTGAAGCTACGGCAACTCCAGTGAAAGTTCCTACTGTTATTTCTCTTCTCTTAACCTAATTAACAAACTGCAAATTTATGTAGTCCTAAATGAAACTGCTTTCTTCTAAGCACTGCAGAAGGAGTTATTGCTCATGAACCTTTTAAAGCTTGGGTGCCACAGCCAAGGCTCCCCAGGAAAGGGGCACTGACATCAGATTGCCCATCTGAGGCCAGGCTCACACAAGGTGCAAACTGCTAACATGACCTCAGGACAGGATCACTCTGATCCATTCTTATTATTTTAAATGTTGAGTTGCTAATTTTAGCATATTTGCCTGCTGAATATTTAGGAAAGCCTTGGTTTAGGTAAATTTTTAAAGAACAATGAAAAAAAAACTATCCCGAGCTATGGTTTTCATTTCATAAAAACGTTAAGAACTCTTTTATTTAAATTATTGAAAAACAAAATAAAATTGCTTAAACTGAGAGGAACACATTTTTTTTTTGGACATGATTTTTCAATAATGAATTTTTCAACAGAGTTGTATTAAAACGGGATTATTTGCTAACAAGAACCTGCCATCACTTTTAGAGTGATGTTCTAGGGTATTACTGGTACTGTGCTAATAGCTTCACAAGCAGTTAGTTTCTCAAAAACAGATTTAACACATTTCCAAACAGAAAATGTGTATATTATTTTGCAGCTTAAATCTGTTTTATCATGCTATCACTTCCAAAATACTGAAGGTATAAAATGGTTTATAGTCCAAAAGATAAACCAGCACAAGCTGCTGTGCTGGAATATAAGAAGGGATCTGAGGAAGTGCTAAAAGCATTATTACAGCCACAGAATGGACTTGTAAATCTTTTATGCAACTTGATCAGTTCCCCTTGGAACCACACTGTATTGTTTTCATAAATAAACACCCAAAGTTGCTGTGCACAGTGTTTCTGGGCTATCACACCCTGCTTTTGTGCTTTAACAGGGTTTGTGCTAAATTGTAAACTACAAACATTCCCATGAAAAACTCTTTTTCCAGCACACTGCCTGTGGGTGCAGGCCATCCTTCCTGACAACCAGCAGAGCCCCCACATCCACCAGCCAGGCTCTGCCCACACCATCAAGTGCTGCAGCTCCCAGCCCCACTGGGAGGAGCAGCCCAGCCACAGCCTGATTTCCTGACCTTGAATTTATCCATGGTAATGAGATTTAGTGGATAATTCCTCTCCTGTGTTGGTTTTTTTTAACAGGAAGAAGCAGTAGAGAATAACCCTCCATTTTTACCTGCTCCACCATTACAGCTCCAAAAACCTCCACACACTGGCCTGTCTTTGCCTGAATTAAAGGCATCCAGCTCCCTGGGTTATTGCTCAGGATTGTCAGCCAAACCTGGCAGGTAAGTTTGCATTTGTCCATTTTCAGTAGAATAGTTCAACCTTACTCTAGACCATGATTTTCCAGCTCATTTTTAGAACGGAATACTCTTCAGAAGATCAGCTGTCCTGCACTGGCTACAGCTCAGTGATTTAAGAAGCACAAAGCTCTACATCCTGCAGACTGCAGCCCCCAAAATGCCCTTGTTGTCCCAACTCTTCACACTCGTGTCACACTCACCCTCCTCCCCACTCAGGAAAATTGCAGATACCTGACAGAGAAAACACAGCTTGTCCAGAATATTCTAATGGCTTGGTTGCAGCTCATTTTATGTGCTCCCCAGTAAACTACAATCTGAGATTGTTCAACTCTAAGCACTGCTGTTGATAAAAATTAAATTAAAAAAAAAAACAAGAAAAAAAGTTGACAGCTGTGTGAAGATGTGGAAGATGTGAAGATGCATTCTGGAGAACAGTGTGAAATGAAATCACACAAAGGTGGTTTCAGAAATAAGGACTCTTGAAAGGAATAATATATTGCAGAGTCTGTGGAGTCCAAGACACATAAAAAGCATCTAGACTATAAATATTGAAAAAAATCTTTTGGTAAGAGAACAAAACATTTTAAGTGCTGCACAGGAAAGAATGGAAATCTGTGCAGTATAATTGTGCGTTTTATAATTCTGAATTAGTGACAGAAAGGTAAAAAGGGAAAATTAGTGTAGTTATCTTTTCAGGGCACTGATGAGAGGTATTCTATAAATGTTCTTCCATGAGTCAGGATACAATGTTGAAGTCAAGACAAAACCATCTGCAGCTCACCATTGTGCAGAAAGTGTTTCAGTCTAGGGAAAAGGACAATTTAACCCATCATCTTTTTCCAGAAGAGAAAACCCATGGCTGTCTACTATAGACCACTTGGTACACAGATGGTGGTACCTCAGAGAACAAGATGTGAACAAATGGAAGGTTTGGCAATTTTGAGAAAAAATATCTGTATAAGCTCTGAATGAACACTAACCTTGCTGCCATGGAGTGGCAATAATCTCAATATGCAGCAGCAAATAATTTGTCACAGTATTGTTTATATTTCTTAGCCTAAAGCAGAAACATCAGTCTCCACCCCTGAAATGCCTCCAGGCTGTTCTGTTGGCCAGAGTGTGAGGACAGCTTGGAGGGAGAGAGGAAAGAACTGTCAGTGCATGAGGATCAGCTGAGACTGAGACCCTGCTGTGCTGGGATCCAGACATACGTGGAAAAGTTCCTGCTCTTCTCTGAGCCTCCTGCTGTTTACATAGAAAGGATCATTATCTGTGTCTTGCAGAGGAATGAAGAGGTTTGCTGTAAGTCTCTGATGGACTTGAGCCAGAAACTGAGTACGAAGGCCTGAAAGTTGAACTTCAATTGCCTAAAACCCAGAGCCATCCAGAACAGGCCAGTGGGTGGATCACAGGACTTGTGACAGGGCTGTGCTGGTCTGAAATGGCAGCTGAAGGAATGTCTGCAGTGACATTTGTGCAGCTGAGTCCCAGCCTTACATTGGGCCCTTCATTTTTCCCTCAACAGATGAGAGTTGAAGAGATACTTTCAAACCTGATTCCATGTGCCCACAGGTTACATATACAACCTCTGTTCTTTGAGGACTAATCCAGTGGTTCTGCACCTCCACCAACCACAGCAGGAATCTGCAGGAATTCAGACACCAAGCAGAAGCAGTTTCTATTGTGGCATAGTTTGAACCACTTCTGAGCACGCAAGGGATAAGATAGAGGAAATGAGCAGCCATTTAAAGCATGTGCTGCTGTTAAGGCTCATGAGCTCTACCCATGTAGCAACTCTTAAGGATATAGTATAAAGTGGACTTGAGCAATAACACTGGATATTTCCTTCCCCTGTGTGCCACAGTAAGTAAAGTTCATGAAGAGTCTTTCATTAGAAGCCATGAAAAAATGCATTACTGCTGTCTCATTACATGTTTAGAAGGATTCCTTCATAAGGAAATGAAAGAGAAATAAAACCTTTTTCCCCACAGCCAAAAGGAAAACTCACAGTGTTTCCTGTATGAGTGGAAAGAAAACACTGAAAGAATAAAATTGGATATATAGAAACAACCTTTGCATCTGCCTATGCACACTGACAAGACATAATTTAAAGAGCTATGGGGATGCTGAATCTGAGGTCACTTTTGTTGATATCTGTTGAAAATCACTGTTACATAACTCATACCCCAGCACAGAAAGATGTCAGAGAGGAGCAGCAAAAATACAGCTTGGAAAGGTTTGTCTTCACAGATGGTCTAAATTGTACCACAGAGCACAGACTGTGTTTTCTCCTACAGCATTTTGCAAGTTGTGTATCCTGTATTCCCAGCTATAGAACTAGGCGATGAACCCTTGTTGCAGCAGGCCTCTTGTTAGAGGGTAAAAATGAGCTGAGGCACAGACTTCTTGTTAAACACAGCATGAAAAGGGTCCTGCTTTATTCCTCTTTACAGCTCAGCCATCCTGACTACAACTGCTCACTGACTCTGGCTGCAGCAAGCTCCTGCTGTGGGTTTCCCTTGCAGCCTCTGACTGCTGGTTATTTCCTGCTAAACTCTGACTGCAGGGATTAGTTTGCAGGCTCTGACTGCAGGGATTGGTTTGCAGACTCTGACTGCAGGCTTTTCCCCAGCTAGACTGTGGCTGCAGGGATTAGTTTGCAGACTGTGACTGCAGGCTTTTACCCAGCTAGACTGTGGCTGCAGGTTAAACAACACACACAGACTGCACACTCAGACTGACCTCACAGCTGTGATTCTCTCTCTCTAGGATCCTTCTTCCTCACGATCCTCTCGTTCTCTCTTCCTGAAGGTTCCTCCTCCTTCTGTATGATTCTCCTACAGATCCTGAAATAATTTCTTCGTGCAGAGTCAGAAAATATAAAACTAGTGAATGAGCCTTGACCCAACATGACTTTCTCAACCAGACCTTATGTCAGGACAAGCTAAGATCTACCAGTTCTGATGTGACATTGCAGATATCACAGGATACAAATGTGCTGAAGGAGTGGATATATTGGTCAGTGTTCATCAGGGTCAACTGACAGCTTTGTGCTGAGACAGATGTGATGATTTAGGTTAGGTACATTCAGTTCTGTTTTGAAAACGATGAGCCTGCATTGCAGATACATGAAGGCTCGTGAAGCCAGCAAAGTCCAAGGAATTACAGGGCTTTTTGAGGACACACCACACATATTGAAAAGTACCTTGAAAAATCTATATCACCCTTCATGGTCCTCCACAGACTCATTCTGCTTTCCTCATGGACCTTTCTTTTGCTCACAGATCACCTTCAGGATTCATATTTACTTCCTCTGCATTGATTTTATCCATGAAGGAGTATGGCTGCTTTCAGAAGCTGGTCTCTCTCCTCTTCCTCAGCAGAATTCTTGGTATGTTCACATTCTAATATGATGCATTATGTCTACTTTGATTGTCTACTGGTCAGAAGTAGTTTTATCCACAATCCTGTGAATGTAGCAACTCTCACCAGCTTACAAAAAGAAGAGCAGAATTTATTAGTACCTTTTCAGTAACCCATAAAAATTCCTTTGGCTTTTGTTTGTGTGGCTCCTCCTGGAAAATAGGGGTTGCGAGAGAAAGTTAGAGCCAGTCCATAGTCTACTGAGAAAATTTACTTTAATGGGGAAAATAATGTTCCTTACAAACCAAGGAAGCTGCACTGCATGGGAAATAGAGCATGAAAAGGATTTGTGCTATGATGTCAAGATTAGAGAGAATAAACAACATGAGTTAGCAAGTGGAATGCAAATATTGTATACTCAAGTGTAACTTCAGTGTAATATCAGAGATGTGAGTTCATAAGGAATTAAAACATCTCTAAAATAGCATTCAAACTGCTGCTCTCTGCAGACTGGAGCCCATGAACTGTGGCTTAGGTGGCCCCAGCCTTCACTGAGCTAGAGCTGATGCTTTTCCTTACTCTTTTTAATCAGTATTGATTGCATGAAATTAGAGATTTTGTTTATATGGATACATTGCATTTAGGTCAGTAACTTTCTTACCAGAACATGTGGAGGTAGACACGCCTTGGCTTAGGACAGAGATGGCAGCAGCAAAGCAAAGCTAAACCACAGGTCCTTCTGGAGAGGAGCTCATGTGAGAGAGGGAGCTGAGCAGCTCATCTGTGAGAGGGGAGAGTGCCAGTGAGCACCAGCTCGGCTGCTCTGTGTGCCAGGTGGGGCAGGAACCACAGACTGCACGCCCAGCCTTTTGCAGTTTTCTCTGCACTGCCTCAGAGGATGAAGGGACAGGGCATTTTTAATAGAGATGGATTTTTCTAAGGCACCATTATTTATTTTAAAGGGTCCAAGGCCACCTTGCCTCTGAATGTGGAACCCAGAGTTGTATATATATCACAGTACACTTACAATAAAACAACTATTTAAATGATTTACTGAATCAGGGTCATAATATACTAAAGGCTTCCCATAACTGAAGGGGTTGGACTACAAACCTCCTGAATGCAGACAAGAAAAAATAAGTTTTCATATGTAAAAAAACATTTTTAAGGCTTTACATGTGTTATGGGCTTGGAGGAAGAAGTATTTCAAAATAAGAGCAAATGTTCAGTTTCCTTCAATTCTGCATGAACAGAGCCTATCTTTCTAAAGGACAGGCTCCAGGTCTCAGCTTGTCTGTGCAATTCATGTCCAGTGGTAAATTCAAAGATGATCATCATTACCTCCTCATTACCAGGCTCTCTGCTTGTGCACTCTGGACTTGAATACAAAAACGAGAGGTTTAGGGCTCACACCATATAATTCCTTCCTATTTTCCCCTAATTTGCAGGTTTAATGCCACAGAAATTGTCTTCACTCACCCTTATTACTTGCCCTTTCCTCCATAAATGGTGTAGTTGCAGTGCAGTGACTGCACTTGTCTTAACAGCTGCCTTCTGTGTGCATTGTGCTTCTCTACTTGACCCAAAATCATCTCAGTACTTCATTTTTGGAGGCGTTTCATTGCTTTTCCTTAAGGAAATTAATTCCTTCCTTGTAGAAGAAAGCCAGCTTCTGCTTTCCACTTGAATACTTTTTTTTGGGGCAGAGAGGGGAGGAGGAATGAAGTGGGTGATTTGAGTTT
>VXBB01012710.1:69676-110937 GCA_013399915.1 Illadopsis cleaveri
ATAGCCATGTGTGGACATTACAGGGGAAACTGATACAACGAAAAAAAAACCAGGAAAGCTTACAGGAATCTTACAGCCTGTGCTCCACAGCAATGAGCAAGTTCAGTGGTGTGGGGAAAAGGAATGATGATGGGAGCCTCAAATCCTTTCCTCGCAGCCCAAACCTCTTCCCTATAGCCCAAACCCTTTCCCCACAGCCCAAAACCTTTCTTCACACCCCAAACCCTTTCCCCACAGCCCAAACCCTTTCCCCATAGCCCAACCCTTTCCCCACAGCCCGTACAAGCCCAGGTCTCAGTGCAGGCATTGCCACCCCAGAGCCTGAGGTTGCCATGGCAATGTGCAGGGAGGCCAGCCTTGCTCCAGCAGGACCAGGGCTGCCTGTTTTCCCATCTGGTGGCGGTGGTGACTCGATCCTGTGACGCACAGCCTGCCCTGTGCTGTCCCTCTCACCCCAGCAGCAGTTGGAACAGTTTGCTCTCAGCAGGGAGGGGCTGAGGAAAAGCCACTGTGAGTGTCTGGCTCAGGGCAAAGGAGATTGGCAGCAGGAGGGGTGTGAAGCAGAGATCCTGCTGGCAGAGCTGCGCTGATTCATGCTGCACTTCACATGCTTTACGTGTCCTGGTGGCTCAAAGGGGATGGAGGGGACATTTGGAAAGATGGAGGATGCCAGCTGCCTTGTTACCCGCTGACACTGGAGTCACTGGAGCTGCCTGGGCAATCCATCATGTTCCAGCTCCCACTTAGCTGCCAGATTTCAGGTTATTCCAGGAAAAGGGGATTGACACTGTTTTACACCACAANCGATGATGGGAGCCTCAAACCCTTTCCTCACAGCCCAAACCTTTTCCCTACAGCACCCCTTCCCTATAGCCCAAACCCTTTCCTCAGAGCCCAAACCCTTTCCCCACACCCCAAACCCTTTCCTCAGAGCCCAAACTCTTTCCTCACAGCCNCTTATATACTATTTTATACAGACCAATTTGATTAGTGACAGAAAGGCAAAACCTCTTCATTCACATTGGTCAGACCAGAGGGACATCAAGAAGAAGTCCCTCCTAGGGAAAGGAATGAATAACAAAGTTACAGTTACAAAAACATTTCTCCTGTTTACGGAAAATTCCCTGGGAAAAGAATTTCAGAAAACCAAAACACCTCAGGCACAAAACCAGAGCTTCAGGGGACTCATTTGGCCATGTGTCAAAAGGGAACACAGGTGAATTCCAGTTTTGGTCTGCTCAGCTTAGAGGTGTTTCAGACTTTCTTCATTGTGGGAGCTGAAAAAGCAGAGGGTTCTCATAGCTTGTAATAAGGTGTAATAATAATCACAGTTGTAATAAGCTTACATAGATAGAGGCTTGAAACAAAGTTGTATTTTAGGCCTTGAAATATTTGGAGCATAGAAGGTTTTTGAGCTGCAAAAAATATAAAACAAGCAACTATTTTATGTACTATATGTGTAGTGTTTAGTGATTGGCTTAAGTAGATGCTTGTCAGCTTTTGGCAATTAGCCTATTGGCTGACAAACTTTTAAAAGGCCTTGGAACAAAGAGAACTGGCTTCTGTTGTTATGGCGTGAGTTTTACCATCTTTCATGTCTCCACCTTCACTGAGACTGACAATGAAATAAAAAACTCGTGGAACACCTCTCAGTCCTGTTATTGGGGATTAGATCCAACACTTCATGACATGCTCATCATTAGACTCCTGCTGCCATCCCAGAGCAGGACAGATAAAAGTTTTAGGATTTCAGAAGTCAAATTCACAGAATTCCTTGACAATTCTGTTTCTCTTCTTTTTGTTAATTGCTACTCAGATACAGTCGAACAGGCTTTAGGGCCATAGGATGAACTGTGTTGTCTCCTTTGGTTTCCAGTCATGACTATTGACCAGCTCAGAGCCAGTGGCACAAGCCCAGAAGGGAAGTGAGAGAGTGGCAGCACACCTGGGGACACTTTGACAGCCTCCAGGAACCCTCTGGCTCTGCAGGTGCTCAGTGGGACCATTACACATGTGCATAGTTTTGGCCACACACTCCAGTCTAACACTCTGCAAGTGCAAAATGAATAAGGATCACCCTGGATTCCTGTTCTTCCTTTCTGGCTTTTCTGGGGATGAAAATAATCCCTGTAAAGAGGCCCTGCACTTCCCTTGTCAGTTTTCAGACTCTTGGGGGCTTTGTGCCCCATGTTTGTGCAGAAGGACCTTTACCAGGAGCTGAGCTGGAGGCCAAACTCACCTGCCCTGCTCTCAGAACAACTCCTGTGCTTGTAAATCACAGAGGTTAGTGCAAACAGCTCAGAGGCGTTTTCCAATAAATCTTTGCAACCACAACGTTTTAGTTTTGCTTGAGTCATTACAAGGCACAAAACATTTCCAGAGGGAAAAAGCCCTTTTGATTGGAGAGCAGTCCTTCAACCCTCACTGTAAACCCATTTTTAAGTAGACATGAGGCAGGTGGACAGACTGGTTCCAGTACAGCCAGGTTATTACAATCTGTCCCCCAACCACATAAATTTGATGTGTGCACTTGACGTGTATGCAATTGACTGCACACTTTACCTCTGTGAAAGGGGCCCAGTGTATTTTCTGCAGCATTCACAATATAGCAAACTAAGCTGACACTTCCCAACACTACTGGAATTACTAGTTTGTAAATGACTTTGTATTACCTTGCTATCTATAAGATTTTTTGGTTACTTATAAACCCAAAATGTCTTCTTGCCCAGTGCTTCCAGTAGTTTTGCTGCCTCATCTTCTAAAGACTCCAAGGCTTTTTTCATCAGCAGCCACTTATTGTTTTGAAAACAGAAGTAGGATAATGAAGATGTGTTCATACTATGAGGGTAAAGACAAGACAAAGGAGGAATATCTCAATAGATGAAAATAGTTTTGAAGATAAGGAATGCCCATGAATTCAGGGGAAAATAATAAGATTCCAGAGATAAAGTAAACTATAACAATCTTTATGATAATGGGAGAGGAACACATTAAGAATTTTATTAGCAAGAACTACAAAAATTAGCTCTCTCCAATTTCATCTTAGAATCAGTGAACATTTTGTTTCCATAATAAAAACAGCAATGAAAAGAAAATTGGACACAGGGCATTACACTTTTTCCTCTGGAGGGGAAGATGATTTCTCCTCTCTGAGGAGTAATGTGGACCATCAAGGAACTCTGGGGGACACAGTGCAGGTCACGGGTGTGCCATCTCACCCACAGCTCCCTCCACTTCACAGCTCCCACTGTATTTGATGAGCACAGTCCTGGGAGAGTCCCACCTCCTCAGCTGCTCACCCCAGAACAGGAGATATCAACATACTGATATGTAGCCCTGGTTTTGGTTGTCTGAAATTCTTTTCCCAAGGAATTTTCTGTAAACAACAGACATGTTTTTGTAGCTGTCACTTCATTTTTCATTCCTTTCCCTAGGAGGGACTTCTTCTTGATGTCCCTCTGCTCTGACTGATGGGATTGAAGAGGTTTGTCTTTGTTGCACCAATCAAATTGGTAAAATAGTATATAAAGGAGACACATCCCAGAAATAAAGGAGTAATTTTCAGCCTTCTGAAGTCGAAGTCTGTGCCATTGTAGTGTATAACAGCATCACTGATAGATGAAGGAGAATTTATTCCTTTTTTCCTTTTCTGTGCAGTGACTACAGATGAACCTGGGGCAGGAGTCTGTACCCACAGGGTGTTCCAGTGCAGGATCTCCTGGCAGATGCTGTCACTGCCTGGCCTGAGCAGGCCATGAAGCACCACAGGATAAAAGTCACAGTACCTTGAGCTCAGGGAGAAAAAAGCTGTGTCACACTGAAACTGCAGTGAGAGGCTTCTTGTGGCCTCCTCCCTGCCTGCTTTAATAACCAGATAAGGACTTGGGGATTGCAGAGTAAGCATGAGCGGCAAAAAGACTTGCTGGATAAATCCAAGAGAGTAAAAAATCCTAAAAACAGAGCCACTGGTAGACCTGCAGGGAGCAGACATCATCTGGGAACAGCTTTGGATATGTTCCTGAAGCAGAGGGAAGAAACTCTGCTCAGCTTGACTGAGTCCTAGGTTCAGCCTAAAGAACCAAAGTTTGGCACTTTGGGTTGTGGCTCAGTACCGCCGCAAGACTTGGGAATCTCTGACAGAAAGTGTAAGTACTGCAAAGTGTTTGGTGCAAGAACAGCTTCCTCAGTCAGAAAAAAACTGAGACAGAATTAAAAAATTTACCGTTAATTCAACGTTGACTTGAGTTCAGATTCCTGAGGTTTTGCAACATGACAGTCACCACCTGCAGCTGCAAGGCTGTAGCTGTGAAATGCTTCAGGATTAGAAATTCCTGCATCTTTCGTTTTTTAAAAATACTTTTTAGCAATCCACATCAGCTGCACCATCCCTTCTTAGCACCATCCTAGAGATATGGAACTTGAAGTTCATGAATGCCTCATTGCCAAAGCCCAAATTGGGTTCCAGTTGGCTACTGAAGCCTCACTCTCTGGGCTGTTTTCTCCCATCTCAATAAAATGTGCATAGTAGTTCAAGACCAAAATGCATCCCCTTGTAATGATCATTATGCTGAATTTTGAAGCCCATTTATCACTTCTCAGGAGCCACTTGTAATACCATAACTTTGCTGGCTCACTCACTGTAAAAAAAAAATCAGCTGTTTCCAACATCTAATGCTGCAAGAGTAGGTTGTGTGCAGTGATTGCTCCAACTGCCTCGCCAATGAGTCGAAACACTTTTTGCTAGGGCCATTAAGCAGACTAAGGGAACATTCAGGTATATTTAATGCTCAGGAAATCAGTACAATTGAATTCCAAGGATCAGAGAGAAAACAAGTAAAATTAGAAAGGTTGATGAAATGAACAAGGGGAAATGTGCACATGTTGCTAAAGAACCTGAGCCTGTAAAACATGGCTTTGAAATTTTTGCAAGCTTGAGACGTAGGATCTTATCCTGGATCAGTTTATCTACTCAATTATCTTGGTACAAGCACTAGCTCTAAACCAGGAGACTGCATCCCAGGGCCATTACAGCTCCTGCAGAGCTCAGACAACCAACATGACACATTTAAGGCTTCAAGTTAACTGAATTCCTGGATTCACAGCACTGAAGAGTTAACTGAACACAGCATCCTTGCTCTGTGGAGGCCCAGTCACTGCCCAGGCTCAGATGAGATTCAGGGTATTAGTTCAGATGTAGTAGGTACTCAGTGTTGTGAGCACTCTGAGCTGATGTTGAACTAGGTCAGTTGATAAGGGCTGGTTTGACGCTGTTTTACACCACACCGCCGCAAGACTCGGACTTCAGAAGGCTGAAAATGACTCCTTTATTTTTGGGATGTGTCTCCCTTTTATACTATTCTACACAAACCAATTTGATTGGTGACACAAAGACAAACCTCTTCAATCACATTGGTCAGAGCAGAGAGACATCAAGAAGAAGTCCCTCCTAGGGAAAGGAATGAATAAAAAGTTAGTTACAAAAATATTTCTCTTGTTTACAGAAAATTCCCTGGGAAAAGAATTTCAGAAAACCAAAACATCTCAGGCACGGAACCAGGGCTACACTGGTTTCCTGTTCAAATGTGGACAATGGATTCTGTGGGTTTCTGCAGTGGGCCATGGGATAGACTGATTGACTTTCTAAGCTACTACAGGACCATCCTGTCAATGCTCCTTCCCTTTCATTGCTCTCCTTCCTTTCCAAATATGGAGGATGACTTCACATCTATTTTTTGAATAACAGCAGCTGTGGCAACTTATCTCAAAGAAGGATGTCCTCCTTCAAGCATTCCTGCCAGCATCTCATGATGCTTCCAGCCCTGTGTGTTGGGTGAGGATTTCTCTTCACACTGCTCTGTGATGTCCAAGAGAAGCAATGCCTCCTTGCCCCACTTCTGTGCCTCCAAACCCAGTCCCCAGTACTGAAGGGCATCCCATGGTAACCAGAAATGTTAATCATCCCCCTACTTGCCCCACTTCCGTGCCTCCAAACCCAGTCCCCAGTACTGAAGGGCATCCCATGGTAACCAGAAATATTAATCATTCCCTCTTCTCATTTTGGAGCCTTCTCCATTTTAAAGAAGTCACAGGTGGACATACATGGCTGCCATCCCTTTGAATCATTAAACTGCTATGGATCTAATTTATTGCCCTTGATTATGAGTCCTTTCTCTTCACCAAGCAGTAAATAAAGGCTTTTGACTTTAAACACAGCCCAGATATGTCATGACTGCAAACAGCCTGCTGGTCTCTCAACATGTTTATCTAATGTCTGCAGGAGCAGGAGCAGGGAGCAGGAGAGCAGATGGTGCAGCAATCTCAGTGCAGAGAGTACAGGCTACGGATGCAATATGTAAACAGCCAGTATTTTCTAATGCAACACTATAATTACTAGGGAGAGGATTTTAGTTTTAAACTGCAGCTTAAATAAGATGATTGCTTCAGACCACATAGGCTCAAGTGCAGCTGGAATGAGAGCAAGCCTTTTCTCCAGACAGGAGGGAGAATCCCAAATATATGGGCTAGGGTGATCAGGAATGTGGGACAAAACAGCAGAGCAATAAGCTACTGAAAAAGGATTTCCAGTACAACCTGTAACTGAAGTGTCCTCTCAAGAAGAAGGTTTCTCCTCCTCTTTAGAAACATATTGGACTGGCGGGAGAGGGCTGGTGTACTTTGAAAAGAGTATCAGTTGAAACTGCTCAAAAAAGGGAAGAAGTGTAAGGGGAAACTGCAAAACAAATGAGAGAAACAAACCAGAAGTAGAGTCTTTCTGGGGGAAGGGAACCAGTGCAAGTAAAGATCAGCACTTGGCCCAGGTGGTGAGCAGCTAGTAACCAGCTATTGCTCCATCACCCAAATACTTGCCTCTTTCCCCTATTCAGTAGGAGCAGAGTGTCAAAGACCTAATTAATCCTTGCAATTAAGTTTTCAGTACCTAATTCTAAGTAAAGTGTGGTATTTTAGTCTGGTTCAATAAATAGCCTGTGTCACTTATCTCCCTCTCTGATGCAGAATCTCTGAAAAATTAAATTGAGCATGCTGAAATTTGTTCAGTGAGAAGGTTTCCCTCAGAAGTACTGTCAGAAAATGAGGCAGAAGCACAAGATGGTGTATATCCCTTTGAAATGGGACTCAGGAGTATTAGTTATTTTGGTATAAAAGGGACGGAGATGGGGAAAACACAAGGCTGGGCCATTTTTCAGTCCTCCCAGTTTAGAACAGACTGAAGGTGCTGTGTTGGCTGATGGGTGCCATATAGCAGATAAAACAGGCTGCCCTTGCCCTGGTGTTGTGATCCAGAGAGGGGCTAGGACCTGCATTTAGGCAAGAAGCAACCAAAATAGCAGCAGGAGTAATGGAACCTAAGAGTGGTGACACAACAGAGGAGCCACAGCCTTGCTCCTCCAATAGTCACTCCTGCCAGGCAATTGGAAAGCATTTTCTTTCCCTGATCTGAAGCTTTTGAAAGCATGCACTCTCTATTTCCCCTTCCTCCCTGAGATATAAGCAAAAAAATACTTAGTGATAATGAGTACTATTGCTAATTTTGCACTGTCTTCAGTAATTTGCTTTCCCCTTGTCCTCATTTACTCCATTTATATAGTACAGCTTCTACCTACATCGTAAGAGCTTTAAAAGGAGAAAAGGGATTTATATTTGGCATGATACTAATATCTCTTGCAGCACATATAAATAACTTATGCAGTGAAAATTCAGGCCTGTATCTGGCATATTTTGATGAATAGTTTTTTCTTAAAACAAAAATGTATAAAAAACTACAGAACACTTGAAAACAAGTGACTGCTCTCAGGCACATGGGGTAATTCTTGGGGCTGTCCTGTGCAGGGCTAAGAGTTGGACTTCAATGATCCTTGCAGGTCCTTTCCAGTTCAAGATATTCTATCATTCTCTGATTCCATTTTTTAACAGAAAATACTAATAAGTGCTTAAACTTGAACTTTTGAAATGCAGTAATCTGATCTCCTCAAGAAAAAAGGCCTTGGTGAACATGTGGTCAACCTACCACCAAGCCAGAATAACCCTCCAGGAACTTAGGAACCTGGTAGCCTATTTTAACAAATTTTTACACAGAAATAGAAAATTCAGAGATAATCATATTCATACAAATTTGTGGCCGTTAGTACCTAGTTAAGGTAGAGACCCAACTAAGCACCTCTGTCAGGGAAAGGCAAGTGGATTTTGGTTGTTCATACTCTGCTTGGTGGTCACTGGCTGGCCTGTCTTCAGTATGGCTCTTAAAAAAGAACACACAAGGAGGCTGCAACTCCTCTGTGTAGTAACAGTGAAAAAAAAAGGAATGAAAACATCAACTTCATAGGAAGCTTGACTCCATTAGCTGTGTTGTTCACAGAACAACTTGGTGCTTTTAGAACACCATAAATCAAAGCTTTTAGTTTTAGAGCCAGAACAAATGGTTGAAGCATCTGGAAATTTCTGAAAATATTAATAGTGGTAGTAATAAAACACAGAAGGCTCACTCTGCATTTGATTCTTGTTCTAATGAGTTCTGAGTAGAAGAGAATATTTTTATCATGATATATTTTTAAAGTAGTTCATGGGTGTTGTATTTTTATTATTATATAACAAAATGATTGCTCTTCTCTAAAGTTCTGAATCATTCAGGGGGAAAAAAATTGCGGGAGTATTTCCCCCACTGACTCCAGCAATTCAGGGCTGAGCTATCAGACTTTAGAATGAAACTATTTATTGAAAGCCTTTGTACACAGTCAGCTGGCAAACCATATCTGCCAAGTAGGGTGTTCTGCAGCCAGGATTCTTCACAATAGCAGAGGAAGAAGTCCCAGTCATCTGTGTGACCCATGTGACCCAAATTAACAGCAAAACACTCCTTAAAGTTCATAGACTTGACTGAGTTTACGCTGACAACTCCGTATCCAAAGAAATACAGAAGATTCCAGATGTTTCTATGCATTTGTAAAAATAAAATAACCTTTTCCTGACTTTTTGCAGCAAAAGTAGGTATTAAGCTGCAGTGCTTTGTTTTGCTGTCCTTATCTCAAAGAGAGCATAATCTCCAACTGCTTACAGGTGAGCTGGGCTCCTCCACTGCCCCATCCAGCCCAAGGCTGAAAACCACTCACACAACACTCCCTCCCTTCAAGTGTTTCTGCACTGCAGAAACAAGACCTGTCACATGCTGCCCACTGTGAGTCCATTGGTATCCAAACCTCTCTGTTGGCTTTTTTTTTTGGGTGATATTTTTGCCCATTTCATGGTGAGTGGTAGACACAGCACAGCTGGGAGCTTTGGAAGTAAGTCTCCATGTATTGCTGCTACAGCAAACGAGTGGTTTCATTTCTCACACTAAAGCAAAGAAAAAGTAATCTATACAACGTGATGGATGATTGCACTCAGCATTTGTAACAAGTTTTAATAAAACTGTAGGAGAGTTTTTCCTCCCTACCACATTACAACACAAGGTAAATTTTTAAAACCTGCCTCAGTGTCACAAATATTACATGCTTCTCTTTAGCATAGAAATATTCCCTTTTTAACAGGTACATAAAAGGCATAGAGATTTCCTTTCAAGATTGTAAGGTTGATATGGACTTGCTATGAGAAACACTTGTGGTGAACACACCACATACCATGCCTGCAGACACCTGCAGAGGCACATTTCAGAAACCTGCACTGTGTTTTGGGAGAATTTGGGACTCGAGGCTGCCTGGCTGTTGTTTTGACAATCTGATATGCAGGTGAATGACTGGGGAGCTGCAGAGGCATAAGGGCAGGCCTGGCTCCATCTGTCATGTCATGTCATCCCTGTGCGAGGGAGAGGAAGGGTGTAGACAGGCCGAGGCCAGCAAACCCTGGGGTCTGTGGGTTTTTTTTTTTTGTGAGGAAGAAAAAAAAAATAAGAACCCTTCACCTTACAGTAGCTCCAAAGCATTGTGATTTCAAGGGTCAAAGAGCAAAATCATTTGTAGTTGCAGCAGCCCTCTTATTTGAGGATAGAAATTAGTAAGGCACAGCCTTCTTGTTAAACACAGCATAAAAAGGTCCTGGTTTATTCCTCTTCCTGGCTTTGTCATCTTCACTCCAACTACTCACTGACTCTGGCTGCAGCAAGCTGCTGCTGTGGGTTTCCCTTGGAGCCTCTGACTGCTGGTTATTTCCTGCTAAACTATGACTGCAGGGATCAGTTTGCAGACTGTGACTGCAGGTTCTAACAACAGGCTCTGACTGCAGACCCAGACTGACCTTGCAGTGATTCTCTCTTTCTCTCTCTCTCCTCTCCCTCTCTCTCTCTCTCCCTGATCCTGATTCATGATCCCTTCATGCTCCTCAAGGTTCCTCCTCCATAATGATCCTCCCCTTGCCAGCTCACCCCTCTTTTATCTCACTCATCCCTATTGGATATTGCTGTGACTCATCAGGGGCCAGGCTGTATTGGTTAATTAACACAGCTGTTACTGATCAGGGGTGAGGTCACCTGTATTCTCTTCTCCTACAGTTTGTGGAAGAATTGATGTAACTAATGGTTTCTCCTGGATCCTGAGGCTGGAGGGGCCTGTGCAGGTGCCATGGATGGGTACAGAAGAAGCACAGTGGCCTCTGAGTGCCACACCAGGGACAGGGTGAGGTGCACCCCCAGCACAGGGGTCACAGCTCTGCTCAAACAGCTCTGAGAGCCAAGTGTCAGGGACCCACAGCATTGCTGGTGGGGAAGGGGAGGGAAGTGAGCCCTGCTGAGGCTGGTGTGGCCTCACCATGTGGCAGTGGAGCAGAAAGAGAAAACACCATTGAGGTACTTCCTAGAGAAAAGACCACAGTTTTAATTATGTGAAACAACCACCTCAAACTTCCTAATGAGGATAGGAGAATGAAGTCAGCACATACAGGGGAGAAGAAGCGGCTTTACAAGTTCCGTAGCACTGCTCAGTGCTGATTTACAGTAATTCCTTTCATTTCTTTTCTAATTAAACAACTCCTGAA
The DNA here is from genome assembly GCA_013399915.1 of Illadopsis cleaveri. Classification (NCBI taxonomy): domain Eukaryota; kingdom Metazoa; phylum Chordata; class Aves; order Passeriformes; family Timaliidae; genus Illadopsis; species Illadopsis cleaveri. The sequence continues at coordinate 80,657 of VXBB01012710.1, forward strand.
GGATCAGGCCTGTCAATGTGATCTGAGGCCTATAGCCTGAAGTGTAAAGTGAGGCAAATTGCCTGACTTACTTGTGATGATAGAGTCATTTTGGAAGGAGATTGAAAATCAATACTTGTCATCCCTGTGCAGTGCTCTTTATTCAGAGGGGAAATTTGTAAGTGTAATCTGTATGAGTGTAGTGGGAGCATGCAAAGTTACAGTACTAGTCATGCGGAGTGAAATGACAGAACATAAAATATAGGCTTTTTTGCCATTTTATTCATATTAATGTCAAGGAAGCTTATGAATAAGCACAACATTTTAATTCAGTGCTGTGCAGTGAGGCCACTTGCTGCAGCTTTTGGCTTAAGCTGCAGCCAACATTACAGGTACCAGTGTTTGACATGATTTCCCCTCTGACAATGTCAGGCAGTATCTGTGTACAACTGCTTTCAGCCACAGCAAGGCAAACAAGGGCTAAAGGAACAAAAAGAAATGGATCAACCCTGTGTATGCTGAGAAAACAGCAAACAAGCTCTCAGTGATCATGGGGCTTAGTCAAACTCCAGGAGGATGGCAGTGCTGGAGTGCAGATGCAATCACAGAGGACAAGAGGCACTCAAGATCTTGTGCTTTTCTCAAATGAGAGCACTCAAGAGCGGAAGACTGACAGCTCCTCACTCCAAGCATTATACAGGCAGGTGCCTTGTTAGCTCTCCCTTGCAACTCTGGCAGCTCACTTTAATCTGCACTGGTAACTAGGAGCAGTTTTCCTCCTGAATCTCTCCTGGAATGAATTTGCCAGCTATGACAATTATTGGGACAAATTAATTAGGGTCAAATTAGAGAGGGCCAAATGGGCTTTGGTTACTGATTACTCAGTTAGTGTTAAGCTCACTTTACCTATTCACTGTGTCAGAGCTAGAGGAGTGAGCTGTAATTCTGGTCCACCTCTTTGCTATTACCCATCTAAAGTATTCTCTCATGCTGAAAAAATTGGTGACATCATAAAACATAATATGATATTTCTCTCTATGTAAAATGAGTTTAAAAAAATAGAATTACACAAATATTTAGGGAAAAAAAGAGAGTTATTTTGAGGAGAACTTTCTTCTCCTCAAAGCACTACTTCCCTCCCAAGATAGAGATGTTGAAATTATAAAGGTTATGCAACTGGCCTAAGACCTTCCTGTGAGGAGTCTGTGCCCAACAATTATCCAGTGGAGGATAGGGGCTTCCTATTGATGTGCATTTTACATCTCATCTGGCTAGGAGTGCATTTTAAATTGATGTGTTTGAACTATTTTTCTGAGGGTGTTTTCAGTTCATTTACACTCTGCCTTAGGTCAAGAGACAGAGTGGACAAACACAAACCAAACACTTCTTGCATCACCTGCCAGAACTCCTAAATTGCATTATAATTATTTTAAACAACTAAAAGCTTTCATTGCCACTACTTTGCCACTTAAAGAGCGATACTTCACCAACAGGCTTGCTGACAAAAGCTGATATTTGGAAATGGTGTAAATTGCCCAAGTTTTAAAAGCACAGTTTCATGGGATGCCCAAACTTTATGGTACTTAGGTGGGAAGGATAGAAAAGCTCAGTGACATGCTGGTTGTGGTGCTGAACCCCCTTGCCAGCCCTCCTGAAATCAATTGGCACGTCACGTTTCCTGCAGATGGACCACAAATGGCACACGTACAGCTGATGTGCTCTGGCACCAGAGGAATGAGATTGCATTTGCCAGTTAGCCTGCCAGCCAGAAGCCAGATTTAATTTGGAAGAGAATGGTCCACAGTTGTTTAGAAATAGCAAGGAGCAGATTTTAAATCATCCTCTGTTCCTCCCTGTTCAGTCTCATCCTCTAATTGGTAAATGAGAGTCCCAATCAGCTCAAATCATGGGAAAAAATGTATCTCAAGCAGCCAGTGAGACAGAAAACAGAGGTACCCACTCCTTGATACCATGATCTTGCAGCTGTTTGCAAGTCAGATTTAGCTAATCACAGGGTCCCAGGGAGCAATTAGCCTCTCTTTCTAGGTTCCACGTGTAAATTCTAGTAGGAAAGAGCTTTTTTTCTGCTTGCTGCCCTGATTATTTTTGCATGCTCTTAACTGTTTGCCATTTTATCCACCAGAAGGGACATATAACGTCATTTTATATGTTTGTAGATAAACATAGCTAGACTGAACAGAAAACATTTGAAATTGAGTGTAGTAAAGTGCTTGGAAGTAAATTTTCTGTGTTTATTAGTCATGGTGGTTTTCACATCCCTGTATTTCTTCTTTGGTAATGTACCATCTTTCAGTCTGAATGAATTCCTTAAGCCATGATCCTTAAAAATGAATTAAGACTGTCTCAGCCTCTAGACTTTGAGATGCTTGCACAGGGCTCGTTTTCAGCTGACAGCAGCTTGGTAATCAGCCTTTCATCTTGAATCCAGGCAACTTTAAATTACATCCCAGTGTAGAAATGTCTGGCCTGACTGTAGATGATTGTTCTTCATAAGGAGATGGCTCTGGACAGTGCCCTTCCATTCCCAGGTGGGGACATGCTGTTCTGGGAGGGATGGGTGGCAGAATGTAGCCCTGGATATATAAGAGTTTTTAAGTTCTTAGCATCACTGTTTAACTCTGTATCTTGAAGACTGATGTGTCAAAGCCCTTACTTTCCATCTGATGGAGCCTCAGACATGTTGCAGACACTGAACCATGGTGCCCTGGTGCCTGCACATTATTTGCACTGATTGGCTCCTGCAAGCTCTGGTCTTTACTGCCCGGCCTTCTGCACCTCTGCCCCACAGGCTGCTGTCCTGTGGGCCTCAGCTGTCTCCTTGGTGGTATCTGGTACTGCCAGATTATCTGAATAGGCAGCTGGAAAATACATTAGACCCATTTTTTCAGCTGTTATAAGGACTGTTTTTATATATAGTTGTTGTGTCCTCACTTATTCTTCTGCTGTCTGCCAAGTATATTTTAAAGTGTGCATTTTTCAAGCTGCTGTGTGTTTCTCCTGGTTCTTTATGCTGCTTTTAAAGTTGGTTTTTCTTGACTTTTGTCTGTCAGGCTGCCTGGAGCTTTAGCATTGGATTTGCAGAAGTACTCTGATGCCTGAAGGCCTTTGAGCATGCTGAATAAAACTCTGGGCATCACTGGCCTGGGCCTGAGGTGCTATCCATGGCCTTGTTGTTCTCTTGAAAAATGTCAGGTTTATAAAGCCACCAGTTAATACGTCTTAGCTGAACCATGATTCAGCCAGAGACAAAATCTCATTGCCTCCCACCAGGCCAGGTTTGAGCCTTCAGCACCAGCCCTGCAATCTGCCAAAGCCCATGTGGGATGTTCTGACATCAGTGGCAAGAGCCATCAGTGGCCATACCCAGAGGAAGACAGGTCACCCTATCTGAGCAGGACCTGCTCAGAGAACCTCTGGGCCACCCCTGGGTGCTGCCTGGGAACACCAGGGTGAAGAATTAGGGTTACACCGCCTGTCCTTGCCATACACTGACTAATCCAAAGGGGGATGATACAGCTTGGGAAGGTACCTGGAGCAAACTGACATAAGTGCCTTGAATTACACTTTGGAGATATGGTAGCCATGGAAACCTGAGGGAGAAAGAGTTTCTCAGCTTTCATTGCCTGGTGGTTTAAAAACTCCTCATTGATACTTTGAGGTGAGAGTCTGAGTACCAGATACAAGCTCTTTTGTAAAGAGTAAACAAAAAGGGTAAGCACAAAGGTAACAAAAAAAGGTAAACAAAAGGGTAAACAAAAGCACTGAGATTAACAGAGGAGGAGTCAGGTTCTTACATCAGCAGGCTCGGATGAAGCAGTGCTGGTTGATTCCGCTGTGTTTTTAGACAGTGAAATGAAAGTTTGGTTTTGCCTGGCCTCTCCTCAGTTAGGAACGGGTTACAAACGTGATTCAATCAGAACAGCTGCCAGTACAGGTAGGGTTACAGAGCTACAGAAACATTTGATCTCTTTAAAGCTACACTGATGTGACTGGTAACTATGTGAAGAAGGCAGACTCTTCACTTCTGAAGTTGTGTAGTTGTACAAAAAGTGTGCCAGGATTCAGAGCACACTTGAATTCCATGAAGATGGCAGCTCAGTACTCTATAACTACCAAAAGAGCAAACAATAAAGCAAAAAAAAAAATTTATGAAAAGAATAGGTAGAAAATAAAATTATGTCATTAAAAATTGTAGCAATGATGTTCAAGACAAGCACAGTGTCAGTAGGTCTGTGAAACTCCTTGCCAAAGACTTCATTTGCAAAAAGAGCCTGTGGGATGCAGAGCCTGCACAGCATTTGGAGAAGACATNATCTACTGAGTCTTCCTAGACAGATAAATAGTATTCGATTCAGGAAATACCTTGAGCTGAAAATGGTCAGGGAATGTCAGAGTACTTGGGAAATGACAACATTTGCCTAGTTCTTATTTATATTTGGGTGTCAACTTATGGTTCTTAAGAGAGGATCCTTGACTGAATGAACTCAGGTACAGCTGCTTTCATTAGCTGGCTTAATCAGAGCATAAATGAATGAGCAAACATACAGACAGAAGTGCTTGTTAACACTGACTGACGTATACTGCAGGCACTTCTCTGACAAGTGCAGTTCCATTCTTTAATTGTAATAATAGTCATTGTGGAAAGTGGTGTCAAATCTTTACTGATAATCTGACACCAAGTTTTTGTTTGCACAAATAATAGGGTATACGTGAAGCGCAGGACTGTATAGTAGTGATGATTTTTTTTCTCATAAAATTGTTCCACTTTTCAGAGAGAAATGTAGAAAAAGATAAATGAAATGACTCTGCAGACTCTGAATGTATTCTAGTATTAATGCTTTCCTGTAAACTGCTGCTAATTTTTTGTCCACTCAATTTTGTCCAAAATTCTTGATGCTGGTTCCTGCTATATTTATTATTTCCAATTCTGTTTACACAATTTCCATATAATAATTTTGAATTCAAGGTAATAATAGAAAGATGGAAGAACATTTCCATGTTTGATTTCTTGCAGGGCTTCTTTTACCACGTTGCATTTGTCAGAGGCATGGGCTGGCTGAGCTGTGCTGCTCAGCAGAGCCTTGTTGGAGTTCCTGGAGGAACTCTCAGAGCTCCTGGTGGCACCACAGGTACCTGAGAGATGACACAGGGTGGGAATGGCCCTGCTGGGTGGAGGGACCCCTGGGATCCCTGCTGAGCTGCGCAGCAGGGTGATAGGATAGGGTTAAAATGATTTCTAAAAGGCACATGGCTTCACTGTAACCAAAATGTAACTTCATGCTATTGTTTTAACCAAACCAAGTATAACCTGCCTAAGCAATGAATCGGGGCGGGGGGAGGAGGGAATGGTGTGATTTCTGAAACTAGATGTTCTTAGCAAAATGTTCTGTGCCTATGTCACCACCTGTGTTTATATCATAATCACATGGTAAATTACCTCATGATTATTGCAAGTGTGATTATTATTTTATGAATCAATTGTTTCAATTTCAGGCTTGGCTAAAATCAATAGAACAATGGGGTTTAATGATTAACATACATCCTTATGTAAGTGAAGAATATAAAACTGAGTCTCTCCTGAATCTCTGGTGAAATCGGATTTGTGGTGTCTTGGACCCCCCGATTTCCAGAGCTCTCCAAATAAAGCACCGGCACATACTCTCTGCAGCTATGTGTTTCTTTCCTGTGCTAACAAGGGGAGCAGGTGAAGTTTAGGCTCAGTGTGCTGGAGGATGTGGTTCTTCTGGACCAGTCTGTGGGCTCAGTCCAGGGCCTTTTCTCATGCCAGGGAAGGTTCTTGCACCAAACCAGCACCTGCTTTATGCCACTTGGGCCCAAAGCAGCCAGAAGAAAGACCAAGACTGTTGCACTGCTCCCCTCCATGACCAAGTAGATGGTTCCAAATAAGGAAAAGGGGTTTCAGCTTTACCCCTGACTTTTATGGAAAGGCACCAGAACTTTCCATGTTTCTCTCATTGTGACTGGCTCAGTGCCAGCACAGAGGCACCTGTTGCTCTCTGTAGCTGCTCCTCAGAAGTACAGCTCATTTCTATTGGGCAGCAAGCCAAATAACCCTCCTAAAACATTAAGTACATAAGAAACAGCACAGAGGTGCTCAAGTGCTTTTTGGGGTGTCTTAGCTGGTGCTAGAGATCTCTCTGCACCGTGCTGGGCTTTTGTTTTGTTTCTGCGTCATTTGTTATTTTCTCTTTTTATTAAAACCTTTGTTTTACAAAACACACCCAAGGAGTCATCTCGCAAATTACTCTAAGCCATTCTGAGAAGTGCTGGACACCCTCAGAACGTGATACGTCTTTGCAGGGCTCATTACCCTCCGGCCAGGTGTAAGACTGTGTCACAAGAGATGCCTGGTGTCTGAGGTGTCCCGGACAATGCAGCCAGCAGACCACAGCAGTGGTGGTGTCTCCAGCCAGTGCCAGTGACAACCAGCTGAGCTCTGTGGGTGCCCCGTGTGACCCTGCTTGGGTCACTCCATGAGGTCAGCCTCCTGAGCCCAGGGTGCTGCTGCCCAGGATCTCACACCCTGGGGCTCAGCACACGCTCTTCTTGGGCTGTGGACACCTCCACAAGCATGAGCCAATGCTAATGGAGTGGGTTGCTTGCTGTCATAATGAATTTACTGTTAAAGGAGAATTGTCCCCAATCTGGTACGACCTCTTAATGTGTTTTTTGTCCTGGTTCTGGCCAGACAGGCTTTTTCAGTAGCCAGAGAGGGCATGGCCAAGACCCAGAGGTTCCTGTGTACCACCTCACATTGCTGGAGGCAGGGGGAAGTGACTCTCACTTTGGGGAGAAGGGGCTCCTTTAGGGTCAGAGTGCACAGGGTGCAGGGGCTCTGGGAGCCGTGGGGTAATGCTGGTTCTGAGCTGGAGGGAGCACTGGGGGTGCTGTGGCTGTGGTTGGGTCGGCTGGGGCTCTGCAGTGAGCATTTTGCATGTGAATCACTCTTTTGCACACTTTTGTTGTTGTTGCTGTTACTGTCCCTTTTCTTATCTCTTTGCTGTTTCCAGTAAATTGTTCTTAACCCATGACCTTTGCCTTTTGTGCCTCTGAGGCTTCAGTTTTAGCTTTCCTATTTTCAGTTCTGTGCTGCCCAGGGGTGCAGTTCTGAGCTCACACTCAGTGTCACTCAGCTCTGCACACANCCTGTCCTGCCCAAGGTGTATCCTTAAAGGCCTTTCAATAAATTCCTACTTTATTCTCCAGCTCTGTCCAGTCTCTGTTTCAGGTCAGCCTTCCCAAGACATCACCTCCAATTCTCCTCTCCAGGCACAGGGCGGGAATAGGAGAAGAAAAGAGAGCAAGTGGCAGCATGATTTTAGTGGGAGCACTAAACTGGAGAATACCATCCCTAAACCACAACAGTTTAATATTTTAGATTCAGTTAAAATAAACAAACACTGAAGCTAATGTTCCCAGCAATCTGGAGGGAATTAACAGCATACTGCAAAGGGTGTTTCAATTACTTTCAAAATTCTAATTAGCCCATGAACAGCAGAGAGTGTGGGACAAATTGCCTGGCTTTAAAACAAGACAATAAAAAAATGACCTCAAAGGAAAGCAAAGGGTGGAGGAGGTTGTCATGAAATAAATGAAAATGACCCCATCCGTTTGTTTAAGTAATGGCCTCTTTGGAGTCTTATGTTATATTGTCACATATTTACAATGTTCTGGGAAATCAAGAGGCAGAGGAGAAGCTTCAGTGGGATAGAAAAAGCATTTTTGACTACTAAAAATGATGACAATAAAATCCCAGATGCCTAGTTGCAATGAAATTAGCTGGAAACTAGTTTGGGGTGGTTACTGTTAAAATAATAAAAACAATTGTTCTGCCTTAGACTCCACCTTTCCCACAATTATTTCACTTCCCCAGTTCATATATAAACCAACAAGAATTTAGCTGGAAGCATTTTTGGCTTTTTAAATAAACTCTCCCCCTAAAAATTTGGACTCCAAAGACAATTTGTACTCTGATATTTTTCTTTATTGTGGCTGTATCAGCATGGGGTAGAAGGCTCTACCCTGCAGCACGATCCCTCATGCTGGAATTGTGCCTGGTGCCAAGATCTGAGACCTTGTCAGGAAAAACTTCCAATGGATAGATTGTTGTTCTTTCAGAGCCTGTCTGCCTCTGTTACAGGACAATAAACCAAAGTGGTGTCATGTTTGTGCTGTGGAACTTGAGTGGGAATGCTGGGGTTTCCATCCTTTGCAATGAGCCATGGTTTTCCTGGGTCAGTTTTGCTTATTCCAGCTTTGTTCTGCTGTGTAGCTGTGATCCTCCAGGGATGAACAGTGGAAGAACAGGCTTGCCCAAGGATTTCCCATGTGTTTGTTTCCCTGTGTTAACCCAAATCTTTCTGAGTCAAGAGAAGTGAGAGTACAACAGGCTCTATGTCTTCTCATATGACACTTTCAAAGTTGGCTTTCAATCATGAGGAAGCAGCAGGAGATACTAAAGGTAACAAGAACTGTGAGGTTTTATGCAGCTAGTTTCTCTTTATTTAATAGAAGTCTTCAATTTATTACATTTGACTCATGGCACCACTGGTCTAAGTTGGGTTCAGAGGTTTTGGCCTTTCAAGTGAAAAAGAACCATTGAACCATTGGACTGCCCAAAAGTTTCTAGGTGTCCAGTAATAGCCATTAATGTAAATTAGCTATCTATTTCATTAACTAAGCCAAAACTTACACTCTGACCGAATGCTGACAAAGAAAAAAAAAATTCGTGTCTGAATTAGATCAAAGGAATTAAAATAAGAACCACTCAATGGTAGCAGTTAATGAACTGTAACTAACTGAAAAAGTCTCTTTCCAGGAGCAAGAGAGGATCAGTTTGGTCTGTAAATGCTCTGAACACACAATTTGCATTTCCCTCCACCATTAATTTGTCTGAACATCCCCAGGTGTGGCCTGTTTGCCTGCCAGGCTGCAAATGTACCTCAGCTGTCTGCACTGAGGGGAATCTCTCCAGGTCTCCTGCATTCTCACTGCCAGACCCAGCCATTTCCTCAGGGGCTGCATGGCACCAAAACATTTTAATATACAGGTCCTTCTCTCTGAGTCCTCTAGCACATTCTGAGGTAATTTTTATTAAATGGATTTAATTCTTGAAAATACCAATATGAAAGTATAAAAAAAATTAAATAACTCTCAAACACTCTGTGAAAAAGGATAATTTTTAAAAAAATGTTTAATAGGGTTGCTTATACAAAGCAAAACTGGGAAGTGTGTGTGCAAGAAAGGCTAAATAGATGTGTACATATAGAGAGAAAAAAACATGAACCAACTGGTTTTCTTTGCTTTGGGATAAAGATTTAAAAAGACAATATACAGCCTGGAAAAACAAATTATTTTCAGCCATGGTAATAATGTTTCTGTAATATTTTTAATTATCAAATTAGGCCTGCTAACAAATTAGATCCACAATGCTGGTAAGGAACAATATGTGGAGCTTTACCAAAGACCAGACAGAGTCCTTGGAGGAGGGGGTGCTCCAGTTCAGGTCCTTTCCCTTTCCCTTTCCCTTTCCCTTTCCTTTTCCTTTCCCCTTTCCCTGTGTGCTCCAGCACTGGTTTCTGCCATCTCAGCCTGGCAAGAGATATTTTACAGGTACCATTTGGAAAGTGGTATTGATTTCCGTCAGGCATAGAAAATGCCAGATCAGAAAAAAAGTTTCTTCAGCTGACTGTCTAGCTTGGATTCACTCAATCAAGCATCACTCATCTTGATTTCTTCAACAGAGGAGAGTTTAAAACTACAGAAGGGAATAGGAAAAAACAAACAAAAAAACCCCCAAACCGAAAACAAACAAACAAAAGGAAAGAAAGAAGGGAAGCATCTCTATGGAACTGACTTTACCAGTTTTACCAAGGTTTTTATTCCTCACATTCCTATAAGATGACTGGGTTTCTCTCCCAACTGCTACACATAAAGGATCTACATTAGCTTTCCCATGATATTAAAATCACTAGGTTTTCCTCTGCTCACAGTAAATATAACTGTAAATGCCCAAAATGTATCTGTAATATATTTGCCAAAACCTCATTTAACAATGTCAGAATCCTGGATCGTACCACATTCTGTCCTTTCTGTCTCCCAAACATTGCTTTCGTCCAGTTTCCTGATACAGATTTTCATCACCTTCATGTGGTATCTTTCCCCTTACAGCACAGCATCAATGATAAAACAATTGATACTGGATTTCTCATCCAAGAACAGGCTCCACAATCTTGGGGAAGTCCAGACCTGTCTGGAGATTGAGTCTGAAAGCCTTTGAATTTGGATTTCCCAAGAGGGTGTTGTATTTTATTTACATTTACTATTTCCTGTCAGAGTGTTTTCTGACTTACTCTTCAGAAGGAAAACAGGAGTGTGAGGTGTGAACTAAAAGGCACCATGAATTGTCACCTGCTGCCAGGAGGGAGCCTCATGCTGATCCCCTGTGCCTGCAGCCAAGTTCCTCCTTCTCCATCCTATAGCTGGAAACATTTTTCTCTGCTTGCCCACGGGGTTTCTTTAAACTTCTAATTGCTCCTCATGTGCCATTCATTCCTAGGGCTCTCTTCCAAATCCCCTTCCTCTACCTGCAAGATTAAGTACAAAGCCTTGAAGATGGATGGCCCTTCCTACATGACACAATAGCTTTTTAATGTGACATTAAACACAACTAAGTGCAGGCAAGGGGAGATGTGTACAAGCTGTCCTTCCCAAAGTGTTACTCAGTCACTCCAGTCTCTTGCCCTAGACCTGTGCAGACAGTATGGAGATGCACTCTTAACTTGTCTTATTCTTTCAGTGTCAAAATCCAGATACAATTTTTAACCTGTAGATCTTTCCCTTCCCCTTATAGAAGAGATTAGAGTGGGGGGTGGGGATCTCCACAGCTTAGCTATTTGACTTTGCATCATTGCAGCAATCTCAGTGGGAGCTATTTGATCAAAAATTTAACAGCTTCATATTCCTGTGTTTCCAACACAGGTACTGGAAAGACATTGTTAAATAATGTGCCTCCATTTCACATGGTTTCTTCTGAAGTCTTTAATCAATAAAATGTTCTTTAGATCAATACAGATGTTATTTCACTGCTTGGAGCCATTTGTAAGTACATGATGGAGGTAGTTACAGCCCAGCCAGTGCATGGTGAGGACAGCACTTGGGCACAGGGCACTTATAGCTCCACTCATACACAGCAGGTGTCGATTTAAAATTGGACACACCGGCATAAAATCACAACATCCTCTCTGCCAAGCAGCTCCAGATATGCTGCACTGGGGGAATGAGGGTTGAGTGTGTTTAAAACACTGTTTTATTCCCTATCAACAGTGTCAGCAAAAGCGTTTTGCAGATTTATGTTGATTATTGTATCGGTAAACTGACACAGTCCCTTGCTGAAAGGATGTCTGTAAAACGTGTCTGGTGCCTTGGTAATGGAAAATCTAGAGGATAATTCTAATTCTGCCAGCTCATTTAAAACTAGATGGGTTTTAAGCTGCCTGTCATGGGTGGAAAGTTTGGACATTGCGGATGGTGAGAGGCTGTTGTCACAGTAATGTTGGTGCAAATAACACTTAAAGTGTTACTGAATGAAGGCTGGAAGATATTAGTACCTGGTTTATACTGATTTTTAAACTCTGGGATACAGCTTGTGGCTTCAAAGCATTACACAAACTCTGAACAACTAAGTATTTGGGTTGGCAAAGTAGATATTTTGAAATGAAACCCCCAGGTCATGGGCAGGTCTAGCAGTTTTCCTTTCCTCCTGTGTCAGGTGTAGGACTTCGACTGTCTGCTGGCAGCAACCCTGACTTTTTGACGAGCTCAGTGTTGGTGTTGAGCCAGCTCATGCCTGTTTTTGATCTCTGAACTCTAAGCCATGCCATAAAACGCTTGCAGGCATCAATAGCAAACTAGGGGACCACTTTGTCACACAGAATCACACAATCACAGAATGTGCAGGTTGGAAGAGACCTTCNNNNCCAGAGCTGGACACAGCACTCAATGTCCTTCCTAAACTGAGGGGCCCAGAACTGTCACAGCATCTGAGAAGTCCTCAAATGTGGCTGCCAGACAGAAGTGTGATGAGTGTGATGAGCCCCAGGGAGAAGGGGGAACATCACTTCACAGACACAGGGGCCAGGGCAGAGGAGTCTGGGGCTGCACCAGGACTGGCCCTGGACAGCTCATGCCAGGGGCGTAGTTACAACAGTAATTAGGCATGCCAGAGTCATGCAGGAACACTGACTGCCTTCCAAGTGCTTAATTTTGCTATCAATTTTAATTTTCATATTAATTGCCATTAGTTAAACTGATGTAATGAGCCTAGAGTGGCAGATAAAAATGACAATGGGGGTGACTGTGAATTCTGACTCCCGCCAGTGAAAGAAGCAGCTTTTCAGTGGAGGTCTGTGTGGGCTGTCAGCAAACTCACAGTTAAAGCCTCAATTCAGCCTCAGTTTCAGCCTCTTCCTGTTGTGTTTTGAAACCACTGAATCCCTCAGACAAGTAATTGTTCATTTTGGTGCAAACTCCATGCATTCAGACTCAAATCTCCTGTTTTCAAACCCAATTAGGAGATGGTAATTACCTGTGGGACTTGGGGTTTTGTTTGTCTGCTGGGGCAATGCAGATACTCTTGTTTGTATCTCCCCTTCTAGTTATCAATAAAACACTAGAGCAAAACAGTGTTTTCCTCTTGGTGTTTTCAGGCAGTCTTATGCCAAATGAAGGCAATATTATGAGACTGCATGTGTTTGGGAATAATCATGCAAGCTATTAGTAATCATGCTTCACTGTTCTCCAGTGCTGCTCACCCCCAGCTTTTTTTGTGTTTGACACACAAGGAGCTGTGTGATAATTCCCATCACTACCCCTGGAATGGTGGAGCTGAGGTCATTGGGCAGCCAGTGATGCAGTCAGAAGAGGAGTGCAATCTCCTGAGCTTCAGTACAGCTGTACTTCTGTGAAAAATTCGTCTATAACATATTCTCTACCCTGGTATAAAGCAGCCACTCCAACTCAAGGACAAGCTGAGCAGGAGAAGGATGTTGCTAAGTGGCTGTTCAGTAAAGGAGACCTGCAGAACATGGAGAACACTGATTTCTTTTGAAAAGTGCACACAAGAGTGGATTGGGAGTCTTTTGTGACATAGTCAGCACTCAGTTGCCAACCACTCTAGTAGGTGAGAAGAGATATTCTCAACTCTCAATACAATTTCCAGAGGGCAGAAAAGGCAGTTGTCAGCCCTTTGATCTCTGGATGAGGATTTCCTCTTCATCTTCCCCTTCATAATAGTCCCAGCCCTGGTGAGGCTGAGAGTGTTGAGGAAGAGAATTCCTTTAAATATGCAGGTGTCTTTGAAAACAGAGAACACTTGCCTTCTGGCTACCTAGCCATTTGAAAATCATTTCTTCCTCAGTGTGCTGATTAACTGCTGGTATTGTCATGAACTGTGGTAATCTTTGTCCTACGAAATTTAGCACATTTACTGCTGCTGCAAACAGTCCAGGAGTTTATAAAATTTATTAATTACAAACACTATTTGAATTCATTACTTTTGTTCTTTTCCTTCTCCTAAGACTTGCAGTGAGCTTGGCCTTGTGATGTGCCTGTGACAAAGGTAATCATTACTGGGACCAGAATGAACATGAATTGAGCCAGAAAGTCACACCAGCAGTCCTTGAATCAGCCTAAATGTTTGAATGCCAGTTCACTCTTTTGATGCTGAAATTGGTCTGAAAGTGTGCCTTAGCTCCTCAAAGAATCCATTGGCATCACTGTTGTGGCTGGGAGGTCCAGATGGTGACACCTGTATTATTTGTCTGTGCTTTGATTCTCACTCAGAGTCTCTCAACTGTGCCACTGCCAGCTGTGAGCTCCAGACATTCCAACCCTTCCATTTCATACAGTGCCACTCCTCTGCCTCTCCTCCCTTGCCTATCCCTCCAGAAGAGCCTGGAACCTTCCAACAGGGCACTCCAGTCACAGAACCCATCCCACCAGGTTCCACTGATGCCAATAATGTCACATCTCTGGGACTGGGCCAAAGCCTCAAGCTCCTCTTGCTTGTTCTTCATGCTGTGTACGTTAGTGTAAAAATAATTCAGGAGTGGTACACTGAGCCAGCACCTCAGGAAACATACTGAGGGATCCCTCTAGTTTTCCTCAAATTTTGGCACTCCATCCCATTGCTCATCACTGGCCAGCCTGGCTTTGTCCCCTTCCCCCTTCCAAGTTCATTTAATGCTCTGTCCATGAGCACCAGGGGCTCCTGTGCTAGAGCTCTTTCTCCCCTCTGGGACAAGTGCATCCTGCCAGGGGTCAGTAGATCATGTGTTGAGTAGAACCTCCCATGGTTAACAAACCCCAAATTTTTCCCCTGCCACCGGTCTCAGAGCCACACCTGATGGATCTGCCTCTTCCTATCAATATTATTTATTGTTAACAGAAGAATCAAGAAAATCACTACCTGTGCTCCTGATCCTGCTGCCCTGATCCCAGAGCCCTGAAGTCTCTTTTGGTTGCATGGACTTCTCTTTGTTACTTTGTGAATGCATCAGGGTTCATTTAAACCTGCAGAGGAGCTGGTCTCTTGCTTCCTTAAGGCAGGACAGTCATTTTGCAAAGCTGTGTGGAAGAGGACAGCATTCAAGAACCAGGTTTACAAGAGGATCCAGCTGCTTGAACATGGGAAAATTTTTTATTTCATATAGCAAATGCTGATTGGAACGTTAACATTAGTGGAGAAAGGTCCAAATTCATATAAAATAAGACACTTTCTTAAAAAGTATAGAATAAACTGCTTCATTTCTTATAGTTCTCAAGTCAGCACCAGATGCTTTTGCCTTAGTCAAATACAAGTTACTGATCTAAGCCTTGCAGTAAATGGATTAAGAGTTATGGTCTGTGTGACAAAGAAACTGAGACTAGAAAATCTTCTTTGGACTGAAATCTGAAGAATGAGAATTATGTTGCAACATTATTGATCCAATAATGGCAAAAAAAGAACAAAAATAATATGTTCTTGAACGACTGCCAACTGAAAAAATGGATAAATTCTTGCCATCCTATTTGTTATTCAGACATTAGATATGACAAATTACAAAAAGGGTAATATATTAGATGTCTTATTGTAGGGCATCTGCTTCCTGGAGCTATCTCAGTCAATTCAGTGGATAACAAAGCATCAGTGCATTTTTGGGATGGTGACTTACTCTGAATCTCAGCTGGCTGCCACTATGGAGACACTCTCTGGAAACAGAAACAATGTCTGATTCATGTGTTCAGAAGTAAATACAAAAGGTTTTTCCTTTCACCATCAGGTACCTGCTGAACTGTTCAGTGCTCTGTAAGTCTGCTGCTACTTGTCTCTGGCTGTTGCCCCTCAGGGGAAATTTTGTGAAGGTTGACTTGACTGGAAGCTGAACAGAGCCAGAGTGAGGAGCAAGTCAGCCTCATGCAGATGTATGAGCCTTGTTTTATTGGAAGTGGAGTCCCAAAATTCAAAAGCATGGAAACACAATGGGATAACTGTATATTTAGAGCTGCAGTGTCTCTGGGGCTGGATCTAGTCCTTCATCCCAAATGTGCACATTTTGGGTAGTGGGATTCATCCTATGCAACTATAGACCAAAATCACTTACACGATATGGAGACATCTGAAGATGTAGGTGCTAGGAGATGAGAGGAATCATCCTGTATTCCACCAGCTGTACAGGGAGAAGAGGGGGAAAACTCATGTCCAGCTGTGTACAGCACAGCTTTCAGGATTTCATCTGATCATCCTCACCCTCCATGCTGACAGTGGCTAAGAAGCAATGTCAGTTCAGAACTAAGGAGTTTGGATTTTTTTTCACATGTACTTTCAGTCCAGGAATGGAACTGCTGTCTATGAGTTCACTGCAGCCATCAACTCCCAGGTGCATTTCAGCAATATGTTTCTGTCTGAGAAATTCATTGTTTGTCTCTGGTAACACTGGGGTGATTTTAAAGCACTTCAAAGGATATATCAGGTGCCAGTTGGTGGTGTTAAAGTGACACGTTGAAGCTGGGCAGATCTGAGGCACCATGGATCAGAAGTGGAAATATTTGTTGTAGCTTGCTAGCTCTACCCTTACTCTGGCACCCGTGGTGAGATGGTTGAGAATCATGTCCACTTTGTGTGTCTCAATTTTTAGTTGTGAAGTAGGAAACAGCCATTTCCTTTCAGTTAAGTGCTTTGACTTTTACAAGTGAGAAATGTTAAACAAACAGATTGAAATCACTACAGTCCTGGGAATATTTCCTTTAACTTCAGGGAGATTTGGCTTATGGCCTGTACCGTATTGTATTGCACCCGTTCAATTAGAAAAAGAATAATGAATTAAAAGGTCACAGCTTTTAAAATTAGAATGCAGGAATAAGGGTAAAATATGTGTGGTGGGGTTCCTCTTCAACTGCCCCGAGTGTTTGCCATTAGGTACGAATGGGAACTCTCCAACCAACAAGTTCACTAATCTCCTTTTAATCTCATTGAGTTCTGAACATTTTCTGGAAAACATTTTTCAGAACTAATCTGCCCAGGCAGGGCGGGGAAAAATGTTAAAACACACAAAAATCTGCGCAACAGGAAATAATGTTAGAAAGCTGTGAAAATCATTTATCCTTTTGAAGCGTAATGGTTTTTAATTTTCTCATGCCCTGATCTCCCTGGCAACAATTTAAAAGTACATAAGCATTCATGAATCAAAGCCATTCACGTCTGCATTTTTAATTATGTGTCATAGGATTGAAACTTTCCCTTTGATCTTTGCATTTAAAGGGATTTACAATTTAATGATTACAATCCTCCTCCCCCCAAGCCTGTGCTTATTACTGAGCAATGACAAAGGGGTCACTGTTGGGCAAGGGAAGACAGTCTTGTTCTGGATGTTACAAGCATGAATGTCTGAAACCTGCCTGTGGTCTGCCTGGTGGAGGAGATCCCTGCGTGGTGCTGGGTCTTCCCAGTGGTGGTGACTCTAGGCCTTTTGCTCTAGGCAAGGCTTTTAAAACCAGAATGAGATAAAAGCAGAACAAAAATGATCTGGTTGCCCATGAAGCTGTCCTGTGCTCCAGGCTCTGCCTCTCCTGCCCTGTGTAATAACCCAGTAGCATGGGCACATGACAAAGGGAGGCAGGAACACTCCCAGTCATGTGCTGTGAGGGGTGGTGGAAGGGGTTAATGGCTTTGTCATTTGTAGAGGGCAGTTTCTCTGGGGAAAAAAGAGAACCCTGGAAAAATGCCTTAGGAAACCTTGTTCTCAGTGCCATGACCACAGGGCTCATTGACATGCTCTCGATGCAAATGGTTACGAGAAAGTTCTCAGTTCTCTGTGTTATCACAGATTGATTTTTGGTGCAAGAATTGCAATATTCTTAATCGTTGTCCCCCATTGGACCCTTCCCTCAGACCACACATGTTGTTATAATTCAGGACAGCTCACATAACGACACGTCGAACTCCGATCTCTTCAGAGGGCTTACAGCAAAGTNTCTCAGTGCCATGACCACAGGGCTCATTGACATGCTCTCGATGCAAATGGTTACGAGAAAGTTCTCAGTTCTCTGTGTTATCACAGATTGATTTTTGGTGCAAGAATTGCAATATTCTTAATCGTTGTCCCCCATTGGACCCTTCCCTCAGACCACACATGTTGTTATAATTCAGGACAGCTCACATAACGACACGTAGAACTCCGATCTCTTCAGAGGGCTTACAGCAAAGTTTATTGAAAGACAGATTCTTTTATACAGCGTTTTGTTACAGTGAATATGATTGGTCATTTGGAGCACCATCTTTTTGTAAATATCTCTACCAGCAAACAAGTTGGAAAAACACCAGGTGTCAGGAGGAGGACACCTGCAGGGATAGATGGGTTCTTCCTTATGATTTCCCAGGCCAGACTGAGACAGTTCTGTACTTGGCTTTCCCACAGGCTTCAAGGCACTGCCTGGAGCCTGAGAATCCATGTTCTGACCACTGTCAGTTCCCACAACCACACCTTAACTTCCCACCCACAGCAGGGTGCATAAATACCCCTGTCTGACCCAAGACTCTGCCTTTGGCCTCCTGCCTTTTGCCCCTTGTACTGCCTTGATCCAGTTTGCTCCAATACAGTGGACGCCTTATCGTTTGTTATTTTTGTATTATTAAAATTATTTCTCAGACAACTGGATCAAGGCTGCCTCTCTCTCCATTTAAGTCGCCCACTTTAAGTCAAAGGATCTGAATGTCCAGGCTCAGACTCCAAGAAATTTCAGTCCTTGAGAGCAGAAATCAAGCCAAAAGAAGCACATGAACATTTTGATTCAAGCTGGAGAAAACACAGGGCCATCCCACTGTGCTTCTTTGAGAGAACGGTCTCTGAGGAGGTTGGTCAGCTGTCACTGTAGGACACAAAAGAAAGACTTTAAGTATTTCAGAAGGCAAAGAGCATAGAAAAGAAGGCTTTTATTGTCTAATTCTTACTACCTTTTATAAGGTGTTCCCATACAGATTTAACATGGTTGGTGAATAGGAATGACACCTCTCTAATGCCATGGGTTAAACCAGAGAAACAGCAAAACACCACCTGGAGAAAGATTGTTTTGAGAAAGGAGAGTTGTTTGCCAAGATTGTTTTGAGAAGAAGCTTTCTTGAGAAATTTTTCCTTGGGAAAGAGTTAGCAGGTGCTAGCAGGCTAAAATCTCTCAGACCCAGAAATATCAGGCCCAGAGTCAGCAGGGCAGAGAGGGAACCTTGTGGCTGACACACAGGTGGAGAGTTGGGGCATCTGAGTGCCTTGGAGGGGAGAGAGCTCCTGGGGGTGGTGAGAAGATGATGGGGTGGGTCTGGAATAGGTCTGGGATGGGAATGCTCACCCCTGGCATTACCAGATGCCAGCAGTTTCCCATTAGAGGTGTGTGACTCGATGCAATGTGCAGCACAAACTGAGCACTCTCTAATGAATTGCTCTTTCAAAGCTTTTCGCTGGATATTTAATTTTCCTGCTTAAGAACAGTTTAAAGGTTGCATGGATCAGTGACACATGCAAAATAAATGAAGGTTGCTTTTGATGGGCCTGTGCAAAATTAAGGCCTTGTGCAGACTGCTTTATATGCATAATGTTGTTGTGTTTTCTTGTAAAAACATCAATAAAAAAGTACTGAGTTAAAAACCCTGATCAGAATATTTTATGTCTTATTAAGCTACTTACGGGTGTAGACAGGATAGCAAGGGTTCTGTTAATCAATGCTTTAAGTTGACTCCATGGTGAGCTGATGAGTTGAAAAATTTGTTTAAATCCCTTTTTGTCTCTCTTTAGAGGGTCTTAATATAGTAGATTTTGTGGAGTGAGCATAGGTTTGTGCCATTAACCATAAGCTAACATTACATGGTTTAACCTTAGAAACATCACTTATTGAGCTTATACTTAAAACCATCCAACTGGTATTTTCACTGAAATGCACTCTATGATGATCCAATTTTACAATGATTTTCTCAGATGAAAAAATTCATGGTTACACTATTGACAACTGCTGTTAAATTACTCCAGATGGGATTATACCAGAGGTAGACCAGCCACATAAAGACTACAGGAAAAGATCCTGACAATCATGAGAATGGGAATCAGGGATCAGGAAGCAGTCATGCTTTTTGGAGCACAGGTACCACTCATAGCCTACAGAAGGGCTGTAGTTCAAAGACAAGTGTGAATCTAACTTTGGGAATCAGTAGGGATAGCAAGCAGCTGAGAACCAGGGAGACAGACAGCTTCTGGAAAAGGAGAAGACTTGAGCAGAATTTTGCTTTCTTTGTTGCATTTCGGTTGGGTTTGGATTTTTGGATTTTTTTTGACTGAAATATTCATAAGGCATGAGAGAGTAGGAGGAGCAGCAGTTAAGTTTTTGAAGCAGCAGCAATCTATAGACTGTTTTTGCCCATAAGATAATTAGTGCCATGGTATAATTAGAGAGGAAAGAACAAAAGGAAGAAAAGTATTGCTGAGGGCTCCAGTTTAATTTACAAGGAAATCTAGGCAAGCAGCTAAATTGAATATATTCCTTTTAAAACATTAAAGTTTGGTATTTTATTTTAAAGAGGACAAATCTTCACTTTATAAAGGTAGAAACACCAGTTCTAAGAAATACATCTGTACCTTTTAAAATCTCTTCTGTAGATTGAATTTCCTTTTATTGAAATACATTTTATTTAAATAGTCTGTGATACTCCTGTTGAACTATAAATGAACTCTGTATCCTGAATAGAGGGCTGAGAATTTTAATTTAGCAGGAGCTGGGGAAGATTAGACCATTGCAGTTTGGTCGGTCCTCCAGGTCCTGCATCCCTGCAAGGAGCTGGTGTGTGGTTGTGATTCTGCAGTGCTCAAGTCTTCTTTTGCAACATCTGTCTTGGCATTCTCAGGCACAGTTGTCAGTCAGTCCAGTGTCTGCAAGGATGCAGAGCATGTGGATCTTGTTTTGAGCCGGGGAAGGGCTTTGGATTTGTGTGAATTTGTGTGAATTTGGTGGGAATTCGCCTTCTGCAGTGTTTCTTAAGTGTCTTTTTCCTGAGTGATTTGCTCATTGCTTGCACTCATCTGAGGTCTGTCACTCCAGTTGCCTTCTGTGGCAGATAGGAAATAAATTGTTGGGAAGGCCTCACTAAATCTGGAACTAAAACCAGGACTGCCTTTGTTGGCAGTGGCACTAGAAGGATTAAGAAAGCAATTAATTTGGTGCCAACTTTCCCTTTGCCTGCAGAAGTGGTTCTTGGCATGGCTGGTGCAGTGTGCCAGCAACAGGCAGTTGGCAGGAAGTCAAATTGTTACCAAACATGTTTTTAACATTGTGTGCTCTGAATTGCTCTGTCCTTTGGTATAGGAATGTGGCATCTTCTTTTCCAGCTTGAAAATGTGAAACACAACACGAGGAAGTGGAAAGCTGACACAGTCCTGGCTTGGAACATCCCATGTGTGAGTGTGCTGAACTTCTTTCTGACAGTTTTGCTCTAAAACTCCAGGCTTGGAGCACCCCACATGTGTGACTGTATTGAACTCCTTCCTGCCAGAATTCCTCTAGAATATTTGGGGACTCCAGCTAAGCCATCATCAAGCATCATTTGCTGGTTCTATAATATATTTCTTCCCCTGTTAACTGCCTTCTTCTTGTCTCTTTTGTTGTATTTCTGACATAAGGTTATGGACTACAGGGGACATTCAGTATCTCATTTTCTGCAGAGTTCCTATTAGAAAGTTCCTATGTTCTTCACAGTACTCCAAGAAATTATTACAACTGCCTAAAAAGAAGTTGACTACAATAGAAAGTAACATGAAAAATCAATGCACATACTTAAAATTTGTTATATAAAGTGTTCAGATAATTATTTTAAATAATTAGCATATTTGGAGTAAATACTACAGGGATATGCAGTTTTTGCAAAAAAAGCAAACCCACTAGATTAATTGAAGGAAAAATGCTTAGCTCAGGGCTGCCCTTGTTTCTGTTATGGTTGTTGTGGCTGGAATAGTGGCACATCAGAGTACCAGCCATGAACTTTAGGTGAGATTCCAGGAGCCTTCATTTCACAGCCATCATTTCTTACATAGTCTTATTTAGGCTTCTGGCTGAGAGTTGTCCCTGAGGGGAAAAAAAAGGCATCACCATCATCAGTGCCAGAGTAAAATGTTTCTGTTTGGTGGGAATTTACCTTCTGCAGTATTTCTTAAGTGTCTTTTTCCTGATTGCCCATCCTCCTGGTGAGACAGCCACACACCACAGACATGTCACACGGGAGGAGCATCAGCGGAGCTTTAGCAGCTGCATTGGAGGAGGAACCCTCCTGCCCTCAGAACTGTACAGCTGAGTTTATGGGGCTATATTTTCTCTGCTGCCTACATTTGAAAGATTTAGAACAATTATTGTAGCTCCTGAATGTCAGTGAGCTAGTTTGAAGGGATAGCTTGGGTTGCCGGATGTGTTGAAATCCCAGACACGTTCCCTGCACAAATCAACTCTGCACATCATGTGCAGTGAATTTAATGATACCAAACCCATGCTGAAATCATCCTGGCTGTGCTGTATAATGGCTGTGCACAGAGACTTGTTTGGGAGGTCCTGATCACAGAAGTGACATCCTCCTGCTCCCTTCTCTTTATTTGTAAGCCCAAATTAGAGAGCAGGCTCAGCTGCTGGTGGCTTTAGGCCTTGGTCCCACAGTGGCCTTGGCACAGGGTCACAATACTCTGCTCACAGGCAGTCATCTCATGACACAAATTCCTGACCAACTGCACTAGCATCACTCAAGACCTTTGTGGAGGGTGCTCAAATCTCTCTTACTAAGGTTTCCAGCAGAGGAAGTCAAACATCACACTCCGGCCTTGGGTGACGACTTAGATTGATGAAAGAAAATTAAAACTTTCAACTCCCTGCCCTAGAGGGAGAACATAATGATCCAGACCAATCCCACTTACCTCTTTGAAATTATTGTTATCTTTTTAAAGGAAGTCAATGATTTATGAGATGTTTAGTGGGCAAAACCCTCTGCAAACACTGGGCTGGCTAGGTTATAAATGATCTGTGCACAACCTGGGATTTTTCTAGCAATTCATATGCTGCCTAACTATGACTAGGGCTTCTTTCTCTGAGTTGCAGAGCATAGTGAAATAAAAATGATTTGCTGGGCTTCAGTATAGTTTAGGCAACAATAATTACTGCACAGAAAAGTTCCCTACTTAATCAAAGTTCCCTGCTTAATCAATGGGCTGATGCACAGCATATTGTTCCAGCATAAGCAGGAAAAACAGATATAAAGGAAAGAGAACTGTTGGTGATAGAAAACATTCAAACCCATAACTGAAGACTTTCTGCACTGTGCATTATAAAAATGCAGAAGAATAGAAAATACAGAGGTGAAAAATCCCCATCACAACAAGGAACAGAAAAAGGAGAGTCCCTGACCTGTAAATTCTTTAATTAGAACAGAAAACATGGACTGACAGGAAGATGAAAATAGACAGGGATCGCTGAGAAATAACACAACATTAAAATAAGAGATTTACCAAGTTACAAGTAGGTTTGGGACACAAAGCAATTCACTGTAGAACTAGAAAGAAAGAAATACAGTTGGCAAAGTAAAGGTACTTTCCAGGAGAAAGAGAAGGTGGGAAAGTTTTTAGTTTTAAGAATGACTTGGTAGGGGTATTCCTGGGCTCTGATAGGCTACAGGGAATGAAGATTTCATCATGGCCTTTGGCATTTTACCTACATCATGTGAAGAAGGCTTTGTCCTAGGGGTGATGAGCCAAATCTGACAGGAGGCACAATTTGACCAAAGACTCCCCACAAGTCCACCATTGCTAGGCTACCTCCCTGGCTGCCCTTGGCTCACTCTGCCAGACTTCCTCCTGACAGCTGGTGTTGCCATCCCTGAACTCATGGCTTGGACTACAAGCACCTGAGATGCTCAGCCTGTGATGCTGTTATCAGGTTCTCAGTGTCCTCCAACTCTTAGTGTATTATCTCTTAAGATTTTAAGTAATTTTTAGGAGCAGGTGGACTGAGGCATCATATTCCATGCCTTCAGGAATGAATAGAAGTCATGCACATGCATTGTTTTTGGAAGAAAACAGGGGAGGGAAGCTCAGAAGGCTGCTGGATTTTTTTCTTTTCTGAAAATCAGGCTGGTGGTTACTGAATCTGAACCTTCAAAATATGAAGCCCTTGTTGGAATTGTATCTTTGCAGGAGTTTGATCAAATTCCCAGCACCACAATTCTCAAAGTGTTTTGATGACGTGAGTGAAAGTAGTGTGTGCCACTCCTGCACATCTGTCTTGGTTTGGAAAGACAGGGGTCTGCTAAGGAAGGCAGGAGCCTTCCGTGAAGATATAAACCCCCTCCCTCCAAATTATTATAATTTTGAAATTATGCGACTTTCAGGCAAAGATATGGGAATAGGAACAACAGTTCTTTACTAGGAAAATTAAAATGCAAATGTAGTCATACAAAAAAGCAAACAAATAAAAAGAAAACAACGACAGAGTCAGAATATGACCTGACCCCCTGTTGGTCAGGGTGTTGGTGTCAGTCCAATCCACCCCTCCTGCAGTGCCAGATGTGGTTCTGGTGGAGCAGAGATGATCCTGTAGAAGGGTCCAGTGGTGCTGAGATGGGTCTGGGCTCCCTCTGGGAATCCAGTGCAAACAGGCTGTGCTGCTGTTCTCAATCCCAGGGTTGATCCAGGCAGGAATGCTGGGCTCCTCCCCCTGGGTGGAGCATCTCCCCATGGGATGATGGAATTGTATCAGCCCTGCAGTGAGCCTGGATGGCCCATGGACAGCAGATATCCCCTGGGGGGAGGATGGGTCCTGGGAGGGATAAAGAACTCTGCCCCAACTGGTTTAACAGCTGCCCATTAACAGAAGATCCCACCCAGAGTTATGAGGGATGGAAGACATAAAGAAACACCTCCCCAGCTGCTTTCAACAGATGGCAATATAATACATACTTTTGGTTACATCTCGCATTGTAACCTAAAACATCTTACAAGTGTAAGATTCTGTACATTTCTGCAAAATGCTGTATGTTCCCTAAATGGAGAAGACATGAGATTAGTCACTTAGAAGCTGCATAAAATAACTGTGTGCATTATAAATCTTAACCTTATAAAGCTGAGGGACAAGGTTCTGCAAATGCTGTGTTTGTTTTCTTTCATGGCCATCTAACTGAAATTTAACAAAAACATAGCTGGAAGCTGTGAAGACTTGTGCAGCATCATGATAGCCATGTAGGAGTATTGTCAGAGGATATGAAAGGGACTGGGGTTGTAGGCAGAACTGTATTTTATTAGACTGATATTCCTGGGAAAAACACATTTTTCAAGCTCCAAGATGGGTATTTCTGGCTACAGCTTAGTTTGTGTCAGACAAATACAGTCAGAGTGGAGGCTGAGATCAGCAGGGGATAGAAAAGTGGTGTCCCCTCTCTTCCTCTCTCCCTATGGAACACCTGAAGTAGCCAAAATGAACTGCTATGTTCATGTGTGGGTCAGGACTTGGCTTTTCAGGGATCATCAGATTAAGGATGTTTGGGTGTAAACTGTCCTGTATGTGACAACTTGTGTGTGCTCAGTGTGTGGCCACGTTGCACAGAAAATACCCTGCTCTGCATCACTGTTGAAGGCAAGGTCAGGCCCAAGCTGATATGGCCTTTCTGGGAGCTTTCTCCTCTGTGCAAAATCCACCACAGCACTATGCTTCATTACAGAGGTGCTCAAGCTACAGGAATGTGATTGTCTCCTTGTCTGGGCATATAACTCCACAAACAAATGTGTGTACACTACACCAACTGTGAAAATGAGACATCCCTCTGGGGCTTTCAGGGACATGGGTACAGCATTCCAGTAATGTGCTGTGAACCAAGAAGGTTCAGCTCACAGAGCCCACAGGGGAAATTGTGTGGAAATTTAGGAATTCTTCTGCCCTTTGCATTTCCCTTTGAAAATGTCTCCCTTTGGGACCTCAGCATGTGTTGGAGGTATTTAACCACAGGTACTCTGACATGGGAGTTCTTTGCCTGCATGTCACAAACAGTAAACAACAGCCATCCAGAACACAGCACAACAGAAATAAAACTGTACTTGTGAAAGCATTCAGGTTTCAGGTCACAAGACTACGTTTTCTTTTTCCTGACTAGCCTGTGTTTGAGGCCTGCCAGCAGGGAGACAGGACTAGCACCTCATCAGTGATTCATTTCCTAATGAAATGGAAACTGGCATCAGGAATGGAGGGAAAAAAAACCCCAAAACCTGTGCAAAAAAAGGCAAGATAAATGGCTGGCTTTCTGCAAAGCATGCAGTGAAACAATGG
Source organism: Illadopsis cleaveri (assembly GCA_013399915.1). Taxonomy (NCBI): domain Eukaryota; kingdom Metazoa; phylum Chordata; class Aves; order Passeriformes; family Timaliidae; genus Illadopsis; species Illadopsis cleaveri. The sequence goes on from VXBB01012710.1 coordinate 106,541, forward strand.
GACTAAATGAGATACATTCCTGACAAAGATCTCTTCTGTTCTCTAAAGGCTTTCCTTGTACCTGGAGTTATGTTTTATCTTCAAAGAGTGGTCTTTATTTTATGTGAGCTCTCTCACCCTCACCCTCTTTTCTGCTTGCTGAGATTTAAGTAAGCTCTTGTAGTGCTCTATCTCTGATCAGGCTTAAAGATTTGGAAAGCCCTGAGTTTGCAAGGATAAAAAAGGCCTTAGTATCTAGACACTGATAGATCTGATTCATCACCTGAGGTGGACATTACCACACAGCCTGTGCCACAGATTGTCTTGATAACAAGCTCTGGATTTTTCTTGGCATGCATCTTTATTTAAAAGCCAAAGCTCTTTCAAAGAAAGAGGAATTGCTGGGTTAGGGGGAAAAAAAAAAAAAGTCACATTATCTTGACAAGCTGGAGCCTTCACTAGGGCCAGGGGATTCAGAATGAGCACAGGGATCCTGATTGTACCTGAAGAAAAGGTCCTTTTGAACTGCCCTGGGCTCCAGAAAACAAGCAAAGCCAGAGCAGGGCTGCAGGGCTGATGTCCAGCTGGAGCAGGTGGACTCAGGTCTCACTCCTTCCCCAGCTGGAAGCAAACAAGTGAAAAAACAGGGACATTTCATCCCAGTCCCTGCGAGACCCTGACCTTATGGATGAGGAGAGAAAGACACCCCAATTCAGTGGTTCCCCAGCCCTGCTCTGGTTTTATCTAGCAAAAATGAACACCTTCAGCTTAGGCTGAAATGCCATAGTCTCGTATTTCTGATTTTCCTTTTCTTCCCCTTCCTTCATATCTGAGCACTAATCTACAGCCTAAGATGTGCTAAACTTCATCTGCTCTCAAATAGGATACCTCTCTGGGTAACAATTAAGCAATGACTGCTGCCACTTAATGGGGATGGCTGTTTTCATTTAATTGGGGTGTTTTCCAGTGCCTTGTGTGGGTCTGTGTGCAGTGTCTGTCCCTGGCTTTATGTGACATTCTGTCACCAGGACACACTAACAGTTCTAACCCATCACCTTATCCTGGCTGCTAACTTGACCTTCCTGTGACAGGCAGGGCCAATCAATATTGACTGTCCTGCAAATTCCAGTGGTCAGCCACCACCATAGGGATGCCTTGCTCTTTCAGGAATTTCTTGACCCAGCACACACTCTCTTTCCTTTCCTCCCCACATATTGGCATTAACTTCACCAAGTCCAGTAAAAGAAGACCCTTGTTATGTGTTCAAAATGATGCCTTAAGTTTGAGCTTTCATGTATTTCAGGTTCTGTGCTGCCCAGGGGTGCAGCTCTGAGCTCACAGTCAGTGTCACTCAGCTCTGCACACAGCAGGGACACAAAACAAATCCTTTTCCTGCTGCACACCAAGGACAACTTTCAGGCCCAAAAGCACAAACAAGGGTGGCTGAAGGGAGGAACAAGAAGGATGGGACCTCACAACCTGGAGCTGGAATTGGACAATTAAACCCCAATATGCAAATGGACCAAAACTTATAAAAATGTAAGATCTCATGACCAGTCATTCATTTTGTGACCATTTTGGGTCCCCCTTGGGTGTAGCCCTGGTCAGGCTCTTGTCCTGCCCAAGGTGTACCCTAAAGGCCTTCCAATAAATATCTACTTTATTCTCCAGCTCTGTCCAGTCTCTGTTCCAGCTCATCCTTCCTAAGGCCATCAAAACCACTGACAGCTCTGTGCAGCAGAATTGTTTCACCACCCAGCAGTACCAGGGAAGGGCAGCAAGAAGGCTTGAGCCCCAGGAGAATGTGATTAGCAGCAGATCTAATTCTTTTCTCCAGACTGCCCTGTAATCTACTCTTTGACACCAGCCTAATCTTTTTATCACTCTGCACTGAAATGATCTGGAAAATTATTCCACTGTGGAGTCAGCTGTGTGTGAATAACTGATTTGGTTTGGGTTGCTTTGGTTGTGAGAGTGGATCAAAAGGAAGCCAGGTTCACTGTTTGACAGAGAATCAAAAAGCTGAAAAGCAGTTTGCCCTGTCATAAAGCATTAGTAATATTCTAAACACAGATTTAAAAGTAAATAATACTGAAGAAGTAATACATGGTTTGGAGCTAAAACAGAAAAGGAAAAAAACCCATAATGTCACATGTTGACAGATTTAGAATTTTTAAATTTAGTTTACTGAAATGACAATATTGGAAATGCACAGCTTGCCTGAGCATTGCCTTCCAGCCTGTCTGATTTAATCTCAAGAGAAGAAAACTACCAGCAAATGGAAAAAAAATTCCCACGTGCTGATTAAATGAAAAGGCCACAAGGCACTCCCACAAAGAACAAATGAGCAATTCAAGTGTGTTTCTTTAATTGACATGATACCTGTAACAGGAAATGGTTATATCTTCACAGTGCCTGACAACACACAAAACAGGTTTTTAAGGCTGGAGAGCCTGTTGGAAATACTGTTTGTCATAAGCAGATTCCATCAAGGCTCCTAGATATTCTCCATTTTAATCCTATCTGTAAAACTTTGACTTTTCTAATCAATTGTGAAAGTAAATCCCCAGGATTTGCCAGATTATGTGTGAAATGCAAAGGGGAGTACTTAAATCTATCAGTAAATAAACAAACACATAAATCAAAAGCTAGATGGGGAGAAAGCAGCACTCAGTACCCTGGCTGCAGTCCATGTTTATTATTTAACTTTAAAATGACAAATCAATGGCAAAATGGAATTAAGTAGCTGTGTAAGCACAGAAGTAATTTTATCAGCGTATGAGATGCTCATGTTTTACATTATACAGAACATGGTGTGTTTACTGAGCAAAGGCAGAAACACCAGGGAGAGCTGGAATTGCTGCCAAGGCTGAGGGGAGCAGGGACACCCTCAGAGGGATGAGACCCTGGGGACAAATTCCTGCTGGTAACTGCAGGGACAGTGATGGGAAAGTGATGCATTCAGGTTCTCCAGAGAAGAAAATGAGACTTGTTTTATGATTTGAAGGTAGAGCTGAGCCAGAAGAGGAAAGACCTTGTCCAGAGGTCAAGGCTGACACAGTCTCAGCTGTTCAGGCAGGACTGATCTGACAGTAGGTACAGCTGTAACCCTGGGACTGACCTTGATTAACTAACGTGTGCCTTAGAAGGAATTAATGTTTTCTCCTGTATTGAAACTGTGTGAAAGTGGTGTTGCTGGAACACAAGCACCATAAATCTGTAGAGATTTTGTGTTGCTCTCTAAGGAGGTTTCCCCTAGGAAATCCCTCATGATAGGTATCTGTTTCAGCCATCACGGTTTCACTGTTTCTGGGGAATTCCTACCCTTCTTGTGGTTTAATTTTATTTTATGCTTCATTTAAAACCCCTCTTTTGGGGCAAATCAGTGAAACAATGTCATCTGTGTGCACATTCAGGGAAAATGGTATTAGGACCAATAACTAGGATTTATTTAAAAATGAAAATAAACTAGACATGTGATAATGAGGGCAGAAGTTAACAGAGAATAATTAAATCACTAGTTGCTATTCCTGAACCAGCATTTCCTGAGCATGACACCACATGGTCTGGGATGGCCCTGGGGTCAGTTGGGGTCAGCTGTCCTGGCTGTGTCCCCCCCAACTCCTTGTGCACCCCCAGTCTCCTCACTGGTGGGGAGAAAAGCAGAAAAGGCCTTGGCTCTGTACAAACACTGCTCAGAGGTAATGAAAATATCCCTGAGTTATCATCACTGTTTCCAGCAGAAACACAAAACAGGGTTCTATACCAGCTGCTGTGAAGAAAATTAACTCTACCCAGTCCAAAGCAGCAGAGTTTGTTAAGGTAGAACACACTGAGGGTCTCACTGGACCTGCCTGCACCAGAAAACTGGATCAAATTTCAGACACTGACGTAGGCTCAGATGCACACAGAAATTCCAGGTGTGTTTTTACTGCTGTTGCTGTCTGCCCCTGTGCCAGGCCAAGCCACAGTTGTCCCACACTTGCATGACGGAGGTCTCAAAAGTTCCCAGTGAAGAAAAAATGCAATGCAAGACAATAGATGGAAGTCACTGAAAATGAAGGCCAGTGAGGAAATCCAGATTTCATGCTGAACAGGGGAATTTCTGGGATCTGCCTTGCAAGAAGCAGTAAGTGCTCTGAATAAACCTGAATTTGTGAGTGGAAAAGCAGATGGGAAGAGAGCTGAGGGAGTGTTGCCCTCTGTCCACCAGGGCTGCTGAGCTGCTGTCAGTCAGGTCACACAATCACAGAACCGTAGAACAGGCTGGGTTGGAAGAGACCTTAAAGCTCATCCTGTTCCAACCCCCAGCCAACAAACCCTCCACCAGACCAGGCTGCTGAGAGCTCCATCCAAGGTGGCCTTGAACACTTCCAGGGGTGATACAGGTTAACACATGGTCAGAGTCTTATAAAACA
>VXBB01012710.1:111083-121254 GCA_013399915.1 Illadopsis cleaveri
GATCACCAAGAGGCTTTGAGTTACACTCTCGGAGCCCAATCCATGCTCTTGTGCTGGCCCTGAGCCAACTACGTAAGAGAAAACCACAGAACTTTCTAGTTGAACTCCCTAAAATGTGTAAAGGCAAACTGAAACTCTTTCCCTATTTGGAAACACCTGCTGGATGGTGTAAGAAATGCATTCCTACACAGGCGTGGTAAATGCTTTGGCTACCTGCTCTGTCTGTCCCACAACTATTTGTGACCCAAATTTTGCTCTCCCAGAGCTGTAGCTGTTTTTGCCTTCCCCAGATCTTGCAGGCAAGCTCCAGCAGCTCCTGTGGCAGTAAACCAAGTATAAACCAAGGCAGGAGGATGGTGCAGTTCACAGAGCAGGGAAGGGCACACTTGTTTGAAAAGAAGTAGAAAGGAAGAGAGAACAATTAATTATTTCCCTAAATCAGCAAAAGGATCTTAGAACAGCAAAACATCCCAGACTGTGGATTTTATGGCTCTCACAGAGCTCTATTGATGTATTTCTGGTGTAGATGCTAGAAAATGGTTTTATACAAGGAGAAAAGAAAGCTGGAGAGTAATTGAGGATTGACTACTAAATCAACAGAAGGCTTTCAGATGCTAGGGGTCAACAAATTACAGACAAATGACTTGTTCTTTTGTAATGTGCTGTAGCAGTGTTTTATACCTGTACCAGCAGGTTTCAATTAGATTAGAACCTCCTTGGGCTGCATTAGGTAGGAATTTTGAGGCCTTTTTCTTCACAGTCATGAGAATCAGAAACTTTATTTCTCTGCTCACAAGACCAAACAGCTGAAGCTGCAGAGGAGACATGAAATATCACAGTCCTTTAGTGGAGTCAAGAGAGCTGGCAATGCTGACCTCCTTTCCTCTGTGTTTTCGTATCAGTTTTTATTTCAAATCTTCTTTATCTCAAGCAGTCACTCTGGTTGCTGAAGCTCTTGAGGATGTGATTCAATAGGTGTTGACTTTGGTTCAGGGGAGCTGCATTGAACTGGTAGGTAGTACTTCAATGTAGACATGTCAGCGTTGGTGTTACAGATGTGATTGTTTAAAAAAGATGCAGAAAGGCATAAAAGGTTTACAGAAAGATTTTTATAAACTGTTGTTGTGCATAATTAGGGTTTTTCAATTTTGTATATGTTTTTTGTTTATTTGTTTGTATTGGTATATCTCTGTCAACCCCCCCTCCCAAATTCCCTGTGGCATCACCCTGACGAAAACACTGTCAATCACCTTGAAAGACCCAAAAGAAAATGTTCTCCCATTTGACCAGGTGCTCAAGCACCCAGCTTTCCCATTGTTGTGTTAAGCACCCCTGTACTGAACATTGGTCCGAAGTTCTCCCCTGCTCAAGGTACGCCCAGAGTACTGAGGGGGAGAACTGAGGCCCAAAAATCTCTCTGGCACGTGGAGTTCCCTGGAATAAACCTCTTCAAAACCCCGCCAAGGGTCTGCTCTTTCTTCCAAGCCTCAGACCACGCTGCAGCCTGAGACTGAAACCCACCAAGCCTTCCTTATAAACTGGTCCAAGAGCAACAGCTGGCCGGTGAGCAGCACAGGAAACCAGTTTAATAAACTGATCTGATGTGGTTGGAAAAGCAGTTCTGGGCACACCAGCCTTTTGCCAAATCATTCTTTCAGCCTGATGTCTGGATAAAGGAGGGTGGACATAGGGAGCCCTCACCTTGGCTGTGTTCCTGCCTTCTCTGAGGTCTGGGCCAAGTTCATTCCTCCTGCTCCAGGACTCAGTTTCCCTGTTGTAGGACACATAACCCAACTGAATGTGTGCAGAAGTGTTGGTTGGTCTAAGGAATATCACCTTAATATGTCCTTGGCACAAGACCTGAAATACCTTCTCTGTGTTTTACACAGCCGTGCTCAGCAAATATTAACTCTCTGGCTATGCTTTTCTAAGACTATAAAATCCATAAAATATAATTAAAATATGTAAATCTATTATATTATTTAATGAGTACATTGAGCCTTGAAAGTTTAAATTAGATGTAAAGTTGATACAGACATATTGCTATTGATTAGATATATTAATAAATCATTGCAGCTTTAGACAGAGATTTTTCCCACACCAGGTGGAAATATCTTTTTTTTCTGTCATTTCATCCATCAGTTCTTACATATATGCAGCCATTTAAAACTATTATAGAGTAGCAATGAATAACTGTGTAACTTTTCTGCAGCTAATATCCATTCTTTAGCATAGTTACTTCAAATTCTGTTCCCTCCTGTTGTTCTTTCTTGGAAGGCACTGCAGGCCACTCACAGTAAAAATGAGACAGCACAAATAAGCCCCAACCCCTTCCCCCAACATTTTAGTTTGATGTTACATCAGACACATATTTCAGGATTAGTATCATTTTCTGGGAGCCTGCATGCCAGTACAGTGAAATTAGAGCACTAAAACCTGACAGTATAACAGATTTGGAAGTCACCCTTCCTTCTCTACCCCAGGCAAGGAAAATTTAGCAGTAAGGGCTGTGCTGGCCTTGCACTGGGAAAAACTCCTTTACTCCTTGCACGTAGCTGCCTGGCTGCTAATAAACATCTATTAAGGGGGTAGAGCTATGTGGGCCCTAAAGTAGCAAGTAAAAGTCTTGCCAAATCAAGGAAATGGAAGGTAATACAGATGCCTGTATTAAAGGCTATCTTTTGCTGTCAAGCAGCCTGCTTTTTTCCTCTAGTTAAATACATTTTTACTTCAAACGTACTTTGTGCTTGATTCATGCTGGAGGCTTTTTCATCAGAGTTGGAGAAAATCAGGGTGCTGCTTTCCCTGGAGGGCTGTGTGCCAGACCCTGGGCAGCTCTGTGCACTCCTCCATCCTCCTCCTGCCCGCCCAGCCCACGTCCTGCTCCTCTACAGAGCTGCTGACAGCAAAATCCAAAGGGGTATTTCACAACAGATTATAAGTATTTGAAACCAGAGCAAATGTCATGCTGCTTGCCAGTAAAAGATGGCCCTTTAGCACAGGCACCTGTATTGCCTTCCATTTCCTTGATTTGGCGAAATCACAGGCTTCAACCTCATTTAAAACCTTTTATCTGCATTTCCTCCCTGTAGGGCAGACATACATCTCCTCTCCCCTCACTTGTGCTGCACGGCTCACCAGCTGCCTGCCAAAACTTCCCAGGGAAATGTTCAGGAGACGAGAAGTCATCAGCAGTAAAGTACCAATTTCATGTCAGGCAGTGTGTCAGTGATATGAGATAAAACAGCTCTTCCACCTGCTTAAAGCCCTGGTGCCTGCTGGACATTGGGATCAGCAGTTCAGGCAAGTTTGGTATTTTCAGGTACCAAGGTCATGTTCTTAAAGCTAGGCAGGGAAGTCAAATGCACAGATGTGCATGCAGGGGTGCAAAGAGGTAATTGTGCATGTGAAATGCGCAGTTCCATCACCCACTGGGTAATTGTCTGCTCACAAGCATTCAGCTGCACCTGCAAGTTCCTGCTTTCCTTTTGGAATGACTCGTCTGTGCCTGGGTGTGTGTATGTTTGGCACTTTTCTTCTCTGCACTTGAAACTGTGGCCCAGAGCACCGTGTTGCTGTTTAGCACAGATTTAAGCCTCTGATTTCAAAGCTGCTGTAATTAGTGACTTGCAGCCAGTGTACTCTACCAATTCTCAGCCCACTGGGATATTACCAGGCTTTATTGTTTCTTTCTGTCTTTGTGGAACTTCTGTAAATCTTTTCTTTGATAGCAGCCAGGGTTTCAAAGCTGCCCACGTTTGAGCCAGAGGAGACTAATAATGATCTAATTAGTGAAAGATGTTTTTCTCTGCTTTGCTGTATTTTATCTCCTCCCCAAAGCCTTGTTGGTGCAAGTCAACCTCAGGCACTAGCTAGATCCCATTTTTTTCCCTGGTATATTTGAGAAATACACAGACACATCTGTATATATCCCATGTTGTTCTCACTTGAGTGTGAAAATCTTGAAAAATCTTCCCAAGTGTAACTTGGATTTAGGAAGTAGCTTTGTTATTCCCAGAAGATTTTTATTCCAGCTAAGATTTGTTTCTCTAGCTCAAACCACAAAGCCACTTTAAAAGACTTCAGTCTGTAAGCTGCAGTGTAGGACATAGTTCCTATCCCCCCGTGGGTATTCACTGCCCCTCTCCTCCTGTTTTTGCAATTTCACTCTCTTTTTATTAATTAATGAGCTCCCTCCATTATTTATAGAAGCCTTAAAATGCACCAGGGTTGGATTGCACAGGGTGTTCCTTGCCACAGTGCAGTGTGCTGCCACAGGAAGGGCACACACTCCTTCCCAAAGGCCCCAGCAGTGTTAGCAGTATTAATTGGCAGTACAGTGACATACACTCAGGGGTGCAAAGCCCTGCTGTACACTCAGGATCACTGAGGCTTCCTGTGCAGCTCTTTGGGACCAAATGACACTGGGCAGGGCCTTCACCATTGTAGTGGTTTGAAAGCAAACCAAGTGAGAGGCTCCAAGTTAGAAATACAATTTAATAAGAAGAAAGAAAAAAAAAGTAAATAAGATAAACCCAATAATACAAAAAAACCCCAAAAGTTCCCACTCACTGACAGAGTCAGAANGTAGGTCTGTTCTCTCCCCAGACAGGTTCTCTTGACCTGGCTGCATGGGAGGCATTACAGCAGCACTTCTCTCTCCCCTTTTTGCTCCTACCTTATCACTTTCTAGGTTTCTCATTTCTTTATAGGAGTCATTAATGGAACTATTTTATTTTAGCTACTCCTTTGGCAGATCTGTTTTACAAATACCCTGGAACACAACACTTCAGCTCAGCTTTGCTATCCCTAAACCTTTGCCTTTGCAGCGCTGGCTTAGAGGTATTAAATTAGCCCCCAAAGGTATCTAAAGTGTTAAGCCTGACACACCACAGAAGTGCTGGATAGTGTGGGAGGAAGGACGAGAAGCAGGACAGAGCAACAGAGAAGGGAGCACTTCAGTGGCAGAGATTCCAGCTGGCGAGCAAGTTGTGTCACTTTGTGGTGCTTTATGACCTTGTTAAACTGTCTCAATAAATCATGCCAAGTAATTAGAGACATAATTTAGAACTTAACTAGCATGTCACTTTGAACATTGGGTACACAGTGGTGGTATCTTTCTGTTTTCCTTCCCCCTTCCCTTCCATGAGCTCCAGTGGAGAGAAACCACCCAGGGAAAGCACAAAACTCTGACACAATTGATGGCTTGGTGCCAGACACCTCAACAGCAAAGAGCTGATCCAGCCTGGAGAGTTATCTGCAGGTGCCCAGGGGCCTCCTGCTCAACACTCAGTGGCCTCCTCTTACACCACAAGCAAAGCCACAGGTTCTCCTGCAGCATAAATATTTCCTCGCTGGTTTAAATAGAAAGCAGATGTGTCTCACTTACTTGTCACCTTGAGCACTGAGACTGGTAGCAGGGCAGGGAAATGATGGCAAGGTATGGGACACTGTACAAAAAAAGGTAGTGGCAATGATAGAACCCAGACAGAAGCTGTTCAGTCAGGAATGTAATTTTTCTGTTTGTTAGAGTCTTAGAAAATAAATGTTCATTGGTGATAGCAATGCAAGGAATTGACAATTTTTGTGTAGCATTTGTCCTTATCCCCTGAACCAGCACAGAGTGCAGCACAGTTGAGTTGCCTTGTCACAGTCCCAGCTCCTGTGCTGGTGTTTTAGAAGTGTCAGGACAGGGATGTTGGGATGTGACAACAGGAAAAGGGACTTGCTGCCCCTTGGAGAAACATTCCCAGAAGGGGCAGAGGAAAGAGGAGAAAGTAAAATCTGCTTCATTAGACACTGAGGTGCAAGAAAGTCACTTAATCTGGGACAGAACTGGATCATTCCTCTGCTTCTGGCAGGTTCAGACTATGCTGTGCTTTTACCACAAAATACGAAATGGATGTGGGAGCAGAATAATCCAAATGTTGGATCTCTGGGCTGAGGCTGTTTGGAATGTAAGCTGGATAGCAGCAGCTGGGAAGGCTGACACTGGGCACAGGTGTAGTGATATCTGTAGTGGTTTGAAAGCAAACCGAGTGAGAGGCTCCAAGTCAGAAATACAATTTAATAAGAAGAAAGAAAAAAAAAAAGCAAATAAAATAAGATAAATGCAATAATACAAAACAAAACCCCCACCCACTGACAGAGTCAGGATACAACCTGANACAGGAAAAGGGACTTGCTGCCCCTTAGAGAAACATTCCCAGAAGGGGCAGAGGAAAGAGGAGAAAGTAAAATCTGCTTCATTAGACACTGAGGTGCAAGAAAGTCACTTAATCTGGGACAGAACTGGATCATTCCTCTGCTTCTGGCAGGTTCAGACTATGCTGTGCTTTTACCACAAAATACGAAATGGATGTGGGAGCAGAATAATCCAAATGTTGGATCTCTGGGCTGAGGCTGTTTGGAATGTGAGCTGGATAGCAGCAGCTGGGAAGGCTGACACTGGGCACAGGTGCAGTGATATCTCACCACATCTGAGAGCAAGCAAAGGACCTGAACAGCACTGAGCAGCCCCTTATGGTCAGGACATGGCTGTGGATGTGCAAGAGAAGCAGTGAAATAAAGCAAACCTGATCCTCTGTGGGCAGTGTCTGCTGGATAGAGGTGTTCCTGTTTCTCTTACACTTCTTCAACAGGGTAAAGCAGTAGAGAACATAGCACATTATCTCTGTTTTCTTTGGTTTGGGTTTTCTGGCAAGCAGGCAGGTAAATATGCCTTAATTTAACATTTAATACGTGAAATTATAGTTGTAGCCTGCACAGTTCAGTTACTCTGACAGAAGGTCTCACTAGGTTTCTTTTACAAATTAAGCAAGTCAGGGAGGACATTCTCACCTTTAAGCTGTGCTGGAGCCTCTTGCCACCAGCTGCTCCAGTATTGTCACCCACCCCTGCTTTTCCATGGGGCTGCAGCAGAGCTGATTTCTGCTGGTCACCGCCCTGCTGACAGTTAATCGCCTGAGCACAAACCCAATCACACAACAAAAAAACCCAACCAAACAAAAAAACCCTCCAAAAAACCCAAAACAAAACAAAACAAGGAGCTAATTAATATTTAATTTGTGTCATTTAAAAATCTGTTGTATCTTCTTGCAGTTGGATTCCGAAGTGTGCCATTTCCTCAGGCAGCAGGGAAGCCTTTCCAGGCTTTGGGTGGAAGACCAAGCTCTCTTATCAAACTAGTGCCATGCTGGGTAAAACCTGGTGCAGCCCATCTGGATCAGATTAAGTTTGACTTAATTCTTTTTTTTAAGTTTGACTTAATTCTTTTTTTCCACTTTTTTTTTTGGCAAGAGCTTTGGTACTTTATTACTAAAACGCAAATTTGACTCCATGCTGTGATTGCCCAACTTGACAAGAATAAATCTTATAAGCAGGTTTGCTGTTTGCATGGTGGAAGGAAAGATTTACATTCATTCACAAAAAAAATGTTAGGGCCAAAGTTTGTTTTTGCAGCTCTGTATTTGGAAGTCTGGGCAACAAACTGAGGAAGTGGGGGGTTCCCCTCTGGTCCCTTCCCCAGGGGGAGCAAACAATCCCCACCCAGAGAGCAGGGCTGCCTTAAGGTGAGGAGCAGAGGTCTGAGCTGCAGAGCAGAGTCAGCTGCAGGCAGCAGGAGTTACCTGAACTGTTGGGAAAGATGAGGCAAGAAAATCTTACAGACATGATTGCTTGGCAAGAGATTCTGCAAATATAAAGCCTGTGAGTGAAATAGAAATGAAAGAAGCTTTGAGATGTCGGCATGGCAGGCAGGAAGACAGTGATTAGCTGGAGATGGGTGGAATGATAACAAACAAAGGGACACCAAGGGATCCAAGGGAGGAGCCCCGCCAAGGTATCCGGGAAAAGGTAAATTAGGAAGTAGCCTTTAAGGTTTAGAATACAGAGTGATATGGTAACGTAGCAGTTCTCATAGGCCTTATGTAAATTTTGTAGGATTTGTATCTCACGCTGGTTGGTCACTGTACATTAGAATATTCAACACAATAAGAGATATAATGCATTGTAACAAGGAGCTAGCTCTCTTTGTGGGGCACCCCTTCAGCTGAGGCTGGTGGCTGAAGGCAAGGCTCTTTTACCCACGACCCATGCCATAAACCCTGTATTCCAAGAGCCTCCCTGGTCTCCAGAGATCCCTCTCCCTGCCATCGATGGATGCTCCTACACTGAACCTTCGGGGGAAGGCTGTGGTGTGGTTTATTTTGTACCACTCTGTGGCCATAAATTCCACAAAAAATTATAGTTTGAGCCGATATTTCTCATGCCCGGGCGGTGATTGACGAGTTGTTAATTTGGAAGGTTAAAGCAGAATCTGTTGAGTTTGCATTGCAAGCAAATAATTTCCTGCAAGGTTTGCAACAAAGTGAGGCCCTTCTTTTGGCTGGGGCTTGGCCCAGCAGGACGCTGATGGAGTGAACTCTTGCAGCCACATGCAACGGGGACAATTCAGTTGTGGCTGTGCTACTTTTCCTGGCTGTGCTGCTCTCCAGCCTGCCCTACACAGCCTGGGCTCTTATGTCAATAATTCCTGTGGTGTAGGGCTGGAATTCAGGCCTGTTCTCACTGCTGGGCTCAGAGTTCCCTGCCAGCTGATACAGCTTTTCTAGCTGGACAGCAGGGAGCCTGGAGCTGCCCTGCTCCTGTAGACATTCCTAAAGGGCCTGGCTGTGTCACAGACAGGATAAATACGGACACAGTCTCAGTGGGGACTGGCTGCCTAGCCTAACTTGGGGATTAAACAGGAATGCTTTTGCTGTGCCACTGGAAACAAGAGGAAATTGCACCACTGGACAAAGCTGCCCTCTAAATTTGGAACTGCCTGTTTCATTTAGCCTGTGTGGGGACCCTGTTATCTGTAGGGTCTGAAATAGAAGATAGGGAGCCTGAGTGGGAGCAGACAGAGAGCCATGGGGACACACTGGGTTCACTCCTGTCTGCTCCCATGACTGAAGGAGCTGTAGAGTGGATTCCTTTCTGCTTCTTGTAAAGGTATAATAAACATAGTACAGGCAATGAAGATGCCCAGCAGAGGCTCCTTCCCAGTTTCCTCACAGCTGTCAATGGCACTGATCCCTTAAGTTTTNTGGTGGTGGCAATGCAGATGCCCAGCAGATGCTCCTTCCCAGTTTCCTGGCAGCTGACCCCCAGCAGCACTCCCAGCCTGCTGGCTGTGCCTGGGTGAGGTGAGGGATGCACTGGGGGTGTTCCCTTGGCCTGAGAGCTGCAGCTCTGTCCTGGTACCAGCCTAGTGGCCCTTGCTGCTGGCTTTGTCACTCTGGAGGGGACAAATCAGCAAGACTTCCTTCAAGCAAACAGGGATATCTGCCCCTCCCAGTTTCTGCACTAGGAGGAGCAAAGGCAGGATGTCAGATTATCAACAGGACAGGGTTGTTTTCTACTAGACCCAATGCATTCCAGCAAGGTCAGAGATTTCTGTGTGAGAGGGTTTGATCTGTTTGGGTTTGCACATGGGCCCTCCAGTCATATTTCTAAGGTGAAATATCGAGTGAATTATCTCTGGATTTTAGCAATCCTATCTCCTTTGGATAATTTCTTACATAGTGCTGATTAAGGTCAATGAAGTCCCAGGTGCTCTGGACAAATGGGTATTTGGCTCTTTACTGTCTAAATCCTGGCCAAACCCTCACTGGGTTGGTGTGTGGCAGAGGGGGGCGACCCTGGAGCAGCACTTTGCAGCTGATGGCTTTTGTTCAGGGAGACAGGATATTTGTTTAAAGAGCAGCAACCGTGGTAATATTTCAAAGTCAAGTAATTAATTTCAGTTGGGAACAGGAATATGACAGACAGCATCAATGTGAGGCTCCCACAGCAAGGCACCCCCAAACCTGAGCAGCTGACATTCATCTCCTGTGGGCTGAGAGGTGAGGCGGCCTCAACCCCCCCCTCTCCAGCCTATTTCCCCCTCCCATCTGTGGACCCCAAAGATGCTACTTGTGTTTCCTACAGGGTTTCAGTTATCCCTCAGATCTTCGAGTCAAATGGAAAAAAAAATAAAAAAAATTGACTGTGCTTCACTGAGCCAAGGGAGAAAGAAAAAGATGAGCTGTTCAGAAATATCAAATGCAAATTTTCGCTTGCCCCATCCCCCCAGCACTGGTTATTACTGAAAAATTAAGGAAGTTTGAAATGCACTTTGCACACAGAC
>VXBB01012710.1:130411-153864 GCA_013399915.1 Illadopsis cleaveri
AGAATACACGCTTTTGGTTACATATTGCAACCCAAGACATCCCACCACAGGCCACCAGGAGGGTTCCTTAGCTTGAGCTGATCCACCAACAAAGTGCTCACAGTCATAGTGCTGAGCTCCCAGGTCACCTTCTCACGGCGAGGAGCTTTGACTTTTTTTTCGGCTACTCTTCACTTCTCCCGATAAACTCGTCCTGGCATTTCTCCTCTTGTGCATTTACCAAAGCTTGCAACAGTTTCCCAAGTATACCATGGACACCTGCAGAAGTGTGGGGGCCTTTCTGTGGATATAAAAGGAAGAAAGGGGAGAAAGAATGCAGTGGAGCAGTTTCTCTCAAGACATGAACACACATACATACAGTGCTTAACATTTCTTTTCCTCCAGGATTCAGCTTCCAGTTCACTTCCTTTCTAATGTTTTGTTTAACCTTCAGTTAACCTTCCTCTTTAGCCATCTGCTTGTTTAGTGACCCCCAGCTTCTCACCCTCAGTATTGCCTTCAGCAATCACCGCTTTATTACACCTTGCTTCTTCCTGCACCAGAACCCCATCTCTTTCCAAAAAAAAGGAGCAGTTTGGTTGCTCTGTTGAGCTGGCTTTGGTATTGTGTAAGGACAGGTTCCTAGAGCTGTTGGTGTAATTCCTAAAACCCATGTCCAAGTGGTTTCCAGTCTCTTAGTAGCCATGGAGCCCTTTTTGAGAGCAAGGTAAGACACCTGTAGGAGGATTGGACCCGCAGAAGAAACGCAGGCAGCAGGTGAAGGGAAAGCTAATGACACTTTATTCTAAACTTCTTCTCCTTCTCCTTCTATCAACTATCCAACTCCATATATACAGTTTGTATAGAGGCCAAGAGATTTACGTTGCCACCTCTTTGACCTGGATGGTGAATACTACCATCAATCAATTCTCCTCCCAGAGGAGAAATATGAAAACATCTCTAAAAATATACACTGTTTATGTTGAAGCTGCATGAGAATCTGCTTGCAATATTCCAAATAAAGAAAACCAAGAAAGCTGAGGGCAACAGACACCCATAGACACACTTGGATCATGAATTGCTTGAGGAGGCTTGCAGCACTGCATCTCATTTGTTACTGGAGAAATACATTGAGGAATTTACAGCATTTCTAATAGTTGACATGATAAACTTCCATTAGCAGATAATCACAGAATGGGTAAGGTTGGAAGGGACCACAGTGGGTCGTCTGATCCAACCTCCCTGCTCACACAGGTTCATCCACAGATTCAAGATCCTGATTCTTGTATGTCAGCCTTTAGGGAGGGCCTTGCTCATCTGGACCCACGAGCAGTGACTACATTGGAATTCAACTACTGACTTGATCTGTGTTTTCTCCTTAGTTTTCCGTGCCTGTACTAAGTGGCAGGGCAAGGCTATGTTCCTAATTGCACTCTGTAATTTCCAATTTACTGTTTAAGTGGTGCAGGTAAAAGAGAGAAAAAACTGAAATGGAGAGAAGCACAGCTTTGCCTAAGGCAGTCTGCTGAAGATGAGGAAGAATGAGGCACTGAATAAAAGAAAATAAAAATTACAGGTATTAGAAAATTGGCCAATGAAGAGGTCTTGAATTCCAGCTGTAAAAAAAGAGAAAGGTTTCAGTTTTTTCCAGTTTCAGTGTGCTATCCTGCAGATGAGCTCTGTGTATTATAGTATATTATCAATTTTGAACAGTAATTCTACATGATTGTTCCTTAAAAATTGCTATTGATGCTTTTGGTTAACTCACCTTTCACAGCTCTCCTGCTACAGAGCATGTGGCTGTGAGGAGAATACTGAACCATTCTCAGGTAGGCTACTGATTTGAAAACTGTCTTTGTCAATCTGGAGAGAGGACAGAGGATGGCCCTTCCATGAAATACTTCGTAGGGATCCAGGAAATACATTTGAATTTGTACTACAATTCCTAAAAACATGTAAAAGTCTGAGAGTAGAATTGCTTTCACTACAGAGCAAAGCTGTGGGGGTTTTCTGATGGTGCCCAGGTCACACAGTGCCAGGCACTCATGTAAAGGGAGGCTTCCTTGTGCCCTGGGTAGGGTGGATGGGCTCGATATCACTGCTGGTGTTGGAAGGAGTAGAGAATAATGGTTGCCTATTGGAAATGAGACTTTTGTTATGAGGAATTATGTTTGTTCCAACCAGCCCATCAAGCTCAACCTAAGGATGAGCCAGGTTGTGTGGGTCAAACTAGTTTTTGCATTTCTGGGATTTTTTGGAGCTGACACATTTGATATCAAAAGGTCCAGACATAATTTGACCGTATAAAGACTGATTATATCCTTTTCAAATGCAGTTTGGAAAGTATGAAGTGCCTAATCTCCTGCTTTCTTCATTAATTGTAAATTTAATTTGTTAACAGCTGCATGAGTTCGAAATTCCATCTCCTGTGATGAATACAGAACAATTAAGGTTATAAGTAGAAATAATTTATGGGATATGTCAAAACCAAAAATAGATTTACATAGAACTGTATTGATTGAAATGCAATTTCATCAATCTGGAGGATGCTCTGGACAGTATTCGAGGAACCTGGAGATGAAAAAGATGGGAAGACAACACAATAAACTGAACATCTTCATTTGTGAGGCAACTAAAACGTATCACTGAATCCCAGCTGCTATAATAATTCCCTCCCTTCTCACACAGCTCCACAATACTGACAAATCTAAATATGAAGAAGAAAAATGTCTGTAGAAGGCTGTTATTTTGCTGCCTGAATTGTGTCAAGGAAGTGTAAATATAATCACATTTTATCCTCCAATCTGAAATGGATTTCAGTTGCAGAGATCACAATGTAGCTTGCCTTGATTGATAACAACTCCCTTGTTCCCATCAGTAATACGGTGAGGTGGGGAGGAAGGAAGGAGGAGATCAGCTCGTGACAGAATTATTAGGCAATTCACTCAAAATCCTGCATCTTTATTTGTGCCAGGCAGGGAGAACACAACCCAAAGGTTTGTGGTGAGAACCAGACCATTCTAAGGAAATCCTTTCTGCAATTATTTAGATGCAGAGGCCCAGGTGGTGTCACAGGATACACACAGCAATGTTCTCTCTCTCAGAGTGATCCATAAGAAGCTTATAGTTTTCTTGGGCTTGTTATGCATAAACTAATTCTGGCTGATACTTCTTGGTGCTTTCAGAAACAGCTGACAGTGGGTTGGTAGAGATTCAAAGCACAAGCTGCCTTGGTCAGCTCTGGAGGGGATTCTTGCTCCTTCTGGTCCACAGCTGACTACAAAAACCTGAGCTCTTCCTGCCTTGCCCACTGCACAACTGTGCTTCCAGGGTGGAAGTGCCTCTTCTGAACTAGTTGTGTGAGCTGCCTCCTGCCCTGCCCTCAGCTGCTCATGCCACCTCCCCAGTGGAGAACAGCAGCCCTGTCCCTCTCATTGGCACATCTGTGCCAGCAGTGCAGGTGCCAGTGCTCCAGCCTAGCCCTGCTGGAGCCAGGCTGGCTGGGACAGTGCTGCCACCAGGGCTCCAGGGCAGGAGCAGCAGTGGCACTGATGCCTTAAGCTTTAGCTCTCATATTTTCAGATTCTGTGGTAGCCAGGGGTGTAGTTCTGAGCCTCACATTGCATGCCAGTCAGCTCTCTTCACAGAATAGGGAGACAAAACAAATCCTTTTCCTGCTGAAGACCAAGGACAACTTTCAGGCCCAAAAACACAAACAAGGGTGGATGAAGGGAGGAACAAGAAGGATGGGACCTCACAGCCTGAAGCTGGAATTGGACAATTAGACCCTGATATACAAATGGACCAAAACTTATCAAAGTGTGAGACCTGGTGACCGTTTGTCCATTTTGTGACCATTTTGGGTCCATCTTGGGTGTAGCCCTGGTCAGGCCCTGTCCTGCCCAAGGTGTATCCTTAAAGGCCTTGCAATAAATCCCTACTTTATTCTCCAGCTCTGTCCAGTCTGTGTTTCAGGTCAGCCTTCCTAAGGCATCAGGAGGAGCAGTGGCATCCCCTGGCAGCACAACAGTGTGTGAGCAGAGTGTGGCCCATGGTGGTCTCAGTGTGTGAGCAGAGCACAGCCCATGGTGGTCTCAGTGTGTGGGCAGTGTGGCCCATGGTGGTCTCAGTGTGTGGGCAGTGTGGCCCATGGTGGTCTCAGTGTGTGAGCAGTGTGGCTCATGGTGGTCTCAGTGTGTGGGCAGTGTGGCCCAGGCTGCTCTCAGCACCCCAGGCCGCTCTCCAGGCTGGTTCTCCAGGTTCTGCAGAGAGCAGTGTCCTCACAGCTCTGACTGCTGAGCAGGACATGGGGCACTCCTGGTGCTGTGCAGAGCCAGAGCAGTGGTGAGAGCAAACTGTTTGAGCCTTGGCCTCCTTTGGCCACATCATTGATTTATTTGGCAGCTGGAAACAGTGTGACTGACAGCTCAGGAGAAGAATGGAAGGAAGATGGAGGCAGGAATTGCTGGTGCTGTCTGTGCTCTTGTCTGACCTCCTCCATGCGTGGTCATGCACTGAAGGAATGGCTGATGCTTGGCACATCTACAGCTTGAGAATCTTAAATGAGTCCATACACTGCCTTATGGATTGTAAATTAAATCCCAGACTGGAGCTGTCTCCTGGTTTTCTCTCATTCCAGTTCTTCAGAAAACGAATTCCTGACCTGATCATCTGGCCAGCAGGTGAATTTTATCCTTGTGTTTCCTGCTCACGCAGCCCCGTCCATTTCCTCTGCCTTCCCCAAGCGTGACTTTGCAGTAGCTGGCAGAGCTGTGTGAGGGAGCACAGTGTGTCTGAGCTCTGATGACTTGGTAGCCGGCCAAAAATGACGCACGTGGAGACTCCCCTCCACAGCTGTATCCTTTTCAAAGTGATGTTTGTAGCAGAGAGCTACAAAAGTGCTATTATGTTGTCTTGAGTGGCTATGTGGGTTGCATTCTAAGAGCAGGGATTAAATTTTGCCATCACTGCCCATGAGCAATTTGCCATTGTGTGGTGAGCAGCTCTCAGAGCAGGTTATTATTGCTGTCTGCATGGCATGAAACCTGAAACAGCACTCCCAGCCTTGGAAGAAAAAAGATAATCCCTTTTCCTCTGTTGTTGGCATTGCTGCCTTGGAAGTCAGAGAAATCCATCCCAGCTTCTCCTCTGTTAATGATCCCATGCACAGTGGTGCTGCTGTGTTTGCTTCTGCTGCATCACAGGAAATGCTGGGATGGATTTGGCTGTTCCCACTGGAGGGTTCCAGCTGATGGAAGGCCTTGTCTGCCCAGGGATCCCCATCTGTGCACAAACCAGCAGTGACAGCCACTTCTGGGGACAGGAAGTTACCCAGCAGGTTACAGAGAGCAAGAGGCAAACCCCTTAAAGTTGTATTTCTTTTTATTATATTAGGGGTCAGACATAAGACTGACAGAGACTGGCTTGCTGCAACAGAAATTTCTAAAGAAAATAGATATTTATCACCAAGGGCTGTTTCTTCCATTATTGTTTTCTAGGCATGGCCAAAATTTTAACAGTTCAAGATGCTTTGAATTAAAGCAAACCCCATTCCTTTCCTTTTCTCATCACACTCCATCTCTCCCCCCAGTCACAATCCAGATCACAGAAATGCTCACCACTGCCTCTCAAATTATTTTTTTTTTTTCTTTCAGATGGGCAAAAAAGTTACACTTGAGTGCACACTGTATTGAAGAGGTACTACTATATGTTTGCATTTTCAGTTTTCCCATTTTTCTCTAACTGTTAGTAATACTCCCAATTAACCCCAAATTTCAATCCTTTTCCTCATTATATAAGAATTCAATTGATATTCAGTTGACTCCCACAGAATAACTTCCTATCTATCTTAGGTATCAGCTTGATACCAAAGTAAATTTGCCATTAAAACGAGTTCCAGTCATTTTTTCTTTGCCTCACCTTCATAATGAACAAGAACTTGGCTCTTTGCAAAACAAGTGCTAATGGAAATTAGGTGGCAGTTGTTAAATCTCCTGTCTTATCTCAGATGAACCCTGTCCTCTCAGGCTCCTGTGTGAAGATAAAGAACCCCCAGACCCCAGAAGAAGTCCTGGGAAGATCTGAAGAAGGTCACCTGTGTGGATGAAACTGCTTCAGGAATCTGAGTGACTTTTCCTTCCTTTTTCTCTGGATCCATATTCATTCTATCTTATAAAAAATCCTTTTCGAGAGAAACAATTTTTAGTTTTTACTCGGAGGACCCATACCAATCTCCTTTCCGAAAAGAAAGGGCTAAAAATTCAAGGCCTAGGGACAAAATCACCTTCCTAGAAGATTTCCAGACACAGAAAGAGGCCCAGAGAACCCTTGATTTTATTGCTCCTGGTTTTCCCTGGGGCTGGTCCAGTGCCCCTTGCTGGAGATAAGAGACAGCAGCGAGTTGCAGGGGATGCACATGGAATGAACACATTGCATGGCTGGACACAGCTCTGGCTCTGATTTACCCAGGCCACCTTGCCTGGGGACATGGCACCATGTCCCTGCTGCTTGTCCTGGGTACAGCCAGGGCCAGGCTGAGGCTGCACAGCATGGCACAGGAGATTTCAGTGGGTTTTCCATCAAAAATTTGTCTTTCTTTACCTTTTTCCCTCTCTTCTCTTTCTGCAAGCAGATGAAACATGCACTTAATTTTCAGGAAAGTGACTGCTGTGGTAGCAGCTGTGGGAAATCAAATGCACAGCAGGCCCCCATAATTCACAATAATTTTGTGTAGCAGTTTCTGATGATGTGGTATCAGGTGAAAATTATCCCTGCTACTTTCTCATGTCCCACATCTTTGAACTCCAGCCTTCTTTTCCATTGGCATGTGTGCCTAAGGCTACCAGATTATTGACAGGGGAGAAGTAATATCATAGATTTAGTTCCTAAATCTTCCTTGTGAACGTATTGCTGGGGATGCACACAGAGTGCTGCTGGATACTCAGCAGCAAAGACCATTGTTGTTAGCCCTTTAATCTCCACTGTTTTTATTTATACAGACTCTTTTGCTAAGAAACATCCATTTTGCTCTCTTATATTTACCTCCAAACAGGTTAGTTACTTGTGACGAGATAAAAATGACATCTCTGTGTCACAGGGTTTTATTTTAAATGAAAGACCTAATGCAGCATATCATGTTTTGTTATTGCTCTAAGTTCAGTTATTAGTGTGTGAGGACAGGCATCCTTCCTTCCCTGTCTCCATTCAGGCTATGCAGCTGGAGCTTTGCTTAAGGCACAGGAAGGGATGGACAGGGACTCCAGCTGGATTTTAGCACAGGTGGTGCAGCCCCTCCTTTTAAAAGGTTCTGGGAAATGTGCTTGGAAAAATAGGTCCAGGATGCTTATTCCCCATCAGCCAGCTGGGAAGACATGTGTCCTGGTTTGTAGTATGGGATGTACACAAAGCATTCTATCACCATCTTCATGAACTGTTGAATCCAATTGTTGAAGTAGTTNATTCTAAATCCACTGTTCATGCATTAATTAATTAATTGGAGCTTCTATCTTGTCCTTCAGGAAATATGATTGGTTACAGCCCACCACTTTGTTGGGCCTCCTTTATCCAGTTCTTGCATTCTTGGTATTCTGTTTCTCAGGCTCTTCTTTCTTAATTTAGTACTGTTTACATCTCAGTACCCTTGAAGAATTCCTGAGGGTTTGATAAGAACGACTACAGGTGGTTTGGCTGGAGCACGACACCGCAGCCTAAAGTGTTCAAAGACATTGCTACACTAAGGATTCTCTAAGGGCCCCTAAGAGGGTAAAGGGATGTGCAGTTCCTTGGTATCACATCAAGGTTCATCTGCCTTCTGCTGGCAGGACAGCAGGACTCTGGGATCAGAGTGTGAGCTGCACCATCAGATTCTGTTGTCAGGGTTGCCCTATAGAGAGAGTTTGGTCGAAGCAAACGCAGGTCCAACCAATTTGGTCACCACTACGTTTCTCCTTTATTCTATCTAAAATGGCAGCTTATATACATTTTTATATAGTTTACAAAGTCAGTAGCTTTTTCATTGGCACACAGCAGAGAGAAGAATGCAAACACACATTGTTGAACTTTTAAGGGAGCTAACACATGCTTACTAACAACTCTATACAGTGACCCTCAAAACCTCGTTATCTTGCTCTGACACCTTAACATCTAATTTTTAACTGCGCCACCTCTTCACTAAGTAATTTTAACTGCATCAAAGGCTTTACAGGCCTCATCTAAGGCCTCAACGAGGCCTCAGGTCTGGGCAGCTCATCCCTAGGAAAATCTGCTACAAGATTCCTGAGTGAGGTGGTCTCAAGAAGGGAGGGAGCATGGGATTGTAGTTACAGAAGGCATTGGTGAAGGATGAAACCTACTGCAATCTGAGGCATCATTTCCATTGCTAGGTATCAAACGGGGCTCTTACAGCTTGGTTTGAAAGAACGTTTAAATATTGATGATGATTCTGCTCAGCAGAGCATTGCATCTACTGAGAGGACCCCGTGAATCTGGAATATTTAATGCAATCAGCTGGAATGTAATGCACAATATGTACAGCCTTGTTCAGCCTGTGCATTTAATCACTGCTCTCAAAAGGCTATTACTTGCAGTAATGCTATGCCAAGTCTAAAGTGGGCAACAAAAACTCTATTTCTCAAGGGAATAGCACAGGAGCTCCTTCTATGATTCTGGCTGCCTTGCCAGAGGTATCATCAGAAATAAAGTTGTCCTAAATAGTACAGAGTTAATTTGCAAATAAAAGCACTAAACACTATTTATCTGTAGTTACTGGTTTAGTTACTGTTGGGAAGCCATTGCTTACATTAACTGAGGAACGAACAAAAAAAGGTTACTCATTTGAAGAAATTCTCACTCCTTTTACAATTAATTCAAAANATATATTAACTGAGGAACTAACAAAAAAAGGTTACTCATTTGGAGACACACAGGAATTCTCACTCCTTTTACAATTAATTCAAAATATCAGTCAAAGATCGCCCTATTAATATACTTTCCCCCTACTTTTCTCTTGGAAATTCCCTTCCTACCAGGATCTTTCAACAACCCTAGAAGACCACATAATTCTATCATGAGCAAAGCTGATAGTGAGCACAGAATAGGCCAAATTAGAGAAAACAGTTCATTTGAAGTTTTCACCTGAAGATCAATGATTGATGGATTCAAGAAAGAAAGACATTGGCGCTGTTGTGCACCACAACAACACGGACTCTGAGTTTCAGAAGGCTGAAACTGATTTTATTTTTGGGATGTGTCTCTCTTATAGACTGTTTTACACAGACCAATTTGATTGGTGAAACAAACTTCTTCAATCACATTGGTCAGACCAGAGGGACATCAATAAGTCATCCCTCCTAGGGAAAGAATGTAAACATAGTACAGTTACAAACCCACTTCTCTTATTTACAAAAAATTCCCTAGGAAAAAAATTTTCAAAAAACCAAAACATCTCAAACACGAACCAAAACTACAAGACATCGCCAGTGCACTACCAACCTGTCACTTGGGAGGAGAGGTGTGTTCCTGACACATCAGATGTGTCAAGAGCTTTTGCAGTGGCAGGGTGCTAATAGCTGATACATCCTGTCAGTGGACACAAGGACAATAAATAGAATGATACAAAGTTCAGCCAGCACTGATAAAATGAACATAGCCTGAACAGCCAAAAGAGTTCAAACCTGTGAACTTGTGGCTTGCTGTAGGCAGGTGGCAATAGACACACTTCCAGTGGCAAGACCCAGCTGTTCCACATGGATTCTGGCTCCTGGCAGATTTATCCTGGGATTTGGTCTCACTCAGTCAGTGCAAGGCAGAGGAATAAGCCCCAGGAGCACACATAAACTGCAGTCAGTTAGAGGGGCAGAGCAGAGGGAGACACATGAGAGCTCAGCTCTGCTCCTGCCCTGGCCCTTGAGTTGCTGCCCATGTGTATTCCAGGGTGGGCTCCTGGCAGAAGGACATTTCCCCTTTACCAGAACACAAGTATTCAGCACATCCTTCAAAACCTGCCTTTTCCCCAGACTTTTTTTGCCTGCTGTATGTGGAGTGGCTGCAGTGAGCATTTCTGGTTTAAAACAAGGGCTGTTGAAGGTTTGCTGCTTGTCTGATTTCCATGCACCAGAACTTCTGGAGAAGGGCCCTACAGTGCTTCTAGAGTGCTTTTTAGCCATTTTGTTGTGTATTGAAACTCCATAATCCCAAAACGAGAGACACTTCTTAAGTGTGGATTAAACCAGTGAACAACACAGGCCCCACAGCTACAGAGGCTGCTTTCCCTGGTTGTAGGGAAGAAAAATGCAAGAGAGACCAGTAGGGAATATTTTTCCACTAACAAAAATATCCCACCCAAACCTACAGCAGCTGATAAGGAGGATTTAATGGCTAAGGAACAGCTCCCACCTGTCCCCCACTCCATGAATTCTGGATGTGTGACCCAGACCCTGTTTTTACTTCCCACACTATTGAGTAATAAAGACCAAGGTAAGGAGGGAGAAGGCCATGCTACTATAATGCAAACTTGGAGGTCCCCACAGAGCTACACCAGTTGCATTTTCATTTCCACCAGTGCTGCTGAACACCCTGCCTGGGAAGAAGCACAACCAACCAGAGAACTACAGTGCTGTCATGCTGGAAATAAAGCCTGTTGAATAATCCTGAGTGCACCTGTATTTATGTGCCAGAGCCCTAATTCCTTACAAGCAGGCAGCCACCATAAAGCTCAGCACTGACTCATCACATCAGCTCCTCGTACCAGGCAGAGACATTAAACCAAAGTGAAAATCCATCAATTTTTCATTTCTTCTAAGAGCATGGCACTGGGCATGCAAAGGTTTATAACCAGCCTCTGGACTGCACCTGGCCTCTACAGGAAGGTTTTTGAAGAGCTGAGACAATAGGTTCCTCCAGAGCTAAATGCAAATTGCAGCAGCACATCTCCAGTGCGGGAGGAAATTGAGTTCACAGAGAGGTGAAGCTGCTCCCCCACAAACCACTGATCCTCAGCCCCTTTTCCAGGCATGCTAAAAGTAATCTCTCACACTCCCAGGCAAAAAACCCCATGAGAAACAGCAAGTGACTTGATCCAAACACGGGTCATTCTTACCCTGATCTGTGAGCAGCTGCACCCAGCTCTGCTGTACCTGTCACAGCCATTCCAAGAGCATGAGGCCTTGCAGAAAGTTCTTTCACTGCCTCAGATAAAATACCCTCCCCCTTTCATCAGCAAACTCCCTTCCCCTCAGCAAGTCCACCCCCAGGAGTGCCCCCCTACCAATACAATCAACCCACGGGCTGCCATGGCCCAAATTTCAGAGTATTGGGGCTGGGGGAGTGGGAGATGGTGTCCTGCCCACACCTGAGGGTGTGCTGGGAGAGGTAGCATCAGGTGAAGCTTTGTTTTCTTTCAGGCAAAATTAAAAGAGCTACATTTAGGAAGAAGGAGCTTTAGGATTAAAAAAAAAAAAAAAAAAGGAGGCAAATAATCCAGAAGTGGGAGGAGGGGAGAATATAAAAGGCTCTGGTTTTAATCAGGAAAAGCAATTTAGTTGCAGTTTTCTGCATAATTCTGCTGAAGAAATAAATTATGCAGAAGAATGTGCTTTTCTCCTGAGGCTAAAAAAAGAACAAGTGGGGCTCAGGGAAATGCCTGGGAGTTACATGTGTTTGCTATTTAGCTGCGTTTTTTGACAATTCCTTGTAGGTTGAATGGTTTATCCTGTAAGCTTCAGCTCTGAAATGCACTCCTGACAGGCATGCAGCAGCAGTGGCCTCTCATATGGGAGATATTAGTTTTCTCTTCTGTGGCATGGGGAAAAGCATCTGGGAAAAGCCTTTTTCAGTTTTCTCTGGGGCTGTTGGAGCCCCTCACATCCCTGGTGGGCAGCTCTGCCCCCTGGGCCTCCCTGCCCTGCTCACCTGGGCAGGTGTGACTGTTCCTTGGGATTAACTCGCAGGATATGGAAACCCTGTCAAAAATAGATGATGATGACGGAGGCAAGGTTTTCCATTGCTATGCTGAAGGAAAACAAACAAACAAAAACGCTGCAGTTTTTATTTCTTGGATGTTTTGTGCAGCAGTTGTCAAATTCATGGAATGAAGAAGAGCTTTTCCTGAAAAGAAGAAAAATCCAGGTGTAGAACACTGAAATTTTGGGTTCCTTAACAGAAAGAATGTAAATTTTAAAATTATTTATTTTCCACTCAAATGCTTAGGTTTGGGACTGCAGAGCTCAAAGCACTTAGATGTATTGGAAAGCTTTTATTCTAAGCTTTAAAATATTAACATAGAAATCCTTAAAAGATGGTAAAACTCATACCATAACAACAGAAGCCAAAGTTCTCTTTGTTATGAGGCCTTTTAAAAGCTTTTTAGCCAATAGGCTAATGCCAAAAGCTTACAAGCATCTACTTAAGCCAATCACTAAACACTACACGTACATCTTACAGGATACAAAGTTGCTTGTTTTATATTTTTTGCAGCTCAAAAACTTCCTATGCTCCAAATATTTCAAGGCCTAAAATTCAACTCTGATTCAAACCTCCATCTATGTAAGGTTATTGCAAGGCTGTGAAAGTCCTCTGCTTTTTCAGTTCTCACAATTCCCCCTCTTGGTACAACCAAAAAACCCTCTTCTGATATCTTTGTTAATTATTAACTACATTGCGTTGCATCGTTCTACCATAGTGCATCTTTTCTCATCTAATAAAGCAGCACTACAAATTATTTACACCAAGCTGCGTGGCTAAACTTTCAACTGTAAAACTTTCAACTGTAAAAGTCCTCTGCTTTTTCAGTCCCCACACCCTGAGGCTTTGGAGTGCAGAGGTGTGGCTAAGGAAAAACTGGATTCTCTGTAAGGAGTTTCTTCCCCTGTGGCATTCCTGCCCTGGAGCCTGTCTGGGAGACTGAGGAAATGTCTGGGGCTCTGCTACCACCTGCAGAGGATGTGTGTCACAAAAGGACACGAAAAGAACCACACTCAGCCGTCAGGATGTGAGATGAAAAGGAAAAGGGAAGCTTATTTGGGAATCTCCACTTATATAGTTTCTGGGATTTGGTCAAGGAACACCCCTCTGACCCCACTGGTCAAACCAGCAGTCCATCAATTTGTCCTTCCCCCTGGAAGGAATGTATTTACAAAATATCAGTCTTTGTTTCTGTTACAATTTGTGAGAACTCTCCAGTCCAAGAATGAAAACATCAGAAGGCTGAAAAATCAGGGCGACAGATGTGTGTCCCCATGTCCTTTGTGCCAGCTCCTCCCCAGGATCTCCTCATGGCTGGCATTGCTTTGGGGTCTGCTAAGGAAATGGGTAACAGGCACCTTCAGCACATCGGAGGGTATTGTTACAATTCAGGATGGCTCATGTAACCATACATAGAACTCTGATTTCTTCAGAGGGCTTATAGCAAAGCTTATTGAAAGACAGATTGACACTGTTTTACACCACAATNTTCCTATGCTCCAAATATTTCAAGGCCTAAAATTCAACTCTGATTCAAACCTCCATCTATGTAAGGTTATTGCAAGGCTGTGAAAGTCCTCTGCTTTTTCAGTTCTCACAATTCCCCCTCTTGGTACAACCAAAAAACCCTCTTCTGATATCTTTGTTAATTATTAACTACATTGCATTGCATCGTTCTACCATAGTGCATCTTTTCTCATCTAATAAAGCAGCACTACAAATTATTTACACCAAGCTGCGTGGCTAAACTTTCAACTGTAAAACTTTCAACTGTAAAAGTCCTCTGCTTTTTCAGTCCCCACACCCTGAGGCTTTGGAGTGCAGAGGTGTGGCTAAGGAAAAACTGGATTCTCTGTAAGGAGTTTCTTCCCCTGTGGCATTCCTGCCCTGGAGCCTGTCTGGGAGACTGAGGAAATGTCTGGGGCTCTGCTACCACCTGCAGAGGATGTGTGTCACAAAAGGACACGAAAAGAACCACACTCAGCCGTCAGGATGTGAGATGAAAAGGAAAAGGGAAGCTTATTTGGGAATCTCCACTTATATAGTTTCTGGGATTTGGTCAAGGAACACCCCTCTGACCCCACTGGTCAAACCAGCAGTCCATCAATTTGTCCTTCCCCCTGGAANTACAGTGCTTGGGTACAATGAATAGGATTGGTCCTTTAGGGCACCACCTTTTTGTAAACATCTCTACCAGTAAACAAGGTGGAAAAACACCAGGTGTCAGGAGGAGGAAGATATCTACAAGATTGTTTTGGGTTCCTCCTTATGATTTCCCAGGTCAGACTGAGAGTTCTGTACTTGGCTTTCCCGCAGGCTTGAAGATTCTGCCTGGAGCCCAAGAATCCATGTTCTGACCACTGTCATTTCCCACAAGAGGGGAGGAATGCTCCTGACTCTGCAAACTTAAATCCTCTTGGAGCCTTCAGCAGCAAGCACAATTTCCTCAGAGAGAGGTTTGCTGGTGTCCCCTGAGGTGTGTGGAGGAGAGGAAAGGATGGCCAGACAAGGATGGCAGCAAGAAACTTGGATCCTGTTTCCACCAGTTAATTTAAAACCCTGGGCAGGTCCCTCCATTTCTGGGAGGGATGTATTGTTGCCCTGGAACAAAACACCCCAAGGAGGTACAGTACTGCCAAGGTAATTATAATTTATAATATGTAGAGCCCTCAAGCCACAGGTGCCATGGAAGCTCCCAAATATCATTTTATGTTTGTGGCTATGCTGGTGATGTTTTCTGTGGGTCAGGGGCTCATTTAAATGACTCTGTGATTGTGAGGAGACGTAGAATTTAATTTAATTCCCCGTTTACCATGAATTTGATTTGATGACGCCTAACAACTGCTTTATGACAAAGAAGACATGCATGGTTACAGTTCATAGACACCTCACAGCTGGAGAAATAAATATTTTTTCTTAGTGATATATCTGTGGAAACCATAATGTACAAGCTGCCTTCCCACCCTGATGGCTGCAGTTTTGAAAAAAGCTGTGTGCTGCAGGGAAACCCCACTATTTCTTATGGGGGTAAGAGCTGTGTTTTCTATAGCTGGTGACTCTAATTTTTCTTCCTCACTCTGTAACTGTGTGTAGTGACTGATCCTGGAAGATGTATGAAGTGCAACCAGGATGAATGCAGTGCAGTGGGGACTGGCCTCTCCTTGAAACAATGGCCTCTTTTGTGAGCATGATGGTTAAAAATACAAGAGACAGAAACCTTTCCTGCTTAAAACTGGCCCTCTGTTCTGTGAAGGAGAGTTTATGCTCCTACCCCATATGTAAGGAACCCCCCCTCAACTGGGGGTTGGAACTAGGTGATCTTTAATAAGGTCCCTTCCCACCCATTCTGATTCTCTATCAGCTGATGGAATGCATATAAAATCACTGATGGAAAAAGCATTATTTTTTTAAAGGAAGATTGGAAAATAAGACAATTTTTTTTTAATTATTTTTTTTTTAGCGCAGAGATTTTGAAATGCCAAACCCAATGCTCCACATCCAGCAAGCCTGCTCATATTCTTGGGCAAATCATCTGTTTTGCAGGCTCGTGTGTCTTTAGTTCAAATAATGAAGGCCACTTTTACACATCAGTTACAAGGTGGAAACGGGTTCTGTGACAGGTGAGCAGGCTGAAGGTGGTTTGCTCTGTCAGGGCAGGGAGGGCTGTGTGCTGTGCCCTGGCAGAGGACAGTGCTCTCTGTGTGTTTCACAGCAGAGGCTCTCAAAGGGCTCTGTTTTGGGACAGCTCCTCAAGCCCAGCACTTTCTGGCAGTGGGTATGTGCACAAAGACGTGGCTGGTGCTGAATCAGCTCACTTTTAGGGCAATTTTCCCCTTGTCCTTCCCCCATCTCCAGCCTGGTTGATTTGCCTAATGGAAGCTGACAGTAAAGCTCAGCCCTGATTGTCAGATTTCTCTGGAAACCTCCAGGGAAAGAGAGGAAGGCAGGCATCTGAGGAACAAAAATAGCACACATAATGAGCTCCCTTATTTAGCCAAACTGCTTTTTTAATAACCTTGCTTTTCTGCCTCGCCCTGGCACAGACAGACACACTGAACAGGTGGCAGTGTCAAACAATAGGATCTGCTTTGGGGTTTGGGATGGATATAGGGAATAAATGGAGGCCACTGCTGGCCCCTGGCTTATAGCTTGATCCCTCTGTGGAGATACAGCTTGGAAAAAAACATTTGGGAACAGTCTAAAAAGTGATCTCTTCCTTCCTAGTACTTTTACCTCATCTAAATCTGCATTTCTTGCCTGATTCAGGCTGCTGTCCTTCTGGCACGTGCTCAGGTTGGCACTCTGTTGTGATCTTTGGGCAACAGGGCCAGTCCAGGAGACTTTGTGCTTTTTACATCCAGACAGGGAAAATGTTTTTTTCCCCAAGGAAACCTGAAAACCATCTTTAAAGCAAGAAAAAAGATGCAGAAAAGCATGTGAAGGAAGTTATTCTTTTTACAGTAATTCTTCTTATTTTTCTGATATACATTTTAGAAGTTGGACATGACAGTGTTTGATTTTGTGCCAGAGACAGTCTGTTTATGATGCTGTGTTCTATGAAATAGTCTCCTGGGAAAGGGTTGTGTTTTTTTTAACTGTTCCAGAAGTGTGACTGCAAGCAAAGAAAGAAAAGCTTCTTTATTGACCTCCCATAGAAAAAACACAACAGAAGATAAGATGGAAAATACGATCGGTGTCATATAGATAGTCAAAAGGTATGATGGATGATATAGGGTTTGATTCATTTCAGGACATGTCTGTTCTACCTCCTGGTCTGAGGGAGGACAGAACTTTTCCAGATAACCCAGCCCTGGAGGTGGGCAGCTGTTGCCCTGATCTTTCTCAGCCTTCTGATGTTTGCATTTTTGTACTGGAGTTTCTCACAGACTTTCAGGTAAACAAAGAGATTGTTTATCATTCCTCTCTTGACAGACTTCTACTTTGACCACTGTGGTTAGAGAGGCGGCAACCTCATCCTCCAATCCCTAATCATTGTCCAAAATCTATATAAATCAAGGTGGAAAATAAACTGCCCTCTTTTTGCCCTGACAACTGACTGTGTGCGTGTCCTTCATTTCGTGCTCTCTAGTGACAGGTAGCTGTACTTTTACATCACCCCCCTGTTAAGCAGACTTTCTTTACCTTGCTCCTCGCTTGCTCTGGAGCCTTATTTTTATGGTAACCAGTTGTAGTGGTTTTATGTTCACTTGGTTTTGTTTGCTAAATTTAATGTAGTGGTTTCAGTGTATTTCCTGTTCTGAGAAAGGATTAGGAGAAAAAGTAAGCAGGCCTGATTTAAAGGTATAAATTTATTAACGCACACTAAAAGAAGAAAAAAGGAATTAAAATGAAACTTTCAAAACACTTTTCTTCCCCCCTACAGGTGTTTACTTTTTTACAAGCAGTATAAAGAGACAAAACTTGTGATTTTCAGTCAGTTTTACTATTTTAAAAGTAATCTTTTATCAGTTCTTTGGGAGAGGAGTCTCTTTTAGAGTTTTATGGAGACATTATCATAAGAGAAACAGTCTTTTGGTGGCTCCCATGTTACAAAGTTGTAGCTGCCTGAAAGAAACTTCTGTAAACTGAAATCTTACTTATTAGTAGCTTTTCTTGTGGCTTCATATGGTCCTACCAGCTTGTTAGGAGCATTGTTTAAGAATGCTTTTTTTTAGTATAAAACAAAGATTCTCTTCTATCTCTAAAATCATCTTTATCTCTAAAACCAGAGTATCAAGTTCTTGAGCTGTATGTCACCCTGAGCAGTGGAGACTTGCAGATTCTTCAGAAGTTTCAAACTAACTCTCACCACACAAGTGTCGCGGCTCACACTGGTGCAGCAACTGGCTGCTGAACAGTATTTGTAGTGATTATTTTGGTATTAATTCAAGTAGGCCCTAATTTCATTGTCAGTTTTGCTTACAATGAAGGAGAACTTAAAAGGAGGAGTAAGCTCGTCTATTAATTATCTAAATATTTTCAAATGAGACTGATCTCGAAGAAGCAAGTTGTGTTTTATCCCCTTGTTGTTCAGCTCCTAAATAACACTTCCAACTTTGCATTGAGAGACAAATGATGTCTGAATGTTTTTAAATGTTAGACAGCCCCAAATAAATCCCAACAAGTTGTCTGCGTAATGACAACACAGAGGTGAGGAATAGCACATCTTGTGTTGCCTCAGCGCAGTGGTTTGAAAGCAAACCGAGTAAGAGTCAGGAATACAATTTAATAAGAAGAAAGAAAAAAAAAAAAAAAGTAAATGAAATAAGATAAATGCAATAATACAAAATCAAAACCCCCACCCAAAGACAGAGTCAGAAATACAACCTAANATTTTTTTCTTGTGGATTCCTGTTGCTTTTGAGTGCTTTTAGCTGGTAAATTAAATCCCAGATATCTATTTTGTCTTAGATATATCAAATCAGCTCCTTTTAGGTCAAGACATGGGCCTAAGTTTCTGTTCAGGCATGTTTTTAGGGGTAAGGTACCCAGCTCAAAACCAGTCTGGGGTGAAGCCAAATGCCAGTTCGA
The DNA here is from genome assembly GCA_013399915.1 of Illadopsis cleaveri. Lineage (NCBI taxonomy): Eukaryota > Metazoa > Chordata > Aves > Passeriformes > Timaliidae > Illadopsis > Illadopsis cleaveri. The sequence goes on from VXBB01012710.1 coordinate 148,880, forward strand.
AAGTGTTTCTTTATGAGAGAGTGATTTACCAGCCTCACAAGAGCTGTTATTATTAGTTAGACTGTGTGTGCAGATGCTGTGCAATTGTCTGCTGCATCAGCTCTGGGATACTTTGTGCTTTGGGAAGTTTTCTTAATTATTCACCAGGCCAGGTTTGGGTATAATGTCCAAAAAAGCAGAGCAGGACAAATTTTGCACAACTCTTTTATGTCTCCCTTCTTTGCAAATGTTTTTTCAAAACCAGGTTTTCTCATCTGTGTTCTTTTCTGCCTATTCTGCTTCCCTGCTCTGTCCACTCACTGTCTTCCCTCCTGGCCAGCACTGCACATGAGAAGTGATGAAATAACTCCTGAGTGACTTCACCAGTCAGGTTCTGCCTTATTTATATCAAAATTAAACTTTATTCTTGGGATAATCTGTAAAAAATGGCACCCCCCAGCAGCCACAGGTGAGACGAGTGCACATTAAATCTTCCCATTGTTGTGCACTCTACCTCCTGCTGCTTTTATTGACAAGCCTTGCAAGTTTGTTATTGAGAGTGGAAGAAAAAGCTCTTATTGGTCCAGCTGAAGTGAAGAGGAAAGTCCTTCTCATCTTTTTAGCTTGAGATAGCCCCTCTCATCCTCTTTGCCTGGGTGTTGTTTCAGCCCTTGTTCAATCCATTACCCCCTGGGAGCTGCTCCATTTTGAGGGGTCTGAGTGCATTTCTCTCTGCTGATCTGGGAGATAAAACTACAACAAATGTCACTCATGTAATCTCCTTTAAAGAGCAGAAATTTATCTGTAAGCCACCGTTGTGGCCCAATAAGGATGATTTTATTGAAGAACATTAGGAGGAAAAAAGGCCTCTTTGGAATCTAGAAAGCAAACAAATATCAAATTTGATTGTTACCTCCTTTCAGAAGTTGACACAAAGATTGATGGTTAATAAGCATGTGTTCTTAATTTGCATTGCAAAATGTTTAACAGAAACAACAGACAGCCATCAAAATAATCAGTTTGTTATTTTGTGAGTCTTCCTTTTTCCTGTTGCCTCCCCATGGGAGAGAAGCTATATTTCTGTAAAGGAACAGTGAGAAACTCTGCTGGAGAACAACAAGATAACAGATTGCAGGAGCTATCCTCAGCTCCCTGAGTGGGTGCCAGGTTAATGTCTCACACTGGACAATTTATTCTGTACTGGAAATATCTTCCCTCGTTTCTTAATTTTTGCTAGCAGTATATTTACACACACACACAGAGTGAATTGCAGATTCAACAGATGGACAAGATTATAAAGAAAAGACAGGCTGCTAAAGAAAGCCAAGAAGCTTTTGTCTTTGATTTATAGATCTGTTCCAGTTGGAGAAGCTCAGAGCATTCTTCAATAAGGGCCATAAGTGATCAGGAAATAATGAACTATGGAGATGGGTCAGAAGATGTTGAGATTAGATCTTCATGGCTGAACAGGTCATGAAGATGAACCAGTCTGCATGAAATGCTGACACACTGTGTCAGCTTCTCAAAGCTGTTGATTTACTCCTGTTATCTTTACATTTGGCTTCCAAGGACCAAGATACAGGGAATTAAGTAGCCAGAGATAGGTACATTTTCACTAAATGTTTCATTAGCTTCTGTATGTTTCTGTATGTTTCTGTGCAGATGACTGTTTTTTCCTTGGTCACCTTCTCAGAGATTCACGTTTAAAAGAAGATTCATAAAACGTTTTCAAGTGGGGAAAAAAATTCTTAGGTTAAATCAAAGTCTCTTTTGATCTCCCTGTGATTTAATCACTGACAATTCTCAGTTAAAAGGGAAAANGTTTACTTAAAACCTGTGCAGATGACTGTTTTTCCCTTGGTCACCTTCTCAGAGATTCACGTTTAAAAGAAGATTCATAAAACGTTTTCAAGTGGGGAAAAAAATTCTTAGGTTAAATCAAAGTCTCTTTTGATCTCCCTGTGATTTAACCACTGACAATTCTCAGTTAAAAGGGAAAACCATTATATCTACATTAGCCCAAGGAAATAGTATTGCAGCTCTCAAAAGCCTTCAAAAGTTTTTCCTTGTAAAGTATAAAAGATCTCGTATTAAAAACTGTTCCTGCTTATTTCAATATCTGCACAGTTAAAAGTTTCTTATTTCACTTGTAATATTATCATGAGGATTTCAAGCCAAGCTGGTTCTTAGCAGCAGTAACATTCTTATCCCTGTGATGATCTTGGGGCAGAAGTGAGGCAGGATTAGCAGTAGTGCCTTTCAGCTAATCATCTTCTGCACTCTTCCCTGAAAAGATAAGGCTGAACTGATTGGGATGTCCTGGATTATAAGATATAATATAAATNTGAATATATGGCAACTCTAGCAGTTACCTTGGGGTGGGGAATGAAATGTTACGTAATGACTTCAGAAGACACTGTCCAAGTCCTCATTACATTTCCTTTATTTGTAACTAAGAATAGACAAAAAATGATTTCTCTCCCTGTTTTCTGTTGGGAACACAGTTACACTGCAGTGTACTTGCTCTTTACTCAGGGAATTTGTACAAGAGAGACCAGCTGTGCCCAGGTTGCCTGAATCTCATTGTGATTGCCCCAAGGCCATCTTCTGGCATTTTGATTTCTGCTATTATTTTAAGTAATGTCTTGTTCTAGCTTTCCAAATTCCTTAGACCAGTAGAACTTTTAACATTTTTCAGTGTCGTTTGGTCAGGCACCAACTTCTGTTACAGGACAAACTTACTGGCCCCAGTAACTGTATATTCAGTGACTTGTTTAGAATGTTTTGATGCTGGACAGCCAGACAACATCCTTGTGGATGTACTGGAAGCACTGTATTTGTGGTATTGAGGAGTTCAAATTGACAGTCCTTGAAATGATTTGTAAAAACAAGTCTTCCTCTCTTCTCTTCTCTTCCAGTCCCAAACCCAGGACTCTCAGGGCTACCACTTGCTTTCTTTGCCCTGCAATACTTCTTGGTATCATTTCAGGTGTTATTTCATCCTTTCAACTTTACTTTGACCCAGCTACAAAAGGCAGTTCATGTTCTTTCCCAGGTAGGAGTGGTATCCATCTGTTTAAATACGAAAAGACCATGTCTATTCTTTATTGGAAAAAAAAAATGAAGTGAGAACTTACATTTTTCTTGTCTTCCACTTGAAAAGGGAAAGTGCTTTATTTCTCAGCCATACCCAGCCATGTAGATGTGATTTTCCTCTGCTGTGTGATCATTCAGATGAGCTGAACACAAACATGGGTCTGCTGTTTGCCATTCCTAGGCTCAGGAGATCTCAGAATATGCATCTTGATGCTCTGTCAGGTGTCCCAGGACCCATTTGTGTTTGTGCTTCCTGTAGGCAGCTTTGTTTCATCAGATTTAAGCTGGGATTCTTTGCAGCTGAGGCATCTTGGTGCAAGAAGCTATTGTCATTATTTGTCTAATACTAGCACTGTGCTGGGGGCTTTAACTCAGAACAGAGCTCTCTGTGTTCTTCTCATATGGCTGAAAAATGATCATGTGGTTTTATGGGCTGTTTTTGCTTACCAGACTCCAGTAGTGCCTGTGCAGAAGGAATTACTCAGAAGCCAATTACTGGGTTTTAGCCAATGCATGGAACAGGATATTGGGGTGGATACATAAAACTTGCCCAGACTCTTCAGCAAAGATCCATTGCACAGATTTGAAGGAAACCTGTAGGAATTTCACCAACCCAAATCTATTAAATGACAGTCAATTAATATGGGTTGTCATGGATCCTCAAAGACATCAAAAGTAGTTTCAGGTATGAGATGCAAAGGGGTTAACAAAGAAAGAAATCTGTTTGCAGAATAATTAAGTTAGTTTAAGTGCAGACCAAAAAGCCCAACAACCTTCCTTATCCCCCAAATTGCTGAGACAGATTGATGACTGGATTAAGTTGAAAAGGTCATTTGGAGTCATGATTTTAATTCTTGACTTCTTGTTTTCTGTGAAATGCTGGGTATGGATTTAGATTTGGTCTCTGGTGGCTGGGAGCTCCTGGAGCCTCCCCATCCAGCTGCCTCAGAAGGCCCCAAGGGTGTTGGTGGGATCCTGGGTGTCTGTTGGGTCAAACAGGGACTCCAAAATGCCCTAAGCTACCCTGCCAGGTAGAGCAGGAATGTCATCATTTACTGCTGTTTGGTTTACTTCAGTCTCTGATGAGACAAATTAACATCACAGCCCCAAATCAGCCATTTTTAATCTGTTCAGGCTCCTCTTCCCCAATGGCACAACAGAAAAAAAACTTCAGTAATTACACAGCAACTCATCATCAGCTGCAGAGCTCTACCTCCCCAGCCAGAGCTGCCAGGCCTCCTCCTCCCTGTTACCCAGCCAAGTTTCCTTTAGAAGTCCTTTTAATTGGCTCGTTAGTGTAACCTGAGGCTACCTGTCCTGCTTGGCTGCCTCACTAATGAGGCTCAGCTGCCTTTTCTGGGACCCAGGCAGGCTGGAGAAGGATCTCTAAAACCTGGGCGTGTGGATTTCAGAGCTGTTCCTGCCCTTTTCCCCATAGCCCAGCCTCTCTGGCAGTAATGTCACTGGTGGCTTTTGCCCATGCAGACACCTCACGCACTCCTGGTGGGCACTGCTCCTCTTTCAGACAGGGACTCTGTGCCTCAACACCCCTCTGCTGATAAAAACATACAAATACACGGAGCACTGGGAGTGGGTTTTTCTATGTGAAACCAAAGAAAGGCCCTTGGTGTGAATTCATGGGATACTGAGAAACAGTTTCCCTGGACACCAGTAAGAACAGAAGTAAGTTCAAAGCAAGAGTGAGTTGGGATTTGTAGCACCAAACCCCTCAGTGGTCCTGTCAGGCTTTTGGTACTTTCTTGGCCACACTCCTGCTCTCAGGCTGCTGAGGAACTCTGGGGAGGCTGGCCCAGCTGAGCTCAGTGCCCAGCAAAGTGGGTGATGCCATCAGTTTTAGCTTTCCTATTTTCAGGTTCTGTGCTGCCCAGGGGTGCAGTTCTGAGCTCACA
>VXBB01012710.1:155196-174648 GCA_013399915.1 Illadopsis cleaveri
TCAGTGTCACTCAGCTCTGCACACAGCAGGGACACAAAACAAATCCTTTTCCTGCTGCACACCAAGGACAACTTTCAGGCCCAAATGCACAAACAAGGGTGGCTGAAGAGAGAAAAGAAGGATGAGACCTCACAACCTGAAGCTGTAATTGGACAATTAAACCCCAATATGCAAATGGACCAAAACTTATCAAAGTGTGAGACCTCGTGACAGTTTGTCCAATTTGTGACCATTTTGAGTCCATCATGGGTGTAGCCCTGGTCAGGCCCTGTCCTGCCCAAGGTGGATCCTGGAGGCCTTTTAATAAATATTTACTTTATTCTCCAGCTCTGTCCAGTCTCTGTTCCAGGTCAGCCTTCCAAGGCATCATGGGGATGGTGACTCTGGGGGCAGTGGTGCCCCCAAACCCAGCTGTTGGACAGTTACACTGCAGTTCTGGCAGCACAAAGGTTTGGCTGTGATCAGCCATACACAAAGGAGGCTCAGCAGCTCTGTTTCTGTGCTGTACACCTGTTGGAATTCCTGGCTCTTTCCTGCTCCAAGGTCAGGGTGAATAAAACTCAGGACATGTTGTTTTTGAAGTCTCACTCTGAAGTTTATTATCCTTATCCATTACAAACTCACGAGATGTGAGCTCTCTCTAACAAGTTGAGAAAGTGATTAAAATCGTGTCTGTTCAAGGCTATTTAAGTCCCAATTATCCAGTAAACTGTTGGCGTCTAGATTATTTATGCTTCTAATCCAATTGTGATCACCTGAAACCCGCAATGCAAACCTCTTTCACCCAATTAGAGAAAACCACCCAGATTCATGAAAAAGAAGGAAAAGAAAGGTGCAAAAAAGACAACTAATCCACACCCAAAATTCTCCATCTTGGCTGCCACGTATCACCATATGCTAAAATCCCAAATCTAAGTTTTTCACCCTGTGAGATCACACAATGCCATCCAAACTACATCCCCATGATCCCAGTACTATCAGTCATTTTTCAAAGCCCATTTTAAGGCCTCAGGTCAAATGAATTCCTTCCCTGAAGTTCTGTCCCTGTCAGCACAGAGAGCCCAAAGTTCTCAGCATCCAGAATTCCCACATACACACTCCTGGGAGCCTTGGGGGCTGTGCAGTGAGGAGCTCACTTGATGTGGGCAAAGCCAAGGCTCCACATCTCCTTCTCTCCTACAGCTGCTCTTGGAGAACAGCTCTTTTGTTCATCTAAGATCAACAGAGAAGGGGCTGGCAGGGTCCTGGGAGCTGTGTGCCAAACCTGTGGGAAGAACTGGAGCAAGCAGGTTCAGAGCAGTTGTATTGAAACCATTTTTTGTTCAGGAGAAATTTTATCCTGTGAACAGTGTTAAACAGTTTGCAGCATTCATTTCTGAAATTTAAAAACACAAAGGGAGAGGTAATGTGCTTGCTTGGACTAATAGCAAAACTTTTTCAAAGTAGAGTAAGAGACAGCAGTTAAAAACAAATGAGATGATTTCCTTTTGTGTTGGCTGATGATGGGAAGTGCCCCCGTGCTGCAGCTGTGGAAATGCTGTGATGCTGGGGCTTGTCAGAGGAAGGGGCAGTGTCCATGCCAGCTGTGTCTGAAACAGCACCACCCCAGTGAGTCCCATCCAGAAAAGGTGAACTTGAACCGAGAGATTAAAGGANGTTGGCCTGGGCATTCACACCAGGAATTCTGTTCCCATGGCCTTCAAAAGCCTCAGGAATAAAAGCCTGACCCACATCCCATGAGCAGAGCAATCCCCTAGCTGGTGTTAGCAGAGCAGGGAGGTGCCCACATGCCCTGGGAGTGGCTCCTACAGCACTGCTGCTGTCCCCACCTGGTCACCCAGCTGTGGGCTCTGCCACTGATGCTTTAAGCTTTAGCTTTCATGTATTTCAGGTTCTGTGCTGCCCAGGGGGGCAGTTCTGAGCTCACAGTCAGTGTCACTCAGCTCTGCACACAGCAGGGACACAAAACAAATCCTTTTCCTGCTGCACACCAAGGACAACTTTCAGGCCCAAAAGCACAAACAAGGGTGGCTGAAGGGAGGAATGAGAAGGATGAAACCTCACAACGTGAAGCTGGAATTGGACAATTAAACCCCAATATGGAAATGAACCAAAACTTATAAANGGCAAATCACAGACCAAGAGATGAACTGATTGCTGCCTAAAAATACCATATGGGAGTAAAGAGCAGTGAGAGAGGAATGCATTGGCCAGGAGCAAAACATAGATTAACATGAATTAATCTAGCCTGGAAATAAGACAGTGTTTAGCCATTAAAGTAAGAAGATTTGGGAACAGAGCAGTGTTAATGCCAGAATACCAGAGACAAAAATACTGCCAGTTTAAAGTAAAGATACATCTGGAAGCATGTGTGAGAGAGATGATGTGATGTAGTGGCCTCTGTGGTCAGGGCCTGGGATTCAGTCCCTGTCAGCACAGTGATCCTGTGTTCCCACACAGCATCACTGTCACCATCCCTGAGGAAATGTGCACTGCCTGAAGAGCTGCTCCTCTTCAGATGCCTTCTGGTTAATCACGGACCTGTGACCAGATGCTTCTCTGAACCAGAGGGCAAAGAGGGTTTGCTAGAGAAAGGAAGTTTTTCCAAAGCCTTGATGTGCCTGTATTATAAATGGGCAATTCCAACAAAGGGCCAGAATTTAGGGAGGTGAAGAGAGTCTCTAGATGTTTCAATGCAGAATTATCTACTTAATAAAAAGTCTTGTAAGGAATATAAATTCCAATGCTCAAGTGTATAGGTGAACCTATGCTAAATTGGGATTAGGCTGAAGCTTGAGTAGAAGTGGTGGAGTTACATTATCCCTTGTTTAGCTTTTGTAAAGCTTAGTACATCTTCAGTGAAGCACCTGATCCTGGGCATTGGCAGAAGGAAGTTTTTGGATTAGATTTCTTGAGCAGCATCAAAATCCCCAGGGTCCTGTTATTTCCAACTCTTTCACTCTCTAGAAACCTGGAAGTTATACAGGGCAGGAATTTCATCAGCTTTTGAGTTCCTGGGGATGATCCTGTATTGCTCTTAAGGAAGTTAGAGTCTATCATTTGACAAAAAGTAATTCTTTCTTTTCCCGCCTGTCCTCTGGGGCAGAGGTTTTGGTTCTCACTGTTAGAGAAATAGGCACTACTCAGATCTGCCCAATTCAACAAAGCTGCCCAGGCAGGAGCCCCTTTGTGTCCCAGCTCATACAACAGGGAGTAGGGGTTTGTTGTCCTCAGCTTTTTAGCTTGTGAATGTCTGGACATTGCAGTCCTGTTTTCTCACACAGCTCAGCATAAACAATGTATATTTTTAGATTGTTTTTAATATTTCTCCTCTGAGAGGAGAATTGATTAATGGTGGTGTTCACCATCCAGGTTGAGGAGGTGGTGACCTAAATGACCAATCTCTTGCCTTTGTACAAACTGTATATAAGATGGAGTCAGATGAGGAAGAATAGAGAATATAGAAGAAGATTGTAGAATAAAGTATCATTAGCTTTCCCTTCACCTGCTGCCTGCCTCGTTCCTTCTGCAGGTCCGATCCTCCTACATATGGTGACCCTGTGTGGCCGATCCTGCTACAGGGGTTGGCCTGAGCATTGACACCAGGAATTCTGTTCCCATGGCCTTCAAAAGCCTCAGGAATAAAAGCCTGACCCACATTCCATGAGCAGAGCAATCCCCTAGCTGGTGTTAGCAGAGCAGGGAGGTGCCCACATGCCCTGGGAGTGGCTCCTACAGCAGTGCTGCTGTCCCCACCTGCTCACCCAGCTGTGGGCTCTGCCACTGATGCTTTAAGTTTGAGCTTTCATGTATTTCAGGTTCTGTGCTGCCCAGGGGTGCAGTTCTGAGCTCACAGTCAGTGTCACTCAGCTCTGCACACAGCAGGGACACAAAACAAATCCTTTTCCTGCTGCACACCAAGGACAACTTTCAGGCCCAAAAGCACAAACAAGGGTGGCTGAAGGGAGGAATGAGAAGGATGAAACCTCACAACGTGAAGCTGGAATTGGACAATTAAACCCCAATATGGAAATGAACCAAAACTTATAAAAGTGTGAGACCTCGTGACCATTTGTCCATTTTGGGTCCCCCTTGGGTGTAGCCCTGGTCAGGCCCTGTCCTGCCCAAGGTGTATCCTGGAGGCCTTTTAGTAAATATTTACTTTATTCTCCAGCTCTGTCCCGTCTCTGTTTCAGGTCAGCCTCCCAAGGCATCACCACTGCTGCTGCATGTCCCCTGTCAGGGCAGCTTCTGCCTGCCAGCCAGCATCTGATGAGCCACTCTGCTAAATGACATGGCCTGAAAGCACCATCACTTCCCTGGGTTTTATTTTTGGGAGTTCTGAGCAGATCTGATGCCCCAAAGGCTAAAGCTGCTGCTGCCTTTTGGTAAACTCCAATGAGAAGCAATATCTCATCTCCAGGAGAAGACAGCAGTCACACAGCACAGCAGGCACTGGCTTTCATCATTTCAGCAGACATCACTAAATCACACAGCACATCATTTAAAACAAACACTGTATAAGGGCTTGTAAAATAACAATACAAAGCAGCTCTTAAATTTCCCTGGTGTCACACCAAGCCAGTTATACTGGCAAGACTCCAGCTTTTAAGGTGCACACCATGTGAAAGTGTCTCACTGTGGACAGGACTGGAAATACAGTCCCAGCATTTCATTCCTCCCACATCATAAGGAGACAAGTTTTCCCCGCGTTGCAGGCAGGAGTCACACTAAAATCATGGAACTATTTACTACATGGGCAGGTCCTGATTTCAAGCTGAGAGGCATGGTCCTCACCTCTAGCAATCCCTCAGCTCAATTTTCTGAACAGTTCATGGAACAGGGGAGGTGAAAATCCATAAAGAAATTGCCTGAGTGCTCCACAGTGGCTGGTGTTGCCTTTTCTGTTCACAAAGTATTGAACTCCAATAGCAGTGTTTGGCTGTGGAGGGAAGTGCTGTTGGCTGAAAATACAGTGTCTGGGATATAAACTCCTCTAGTTTCTAATATGGATTAATTACAGTCATTTTCAGCTGGATAGAACAGCCTCCATTTCTATCCTAATCTGTTCACCAGCATTGCTCCTAAGCCTTGTGTGACACACCTTTGTCTGATGGATGACTTGCTTATCCCACACATGGAAATCACCTCAAACCAAAGAAACAATGACATTATTAAATTGCAGCAAACCTCCTGCCCTGGACTTTCAGCCCTAGAGGGTGAGGCTGGGTGAGGTTTCCTCTGAGCCCCATGGGGGTGCTGTCAGGGTGTCCCTGTGTGCTCTGGACTCTGCAGTCCTGTGCTCCAGTTTGGTGTGTCCCAGCCTCACACAGATGTTCCCCCTTTTCTCCCACTGACTCTCTGCTGCCACTGTAAGGATTTTGGGGCTCTTTCTAAGCAGGGATTGACTCTTTTGTGAACTCCTGCTGCTGCAGAGAGACAGGGGATCATCTGTAAGATCAGAGCACACACACCCATAGTTAATCACCTTTGACAGTTTGCATTTATTTTTTTTATTAGACAGTTCCTCTTTCTGGAATGATGCTGAACAATTTACTGTTTCAGACCTGTTCTGTTGTCTGCTAATCTGAATCTAGTCCTTACACTGCTTTTCTCATGTTGGAGTGGATTTTGCCATTGGCATGCTGGGATGTTAGGTGGACACAGGTTGTTTTGGAATAGCAGCATTTGAAAACTCCTCATGTACATGTGTTATTTGGTGACATGTTTCTATTCATTCTTGTTCCTTTATAGGTGGAGGAGTAGCACTGAGTAGCCTCAGGGATGGGTGGTGAATGTGTGAGAAGATCCTGAGAAGTCAAAACGAAAAAGCAGCCCTAGTCAGGACAGTATGACTTGGGAATTCTGATTTTCTTAAGTGACAGAGAAAGAAAAAAAAAAAAAAAGTGATTTCTAGCTTGTTTACCTACAGCAATTAGTCCTGTATTGATAGAAGATTAATCAACTCTTTTTAGTGACTCTTCACCAAGTCTTGTTATTTTCCAGTACAGTTTAATGGGTGGAATGGACTTGCCCCATGTTAATCAAGCAGACCCATCACTGTGCAGTCACTGATAAGCAATTATCATGTAAAATAACAGCAATGAACTCAAATTGCCCTCACTGCCCATCACTGCTCTGCTTTCTATCGTAATAATATAGTCCATTAAAACCTACAATCACTGTAATGTTTATGCATTATTGGGGAGATAAATTGCATAATTCTCATTTTACAATTTAAATGTAATTAGTAGCTTACTAATGACTAAAACCTGAATTTGCTAGACTATCAGTTTTTCTAACACTTGCCAAAATTATAGGTAATTACTTAGAGCTTGCAATAATTACAAGTCCATCTTTAAAATAATTAATGTGCACTTTCATGGTACAAAACAGCCAGTAATCAAACGACCTCTGGCTTTTACAGCAAGCCCATGCAATTAGTCTTATTGTGCAGGTCTATAGAAACATTCCCATCACAAGAGTCTCTTAAGTTGGCAGCCTTGGTAGTGATGGCTGTTGTGTTTTATGGCACCAGACAATGATTAACACCCAACAGCCTTTGGAGACTGGGGGTGAGGGCAAAATCTGAATGCATTTCCTGAGCCGTGGGATGCAAATCCAGAGAAGTAATTACAGGAGAGAGGAGTCTGAAGTTAAGTTTTGTTGTCTCTTGGACTGCCAGATATTCTGCTGAGGGGATTTTTCAAGTCCATTCATCTTTTGCATTATGTGATATGAATCATTAGCCCAAGAAGGAACTCCCTGTCTTGCGGGGCCTATGTGGTATAAAACTAATTTATTTATTTTTTTTTTTAGGGGGTAGCATCTTTCACTGTTGCTCTAGATGCTGCAGAATCACAGAACCATCAAGGCTGGAACAGACCTACCAGGTCATCCAGTCCAGCCACCCACCCAGCACTGCCACTGGACCCCTAAACCANGTTTTGTTGTCTCTTGGACTGCCAGATATTCTGCTGAGGGGATTTTTCAAGTCCATTCATCTTTTGCATTATGTGATATGAATCATTAGCCCAAGAAGGAACTCCCTGTCTTGGGGGGCCTATGTGGTATAAAACTAATTTATTTATTTTTTTTTTAGAGGGTAGCATCTTTCACTGTTGCTCTAGATGCTGCAGAATCACAGAACCATCAAGGCTGGAACAGACCTACCAGGTCATCCAGTCCAGCCACCCACCCAGCACTGCCACTGGACCCCTAAACCAGTAAACCACATCACCCAGAGCCAAATCCAGATGTCAACACATCCAAGGATGGTGATTCCACCACCTCCCCAGGAAACCTATTCCAATGCCTTGACCCCCCCCTTCAACAGTGACACCCACTTTCAACAGTGAAAATTTTCTGTTTTTTAATCTTAATAGCCCCTGTCTCAGGTAGAGACCATTTCCTCTCGTCCTCTCACTGCAGGCAGGGCAGAAGAGACCAGCCCCTCCTCACTGCAACTTTTCAGGCAGTTGTAGAAAACAGAGAGGTCCCCCCCTGGGCCTCCTCAAGACTAAACAAACCCAGCTCCCTTGGCTGTTCCTCATCAGACTTGTTTTCTACACCCTTCAGGAGCCTTGTTTCCCTTCCCTGGACACACCCAAGCATCTCAGTATTCTTTTTAAAGTGAGGGGCCCAGAACTGAGTGCAGCACTCGAGGTGTGGCCTCACCAGTGCCCAGCACAGGATGGTCACTGGTCCTGCTGACTGCATTAATGCTGGCACAGGCCAAGGTGTCACAAGCCTTATAAAAATGGGTTTTTTTCTCCATAGTCTCAAAATTTAAGGGAATATCAGTGGGAAGTAGATACCTGACTCATGAAGCCCAGAGATGTCTGCTCACCAGGTACATCTGGCCCAAATTACCTTCACTCCATTAGTCAGTGGTGAAGCCTTCCTGAGGCCATTCGGCTCTGTACAGAAATCAGAAGGCACAGGACTGGCTTGGCTGGCTTAATTGGAACCCTTGTGCCTGAAAAGCTTTGTAAATTCAGCCCTGCTTCCCAGAGATGCACCTGGAACTCTGAAGGCTGAAAATTTCAAGCTTTCTGAGTTGAAGCAAACACTTGTTTGGCAGAAGTTGTTCAAGCAAACACCTCATTTGACCTGAGGCTTTGGAAAAGGCTTCCAAAATTGAGTGATGGCACAGAAGCAGTGTATGTGTAGTTTAGATAGTCTGGACAGTATTGTGCGATCTCACAGGGTGAAAAACTTGGATTTGGGATTTTAGCATATGGTGATATGTGGCAGCCAAGATGGAGAATTCTAGGTGTGGATTAGTTGTCCTTTTTGCACCTTTCTTTTCCTTCTTTTTCATGAATCTGGGTGGTTTTCTGTAATTGGGTGAAAGAGGTTTGCATTGCGGGTTTCAGGTGATCACAATTGGATTAGAAGCATAAATAATCTAGATGTCAACTGTTTATTGGATAATTGGGACTTAAGTAGCCTTGAACAGACACCATTTTAATCACTTTCTCAACTTGTTAGAGAGAGCTCACATCTCGTGAGTTTGTAATGGATAAGGATAATAAACTTCAGAGTGAGACTTCAAAACCAACATGTCCTGAGTTTTATTCACCCTGACCTTGGAGCAGGAAAGAGCCAGGAATTCCAACACACCATATCCTCTCACTTTGCATTTTCAAAATCCAAAAAAAAAAAGGTCTTTATTAGCCAAAGCTGGTAACAGTAGTGATTCTGGTATTTGCTGTCTTCTCTTCAAACCTGTCTCCAAAACAAGGTTTTATGATACCATTTTCTGTGAAGAAACCAAAGAAAAGAAAAAAAAATAAAGCAACTCTACAGAAGGCAAAATCAAACCTTAAAATTAGTGTCAATGCTTCTAGGCTCAATGCATCGATCTCAGCAGTGGAACCAGCACACTGTGGTGGGCTATAAATACAGTCCTGTCATTGCAGTAGTGCAAGTGAAGTGTTTTTGTCCAAGTCTTGTTCCTCAGCTCAAGAATGTGCCCTTGGCCTCAATGCCCTGCACCCTTCTCCTCCCACAGCCCCAACACCTGCTGCCAGGGGCCATCAGTCCCACCTGCCCTGCCAAAAGGTAACAACAGGCAAACCACTTAATACCTGAACCCCGGCTTACCTGTCCCTAAAATGGGCATTGTGGTAACAGGTACCACAGCAGGGCCATGGGATTAATTACTGTTTATAAAGACTCTGAGGTCTTCAGATGAAAATTGCTCCAGTGTCTAAGTGCAAAGTAATTATGATTATCATTACTTTCACTTGCATGTATAGACTGTAATTAGCTGTGGATTGTATTGCATTGACTGTGAATAATTTAAAAGCTCTCTTCAGGAAGGTGTCACTTTAAATGTTTTTATGTTTTGCATTTAATAATACCACAGTTTAGCTTCTTTTTCTCTTTCCTTACTCTCTGATAGTGATATATCCTACAGTGCTGGTTATTGGAGCCCTGAATATAAATCAGTCTGTTTCTTATCCTGCTTTCCTTTATTTGAGGAGAGGAGAAAATATGACAGAATAGAATTCTATGCTGATTAAGGATATAATTTATTTATTATTTAACAGTGCAGGATGCCCTGGCAGGTCCTTCCTGTGCAAACTGCTGGGGAGAGCCTCGGGCTCACCACCCCTGGTACCTGGGGTTGTTCTCAGGGCACCTCCAAACTGCCTGCACAGTGATGCTGTGGATGTGGCAGGGGTCCAGTGCATCCACAGCTCTTGTGACAGCTCTGCTGAGTATCCCCTGCCTGTTGCTCTCAGCTTTTTAAATTTTTTTTGTTTGGAGTCTTGCAAGCAGATTCTCAGGCAGTCTCAACATCAACAATGTATATTTTTAGATTGTTTTTCATATTCCTCCTCTGAGAGGAGAATTGATTGATGGTGGTGTTCACCATCCAGGTTGAAGAGGTGGTGATCTAAATGACCAAACTCTTGCCTTTGTACAAACTGTATATAAGATGGAGTCGGATGAGGAAGAATAAAAAAATGTAAAAGAAGAATTTAGAATAAAGTATCATTAGCTTTCCCTTCACCTGCTGCTGCCTGCCTTGTTCCTTCTGCGGGTCCAATCCTCCTACATTTGGACCCGAGTGTGGCACCCTGCTACACCTGCCCATTTACTTCTTGCCTCCACTCCTTATTGAACACAGAAGATCCTCATTTTCTCCTCTCCTCTGCATGTCTTCCAGCATAAAGGAGGAAGGAGAAATGAACAACAGCTAGAGACTCCTTCTCTGGGCTTTCAAATGCTTCCCAAGTGTCTCTCTGAGCCTTGTTTTGCAAGCCTGTGTGGCAGCTACTCACCTTTGCTGGACACAGCCCCATGCTGACGGCAAGAACAGTCCTTGCAGTAATTCCCCTTCTCTTGGAACTGAATGGATTCAGAGAAAAGAGGTGCACCCCTCAGGTTGTGTCAAGACTCAGCCGCAATGACAACCAGGTTTATCCACTCAGAACTGGCACAGTTAAGTTAGGAATGTCCATAGTCTGGGGAGGGAGGAGGACAGGCCAGTTCTGCTGACTGGTGCAGGTTATATGGGGAGCCAGGTTGCTCAAATTTGAGTGCTTCACTTAAATGCTTAAAAAATCCTGAGCATCCAGATTTCTGCTCTGCACCTTCTGGAAACATGGACACCTAAATTGTTTAAATGTCTAAAATCCATGTGGTCTGATCTCAGCAGATGTCCACTCACCGTTGGGGATGAAGGCAGGAGATAAACTTCTGTTCCATAATGGTTCCCCTGAAACTCCAGGATTTGCCTTCTGAGAATGTAACAAGCGTTAGGTTTGGATGATATGTGAATCCCAGCTAGTCAAAGCCAGTTTGTTTGTTTAGTTACCCCAAACCCAAGGCCCTGTCTTTGGAGCTTATTCCAGATTTTTATTTTATACCTGAAAGCAGAAGTAATAGTGCCTCTTCAGGCAAACACCAAAACCCAGACTTAAATTAACATCTTTTAATTAGGCAAAGGAGAGCAAACAGCAAGCAATTGCTGTTTGTATTGCATGTCAGAACACATGTGAGGATAAAAGGCAGGAGCTGTAGCTCCTCTGTTCCTTGGTCCTGCTGCAGCCTGTGTGCCATGCAGTTGGCACACTGGGACCCCCTCACATCCCCCTTTGTGCTGGGGGACACTCTGCATCACACATGGAGCACCTCTGCTGCTCTGTCCTCTCAATGTAGCAGCTGAGAAACAGTAGAACGTCCAATCAAGTGGCACATTCACACAGAAGTTTCCAATTATTTAATTTGATAGCTGGGCCTCCCACCTTTAGCTGAGAATCATTTATGTAGAATCATAAAATGGTTTAGGTTGGCAGCAGTGTCAGAGCTCATCCAGTGCCACCCCTGCCATGGGCAGGGACACCTCCCACTGTCCCAGGCTGCTCCAACCCCAATGTCCAGCCTGGCCTTGGGCACTTCCAGGGATCCAGGGGCAGCCACAGCTGCTCTGGGCAACCTCTGCCAGGGCCTGCCCACCCTCCCAGGGAGGAATGGTGGAACACTGTTGTTCACAGCTCACCTTTGGGTGGCTTCCTGTGGTGAGTTCAGTGTCCATCTGTATGTGAAGGGACCCTGCCAGGGGATGGACCAGGCTCTTCTTGGTGGTGCCAAGCAATCGGCAGGGACTGAGCCCAGCAATTCCCCCTGCACAGGAGGCACAACTTCTGCCCTGGGCAGTGCCCAGCCCTCAACAGGCTGCCCAGGGAGGGGCTGGAGTCTCCTCAGCAGGGATATTCCAGAGCCCTCTGGACACAATCCTGTGCCCTGTGGTCTGGGATGGCCCTGCCTGAGCAGGGAGGTGGCACCAGTGACCCTCTGTGCTCCCTTCCAGCCTTACACATTCTGTAATTCTGTGGATTTGGGGTGATGCAGAAGACCACTTGAACCTGTTGTGAGGGAAATGCCCTCATTTTCCAATGCTTGAGCTAAATTTACAGCTGGCAATGCTATCCATCACCTCAAAGTACTTTGAAAAAACTCATACTGCCTACAGTCATATCTGGAAGTCATAATCTCCTAAATGTGTTTGTCCCTCTGAGGAAGGGAGGCACAGAACTGTTGTCCTGTTGTTGCCAGTGAGGAGCAGAAGCATGAGGAGTCTGTAGAAGAGCAGGGAGTTATGACAGAGTAGGGCTAAGGGAAGAAGAGGCAGCTTTAGGAGGGGAAGAAAGTAATTTGTCCTTGTTATCTGCAGGAGAGAGAGTACAAAGATGTTTAGGCTTCATACTGCAGCCAAGGAGATGCAGATTGCTGCTGTGAGGAATAAATGGTGAGGCCTGGAACAGGCAGCCTGGGGAAGCCCTGCAGCTGGGGCAGAGTCTTGGAAACATTACAGGGGGATACAGTCAAATAACAAGGGGGATTGATGATAGGAGGTTTTGAAAACCCTCCTTGCCCTGTAAGACAGGACTGACTGGATCACTCATGCTTGGAGTCACAGGTCAGCTTCTCCTTCCAGGACCTGCCTCTTTCACATGCTGAAAAATGCACAATTTACACATCAAGTCTGGGTAGAGGTTTACCCTAGGGTGATTCATGCAGGCTAAACTCAAGCATCTAAATTGAAAGGAGCATGGAGCATGCTGGTCAGAGCCAGGTAGCTCACAAGTGTTTGAATGATTACTTCTCTTTTTATGTTGCATAGAAACTTTGAGCTTGGGACTGTCCATCTGGTTTTTCTGCCACTGAGCACTGCAGTGAGCTCCCCAAAAGCAAAATTAGCTGAAGTCAAGCTGGGGACTGTTTCTTTTTCCATTGTAACAATAGTCTGGGCACCCCTAATCTTTTAACCACCAATAAAAGAAAGAATCCACAATGAAAAGCATTTTGTTCTCTTTAGGCTTTTACTGGAACGATGAATAACCTTGACAAAGTGATAACAGAAACCCAAATCTTGTTGGTTTATTTGAAATGACTACAGGAAATCAAGATATCCTGCAGGTCTGTTCACACCAATCAGCTCTGAGTTTCTCTTCCTCTGCAGGAAAGTGTACAGTGCTAACCTTGTAGGAGAAGTTTGGATATCTCTCAATAACAAGGTGGGCGTGTGTCCAGTGTTGGCTGGAACTCCTTAGCATGCTCCAGTGTAGGAACTGAGAGAAATCAAGAGTTGTTTACTGTATCTGTAAATGTGGATCAATGGCTTGTTAATCCGTGCCAGCCTCACTAAAATTAACAGTGTCTGAAAGAATAAATGACTTTATGGTGATGGATAATCCACCTAGAGTAAGACATTATTAGGGAAGATGTAGAACCTGGGAATGCAGGGGAAGTAGTTCATTTGAGAGGAGAAGGCTGTTGTCAGCAAATGCTCTTGCAGGCAGTTCTGCATGTTGAGTTACTGTGGAGAGAAAGGGCAGGAGCATCAGCTGACCTCAGCTGGCACAGCTGTGTGACTGCAGTGGGGATGCAGGGATTTACATCTGCTGAAGAGCCAGGTCTGATCCAAAGATGGAGATCAAGTCCATGAAGAGACTTCTGGTGATTTCAGTGGATTGAGATTTCCAATCTAACTCCCACATCTCAGCCTCCCAACCCCCAGTACTCCTGAGGTGTGAATATTGCTCTCCTGAACACTGGAGACTGCAGGGACCCTCCTGGAACAGCACAGCACCCCATCACCCTGGAGGTGCTTTATTCTTGTTTTCTGCCTGTATCCCAACACTGTGTTGATATTGAGGTAAATCACAGCCAAAATAATTAGACTAAAAGGTGGGGGCAAGAAAAACCTCTTCCTCAGTTCTCTCTAATAGAATTCCTTACTGACTCATCCCATGGACATGTTAATCCTCCCCACATAAACTTAATTGTGTAAGAATGGCCACACCAGCTCAGACATTCCCCTCTCCAAAGACATGACCTGGCTTGGGGTGTGACATGTGAATATATTTGGACTTTCTTTTTCCCTGTGCTTTTTCTCTGTGGAGTTTCAGGATGCTGGATTGGGCTGTGGTTGTGAAAAGAGTGCAGTGCCATTCCTGGCCAGTCCCAGTTCTCTGCTGCACAGTAGGAGACAAGTTATTGTGTTGTATTTGGTAAAGAGAGGCTGGAACCTCCTCTGAGTTCCTGGTATAAGTTATGAGAGAAGAAGAGTATTTTTTTTTTGGAGGACTTTTTTTTGGAGTTGCACTCCCAAGAAGAGTAAATAAGAGTTATTCTTTGGGGCCTCAGTATTCAGATCACAGCTCCTTGCAGACAGGTCTGTTGTTGCTGTAATTAGGTTTAGTTTACAAAATCTTTCACTAGCATTTTACAAATTGCCTGGTGATTTTTTAAGTGCCCAGCCACCCTTAAGACAAAACCATTAGAGAGAGAGTGTGATGCTAGAGGCTTGAGCAATTGTAACATAAAATCTTAGGTATGAGTACTTAGCCTCAGTCAGACCCCAACTGTGGCTTGTGATTACCAGTGACAACCTGTGGCTGTTCCCTCCACCTCCAAAACCTGCTACAACCTCTTCACCAAAAGCCCCTGGAACAGCAGACCTGTCCCTTTAATTACAAGTGTATTAATAAACCCATCTTGTTCTCTAATCCCCACACACCTAATGCAGTGATTCATTAGCACAGGAAGAGACAATTTAGATTTTCTCAGACAATAGCAGCTGTCACTAATCAAATTAAGGGAGGAAATGCAGATCTGAGGGTGGACAAACTGCTCTGGCAGGGAGGAAGGTGACAGGGTGGTGTGAAGGACCTTCTGCACAGCTGAAAGGAGGGCAGGGGCAGGGGAAATTCCAGGGGCATCAGCAGCTCCTCACCAAAGGAACTGTCCCAGTGCAGGGACAGACTGTGCCCCACTGCTGTCCCATGTCTAGAGCCTGAGTGCTCTTGCTGACATCTACACCTTCAGTGGGGCTTTGAAATAACTTGTGCACACAGTGCTTGGTGCAAACCCTCCTCTTGGCACAGAAACATTAGGGATTGAACCGAAAATACATTTTCCAGAAATTATCAGGGTTCTCTTGCCAAGGGGTAGGCTCACATCCTCAGTGGAAGCCCCTTAGGGAGCCCTGGACAAACAGAAAAAAAGGTTAAAAATAGAGTTGTACTTGGCTTTTCTGAGTTAAAAATGTTTGTTTGGGTCTTTCTTTGTTTGAGCATTTTTTTTGTGGTGGTGGTGGTGGTGTTTTTGAGGGGTTTTTTAACATGTTGGTGGCTTGGCTGGTGCTCCTGCTAAGCAGCATGAGCTGACATCTGTCCTTATCAGAAAAAAAACAAAAACAAAACATCCAGGCTGTACCAGCAGTGGCTGCAGCTCAGGGGCTTCTCCCTGACAGGCATCAGGGGCAGGTACCTGAGGCTGGGAGTGTTGAAACCCCTGACAGACAGACAGGGAGCAAACACCTCACAGAACCCACACCAAAAGGAAATTTTCAGGTCCCCCATTCTGACAGCCATTGACTTTGGACAGCCATGATGGACATGTCTATATCCAACACCTTTAAAAATCTTCTTTTCCTTCAGGATCATCCCATGTCAGTGAGTGCTGTAGGCTAATCACAGTATAAAAATATTTATTTTTGTGGCTTTGAATTTTTATCCTTTCAACCTTCTTGAAAGCTCCTCACTGATGTGCCATGGCAAGAACTGAAGGTCTCATTAGTCCCTTTCCCAAATTTATATTTATTTGTGGTGTGATCCATTCCTGTTTGACTCCATTGTAGAGCAGTGGATTACCAACTGTTTTTTATGTATGAAGAGGTATTTTGTTAGCTGGTTTAACTCCATGTGGAGGATGGGACACTCAGGGCCACCCACTGCCAGTGGCAAGAGGACACAGACCATGAACAGGGCTCTGACCCTGGTGTGGGCATTGGCAAGGAGTCCTCATGTATCTTCTTGGGCTCCAATTTTGATAAATTAATCAGGGCTCTCTTGTTTTGGTAGTGTTATAAGCAAATTAAATGTTTGGGATCACAGGAAAAGCAAGAGGTGGCCTATCCCCAGGCCTTGCTGCCACTCATGCTCTGTGGTTTTGGTCATCACACACTTGTGCCTTGTGCTTTACCCTGAAGCAGAGCAATTTTGAAGGTTTGCCTGCTGTCCAACATTGCCTGTGTGTATTGAAAGCAGGAGATCAAAGGAATGAAAGTGCTCCCTTCTCTATCACTTCAAGGATATGAGCAATTAAAATACGAATTAATCTAAGCAAGATGAAAATGCAGATTTTTAATAGAGCTGCCGGAGTCACCTTGAATTTGTGCCTAGTGCTGTTTAGCCTGGGTGATTAAGGACACTTACAGTCTATTAAAAAACTTATCATTCTAATGTGAACATAGAATTAGAGAACTGTTTAGCTTGGGAAAGACCCATAAGATTATCAAGTCTAACTGTTAACTCAGCATTGCCAAGTCCACCAGTGAGCCATGTCCCCAAGGGCCACATCTACACATGTTTTAAAGCCCTCCAGGGATGGTGACTCCACCACCCTGTTCCAATGATTGGCAGGCCTTTTGGTAAAGGATTTTTCCCTAATATTCACCCTGAGCCTCCCCTGGCCCAGCCTGAGGCCGTTCCCTCTCCTCCTGTCCCTGTTCCCTGGGCGCAGAGCCCGACCCCCCCGGCTGTCCCCTCCTGTCAGGGAGTTGTGCAGAGCCACAAGGTCCCCCCTGAGCCTCCTTTTCTCCAGGCTGAGCCCCTTTCCCAGCTCCCTCAGCTGCTCCTCCTCAGACCTGTGCTCCCAGCTCTGCTGCCCAGATTCCATGGGGGAAATGGGGTTGAGTCATTCAGAGAAAGGAAAGGAGCGACAAGAGAGAGGAATGTGTGTTTGTGGTGTTTATATGTCCTTGACCACAATAATCTGCTTTCAAAGAGGGAGATACTGGGTCAGGCTTGACCATTCAGAAGGATGTGAGGCTGCTCCTTCCCTGAATGTGCTGGAGGTGTTTGAGAGAGGCCTCTGGACCAGGACCAGGGCAAGCCAAGCATGGGGAGAGCTCAGAGAGTGGCAGGGAGGTGGTGGCTGTGGCTCAGGGGCAGCAGCCTTGGCAACGGCACACAGAAAAGCTTCCTAGATATCCTTCCTAGATATCCCAGCTGCCTGCACTCTGCAAGCTGCTGAGCTGATTTGAGAGAAAGCTTAAAGGAAAGGGATCTATTCCACAGGAGCACAGTGGGATCCCTAATCTTATCTGCAGTCCTGAGTACTGTACAAAGAAAAGCTGTTAGTTCTGTTTCCTGCACACAGAAACCTCGTTGGGCTGTCCTGGGAGAGAAGGTCTGGGCAGATGGAGTACAGAGATGTGACTGCCTTGGTTGCTGTCACAGTAGTGTTTCTCAGCGAGTTTACAGCACAATTTTTAAAACATTTTCATTGTAGGTAGGAAATTTAATTCAACTCTGATCATTTTACATTGTAGACTGCATTCAAAACATGAAGAGCTTATAAAGACAGTCAGTGTTTACTGTACATGGTTGTCAGCTTTGTCAGGCACTAAATCCTGAATCTCTTCTTTTCTTTCTTAGCCTGAGAACCTCAAACATTATTAACTGGTCTAAAATATGTTCTAAAACATCTCTGCTGTGAACTGCTCCTCCTTTCTGGTCCAGCCAGCAAATACAGCAGTGGAAGAACTCAGGCCTGTGGGGACAGTACCTGCTCTCCAATGGAGGACAGCAGAATTGGTGAGTGGAACTCACCATTGGACTGTGAAAAAATATTCTTCAAATTGAGGTAAAATTTAGTCTTTTTATCCCCTCATAAAACCGTGATGGGCAGAGGGCTCATTACTACTGCTGCTTGGGTATTCTAATAAGAGTGAAAACATTTCTGAGGAAATGTTGGGAATTCCTGGTTCTGGAATGCCAAACTGAACCTTTTTCAGAAGGAAACATTTTCACAGCAGCCGTGGAGGTTTGATCTTTTCCACCTATCTTAATAAGAAAACTTACTGGAAACAATAATGCACTGGGAGAAGTAATCCTGATTATGCCAATAAGCTGCGTGTAAAAATGTTTAATCACTTTCCCTCAGCTCCAGTACTGATTATTTTTAACTGTAACTGTCAGTAAAGATCCAATGCAGTTTCCACTGACAGGTGAAAGCTTTTTAACTGTAGCTGGTGCTGAATTAGTTCCTAAATAAACCTCTAGTCGTCACTTGAAAGGACTGTGCTAAGTACATTATAATGGAACTCATAATAAACACATTTCCCTGAACTAATGCTAGAGGATCAAATGCATCAGGTTCCCGTGTTGGCCACTGAGCCAAGAGAGAGAAATAGAATTGAAACATCTCTTCTGTCATTTGTACATGGGAGTGAGACATGCTTTCTCATTATAGGCACTTCAGGGCTATGTTTAAATAAAACACCTTCTCTTGGCTCGCCCTTGAACTCTGTCCCCTTCGTCCAATTAACTAGAACTCTGTGAAAGAGAAATGTAGCTCCAAGCTTGCCCTGCAAACTGTTCAGACTCAGCTCTAATCCTGCCATCAGGAGGGGTTTGAAAAGTTTAAATCAATTTTCTGTGGAAAATCAATGGTGAAGCAGACAAGTCTGCCTTTGTGGCAAGTGGAGCTGATTCAGCTGTGGAATGCTTTTCTCTCCACAATGTTGTATTTGAGGTCTACGGCAGCAAACACTGGGAGAGAAACCAAACAACTTTGTACTTCATGACAAGCAAAGGACCAGGCAGAGCTGCTTACAGCCCCCTGACTCTGCTTCAGCTGCTGAGAGCAGTTCCCTTGCTGTCATGTCTCATGTGCTGATGTGCTCCAGGCGTTCTGGTAAACTCCCTGCTCCTCCTTCACTCTGTTATTTTTGTGAAAACCTGTATTTGGTTGACAGTGCAAGTTACTGCAGCATACACAATAACCCAGCAAAACCCCAGCTGGCAGTGATTCCATTGGAGCCCTTATTTAACAATGTAAAAATGCTGTTGACCATTTATAAATGGTCCCTGGCACCACAGGATGTCAGCTGTCATTGATGGGGGAAGCTCATTAACTTTAGTAACTGCAGAGTTAGACCTTAGATCTGGCTAAGACTTAACACATCTGAGCATGTGAGCACTGGACCTGCTTATTACAGAGTATTGCACAACCTTGATGCTGCCAGAGGTCTCCACACAGCTTGATTCCAGCTTTACCTCTGCTAGGAGAAAAGAAATGCAGTGTTCAGTGCAGGAAATTGCAGTGATACCAGGGAAGAGGAATAAGGAGACGTTTTCAGATATGGAACTATTCTGGACATACCTTTGCAGATATTAAGAAAAAAGTGTTGATAGAGGTTAGCACCTGGTCAGAGTCTTACAAACTACGTGCTAATGTATCAATCTCTGAGGGTCCAGCCCTTGCAGAGCAGTGGGTGAAATTAATTAGCGAGACTGTACTTCAGAGGTGTTTTGTAAAGCAAAAGGTTTAATAAAGAAAAATAACAAAATAACAAACGTTACAGAAAACAAAAGATAAGCCGGGCATAGGTGTCCCAGAAAACTTCTGACACCCTGCTAAAAC
>VXBB01012710.1:189362-218298 GCA_013399915.1 Illadopsis cleaveri
AAGAGATTGGTCATTTAGGTCACCACCTCTTCAACCTGGATGGTGAACACCACCATCAATCAGTTCTCCTCTCAGAGGAGAAATATGAAAAACATCTCTAAAAAGATACATTGTTTATGTTGAGCTGCGTGAGAATCTGCTTGCAAGATTCCAAACAAAGAAAACCAAGAAAGCTGAGGGCAACACCCAGCCTCTTTACTCTTCTATGAATACCCTAACAGCTCGACAGTGGTGTAAAACTGGGACAGCTTCCTGGATAGCAGCAGAGGTGCTTCAGGTTCCCCTTGCAGTGGGATCAGGACCTTTTCTGTACTCCAGAGATGAGTGGGATCAAGGGGAGAGCAGACTGTAGGGCTTGGCTTTGGTTTGGATGGGACTGGGGGCAGTTTCCTGCCAGCAGTTCCCAACAGAGGCAGGTCGAGACACTTGCGTCGCTCAGCACGTTGGAATTTGATTTTATGGACTGACACGGATTTCATCCAACACAGGGATTTGCATAAAATGGCTGATGGTGTATGCGGGGATAATACAAAAGTCAATAATAACAATGTCGAGGGGAGAAAAGGACAGATCAGTGCAGAAAGAGAATGCCTCCCAGGAATCTCAGAGCCTACAGAGGCGAGGCTGGGAGGAAGAGTTCCTGCTGCTAGCACAGGGCAGAAGCCTCAGATAACACAGCAGAAAGGTGCCACCTCCAAGGAGAGCAGTGACTGTGAGCCACCCCAAGGAAAGGGTGTGACATGTGGGAGGAAAGGGAACCATACTGAAAAGAAAAGAAAGAGGTTTTATCTGAATCATAAGGCAGGAAGCTTGGGCTTATTTATCTGCTTTTGAATTTTAATGATTAGTTCGAGTGATAATTACAGAATTTCTATATTTATATAGAACCAGCACATAAAATAGCACAATTTGATATTTATGAAGTGCCAGTTTTCCATAAATACAGAGATTTGTTAATGAGCGCTGGGAACTATTCATTAAAATTCAGAAGTAGATAAATAATGAATAGGAATTGCTGTTTATTCATTAAAATCCTTAAAAAAAAAAAAAGGCAAAGGAAAAATATCTCCTCACTTATTGTTGATGACTCCAGCCTGTTTTATAAGCGATTTGTTTTAATTAATGCCATTTGACAATAGTGGTGCCAACATAGCAGAGAGTCACTTGCACAGTGCAGGCTCTAAGTAGGTCTGCATTAAAGCATCTGAGGCCTGGAATAAACAAATCTGGGCCCAATATGAACATTCCTGACTGTCTCAGCCACCAGTGCATCCCCACTTGGGAAGGCAGGAAGGGTCAGTCAGTCAGTGCCTGCTTGATGTGGGTCCCCTGTGGACTGGGGCTTCTGCAGGGATTTCTGTGCTGCTCCTGAGGGAGGATTTATCCTTCTTCACAGGAGGGCCTTGCTGGGGAAATATCAACACAACAGCAGATTTCAAAGGAAAGGTGCAGTTTGAATTCAGTACAGGTCATAGGTTTTGTGTCAGCCTATCTGCAAACTCAGCCAAAGGTAAATATTGGTCATGTTCATGTCCTTAGCTTTCAAAGCTCACTTCTGAACTTCAGAACTGGCAGCTGTTCTTCCCAGGAGATGAGATCTTAGCCCAGATTTGAGTCTAGGTTGTGGCATTGCTCTTTGGAACCTTCTGCCCTGGTTTGTGAAGGGTGGGGAACATCTCTGCCATGGATGCCTTGATGTGGAGATGGGCAAGGACACTGTTCTGGGGCCAGGGGGTTCAGCACCTTTCTGGTGTGAGCCCTGGGCACTTCAGCTTGTCCAGGGGCATGTCTGGTGGAATGGAAGGAAAATGACACATGTGAAACATTCCTTCATACCACATGGATGTGCTCCTGGAAGGGTTACTTGTAAGTGAGGCTAACTTAGGTTTTGTGTGAGTGCAGGATGAGGAATGGTTCTGCTAGGCTTGGAAATTCGGATGTTTATATTGTGTAGCTGACCATCAGCTCAGCATTCACTGAAATTTTCACCAGTGAAAAAACTGGAGCAACATGATGTTGCAAGCAGGGCACAGGCTGTCAGGAAGCAAACTTCCAGACAAAGCCCTTCATTTGCAGCAGTCCTTCTCTTCCTCCACCTGTTTTGTTCCCTTTTACTGCTTTGTTCCATACATAACTTGTGCTTTTACACTCCTTGAAGTGCCCTGCACAGTGTGGAGGTGGCAGCTCTGAATGCTGATGAGTCTCTGGAAGCCTCAACAGCATTTTGTTGGTTTGGGGGTCTTTGGGAGAGCTCACCCCCTTCCCCACAGCCAGCCCAGGAGCGTTGGGGCAGAGCTGGGGGGTTTTCCCTGTTGGATTTGGGGATGCTGGATCAGGCCCCCCGGGGCACAGGCTACCTTGTTTCTGGCTCTTGCTGAGTATAAGGGGAAGAGTAATGCTGTCAGTGGTGTAACTGTCAAGAACACAGAGTAAAGGGTTGTCAGGGAGAACATGGAATTGGAAATGAGGAGACAGGGGCCCCTTTAAAAGAGTTTCTTGTCTCTTTTTTTGAAACCAAGACAGACAAAATGGGGCTTAGGATATTAAAAGGGGTGTTAACGGCATTTGTGCTGTAAAAGGTCCCCTCTCCACTTTTCATTCCTTCTGTCTCTCCTTGACCTCATGTCTTTTCCCTAAAGTTGGATTTAAAACAATGAAATGGGGGGGGGTTATGTAAAACACCAAACTGACTCCTGTGGGGAATAGAATTAATTCTACTCAGGAGCAGAAAACGAAACCCAGAAGCATCAAAGCGTAGACATAAATTCAATATCCCACTGAGCCCATCACTTAGGACACTTCACCCTTTCTTGCTTGTCTATCTTTCAATCAAATGTAGATGTAGGGAAAGGGTTTGTTTTAGTTTAGCCTGGTGCTCCAAAAGCAGAAGGGAAAGAGCAGCAGCAGTTGCTGTCTGTTTGCTGCGTGAGGTTTATAATTTCACAAATGCCAGATGCATTAATCCAAGCTGTCATGTTGCAGCTCTGTTTGTAGATCAAATGGGATTAAAAGATTTAGTTGAAGCTTTCCTGGTACATTTAAATAATATGACTAGAAATGTAATATTTGGGGAAATTAATATCCTAGAGGTACAATTTGAGGCACCTGATATATTAACACCTGCTGAAATAAAAAGGAACAGAAAAGACATGGTCGAAATTCTGCAAAACATGCCACTAATTCACTCTGTGTTAGCAGCAGGAGTGTAGCCTGACCCTGGCTCTGGCATGGCTGGGTGTGCTCACCTATGGAAATCCAACCAAGATGCTTTAGTGCACTTATTCCTGTGCAGGGCTCAGTGTTAGGGACACACTTACACATTTTGCTGGAAAGGATTTTTGAAAATTCCTGCAGTATTTTTTATTTTTGAAATTCCTGCAGCCTGTTTCTTCCCATTTTTTTCCCCCTGGCATACCCATTGCTGATTACCTCTTATGTGGGAGAACCAGCTTAATCTATTGTCTCTTTTTGCCCAGAGATGTCTGTTTAAAAAAAAAATCCTTTTTACTGGTAGAATTTCCCAGAAGTAGGACATCCAGTGCACAAGTTTTGTTGAGCAGTAGCAGCATGGACCACGTGACTGAATAAAGAACTGTTATAAAATACTTATTTAGGACTGACTTATTCTGACCCAGGACCTGTGGCTGCAGCACGAACAGAGGCATCCAGAGCTGCTCTGGTTTTGGTCTTGTGCAGGTGAGTGGGAAGCAGAGAGGAGACTTTGCTCTGTGGTTGTGGGCAGCCTGCAGNTACCCAGGACGTGTGGAGGCATCCAGAGCTGCTCTGGTTTTGGTCTTGTGCAGGTGAGTGGGAAGCAGAGAGGAGACTTTGCTCTGTGGTTGTGGGCAGCCTGCAGTGCTCATTGCAATGAATTGCACCGTCTTGTCAGTTTGACAATAAAATAATTTCAAGCATGTTTTCATAAAATCATAGAGTCACAGGATATCCTGGGATGGAAGGACCCACAGGGATCAATGAGCTCAGAGACTGATGGGGTGCACAGACACCCCAACAATCCCNGTGACTCTGCCTGCTGTAGCTACAGCAGCCTGCAGCAGTGCTCCTTGGTTAGGCAGCTGTAGTTCCCACACAGGAACAGCTTTGGGGATGTGTCAGAGGTTGGGAGTTCTATTTGTCGAGATTTTGGTGTGTCTTCATTGAAGGCCAAAAGCTGGGTAGTTGTAAAAGCAAAGCCCTTTATTGCATGGTTAAAATCAGTCTCAGGAAGGCATTGGTGTTACAGTTTGTGCCAGTATGCAGAAGCCTTCTAGCACAGAGCCCCTAAGTCCCAAGCAGAAGCATCTTTATCAGTAGTAGTGACAACAGCAGCAGTGACAGCACCCATAATCCATGTCCCATAAACATGCTAGCATCCTCAAAGCAGTGCATTTTTATTCTATTTTTAGCCCATCAGGCTTAAACACGAGTTTTCTACATTCTTGCTGGACCTATGCTAAGCTAAGATTGATGTGTGACAGTATTCGTAATTTCTTGCACAAATTCTACTCATCTAGCTCTCTCTGTTCCATCTAGGAATGTTTAGCAAGGCTACATTGTTTTAGTCATGTCTAGAGCTTAACTACCTTTGCAAGAGGCAATGCTACTGAACTTTAAACTAGGTTTTAGATCCCTTTCTTACTAACTAATTCAGCCTCTTATTTGCTAAGGCACTTAAAAATCCTCCACTTATTTAAAACTAAACTTGCATTTCTACCTCATGTCTGTGTGGATTTACGTATCTTAGTTTCTCTGAAGGTTTTAATTCGGCTCTCACACCTTTGGACACCCCTGGGCCTGTGTGGATGTGACCCAGGGGGATTTTGCATCCCAGCAGAGACGGGCTGTTAAGGGTGATCAAGAAGATGTCAAACAAAGCAAGCTTTGGCAGCCTGGCTGAGCAGAGACATGATTGCTCTTTCCAAGCCCACAGGGAGGAAGGCAGTTTATGCTGCGATGGTGAAGAGCCCTTGAAGAGAACAAATAGGTACAGACTGGCCATCAATAAACGAGAAACCACAGGCTGCCACAGGAAGGAAGTTCTGGAGCAGCAGGAGTGTGGGATGTGCACTTACCCAGGCTCATAACAAAGCTCCTCTGTTTCTGAAGGGGTTTGTCTGCCAGGGTTTGCTGCCTGCAATGGCAGGAGGCTGCACCCACAGGCACAGGGGGCTGGGGTTAATGAGCCCCAGCCCAGGACAGCCAGCTGGGTGCTGTTCACCTTGCCTGGGGCAACAGTTTGCCAAACAGAGCCTGGAAAGTTAAATCCAGGCAGACTGTAGGATGGGGGAGAGGTTTCTGCAGAGATAAGCACCAAGCTGTGAGAAAAAGAGGTTTGTTTAGCGTTTCTGGATGTTGTGGGAACAGCAATTATACACTGGGCTGAGAAAGGAACTGCTGGCACCTCCAGATTAATGGCTGTGAGTTGTTCTTCAGTGTCATCTTCAGGAACATCTAAAGGTGTCAGCATGGTCTTCACCAGGGTCTGGGTGCAAGTGTTGTTAGTTTAATGTCAACACTACCCTCTTTGAAAGAACCTTCCTCTTTTGGCTCTTCACCCTGCCAGTCTCCCATTTGAGGCAGTCCAGCAGAGAATGAAGTGAAGGTTAAAAAGCTTGCTTGCTTTCATTCAAAGAAAGAACTTGAAGCCTTGGGCAGAAAAAAAAAAAATCCATTTTAACAGCTGTCTATCCCTTTGTCAGTATGTGATAATTCATACAAATGTGGCATTGATATTTTCCAAATCAAGAGCCAGCTTGGCAAGGTCCCAGATTCTTGGTCATTTTGATGTTTGGATGTTTTCTCCCTCTTTCCCACACCATGCCAACCTATCTTCCCAGGCACAGGCAGTCACTAGGTCATTTTATATCCCATTGCTGTTCAATACTTTATAAACCACCTGTCTCCTAAAGTACATCATACATATGAAATGGAAATTCCCCTCTGACTTTTGTTCTTAACCAAACAATGAAAATAAATCAGAAACAAACTTACAGGCCCTGTATCCTGCATGGCACAAAATTGTTCCATCTTGTATCTTCTGATTTTTTTCCCCACCTCTCTGAAATTCTCTTACCTACTGACACAGTGAGGACTACAAGCTGTGAAAAATCAGTGTCTCTGTTACATATTTCTGACAAGCCCTGGTATTACCCAGGGAACAATCCATTGCTGACATACCGAGGGATGAGAGCGTGTGCCTTTAACTCATGTTAACTCACCATGATTTCAAATATAAACACTTCACAAAAGTGGGTGAGTAGAATTGAAGGCATTAGGATTCTGTCATGTCCAGTTACAGTCAACCTTCACATTGTAGTCTAGTTCTGAAAATAAAGAACAGTGGGGTTTTGATCCAGTCATTTTTGGCTGAGCTAAGGCAGCTGTTTTGCCATTGAAATATTTCAAAGAAACAGCTTTTTTTTTTTTGCAAAATATTTTCCAGAAGGGGAATACCCTCCCAAATCTTTTAAGAAACTGCTAGATCCTAAGTCAGGTCCAATTATAATAGTGTCTGGTTATCTGAGACCAGGTTTGGATAAGCCTTTAGGACAGAAGCCAGAAGGAATTCTGGACACACTTAGATAGCCAAGTCTCTGGTGAAATTAGAGCTTGTTTTCTCAAGATGTACTGGTGGGTGATGGAGTGGGATTTCCATGATCAATTTTCAGCCCCAGAATTAGCCAGGCTGAGGTGACAGGAGCACTGAGGACCACATCTATGGTCCAAGTGTTGCAGTGATGGTCTGGGTGCACAGACAGAGGCAACAGCAGCCCTGCCTGGAGCCAGAGCTGCAGCTGGGGTCCCCTCCCCTGCCAGAGCCCACCTGGGGCAGGCTGGTGCCAGCATTAACCTCTCCTGTATCCATCACTCATCCCCTCAAAGGCCTGAGCACCACTGTGGGGTCAAGGACAGGCTCCCTGTGGACCTCACAGAACACCCAGGCTGTGTTTGGGGTCACCCTGAACTGTCACCATAAATGAAGAGAATTGCAAACTGGAGCACTCGGTGTGAGCAGGTCACCAAGCCCAGAACCTGGGTTGGGTTTTGAAACCAAGGAGGATGGATCCTCCCTGCTTCTCCCCCTGTGCATGTCAGCCTAAGCATCTTTATTTTTTTTTTTAATCCATCATCTTTACCCTCTGGTCTTCACACCTCTGACCACAGAATCACAGTTTGAGGAGAGAATCACCACTTTGTGGCAGCAAGCCCTGTCTATCTCAGCTGATAAATCCTG
Source organism: Illadopsis cleaveri (assembly GCA_013399915.1). Classification (NCBI taxonomy): domain Eukaryota; kingdom Metazoa; phylum Chordata; class Aves; order Passeriformes; family Timaliidae; genus Illadopsis; species Illadopsis cleaveri. Next base: position 196,597 of record VXBB01012710.1, read on the forward strand.
CATGGTTTGATGAACTGCTCACACAGAGAAAGTTTCTGATGTGCTTGCAGGAGTAAGACCCAAAGCAAATCAAGTTATCCATGACATCAAGGCACACTTGCAAAAAACAATTTTAATCAATTACAACTACAATTGCATGCTGAACAAGCTGCAACCGGGTTGTCTTATGTACCAGCCGATCATATTGGGCATGTAAGATTAAATTAAAGTTTTCTAATTGTGTTTGGGAACATACAAAATACTACAGTCTAAAGTGTATCAAATTAATTCTTCAGGCGTAGCCTAATTGGATGGAAATTGATTTATCATGTTTGGACCAAATGAGCCAGTAAGGCATGACTAGTACAGGCGAGGTAAGGAGAACAACGTCTGTGTCAGTAATGCTTAGAGAAAAGAGAATGTCTGGAAGAAATGAAGGGTGTTATGTTGAAAAGTCTCTCTGAAGAGGGAAGAAATGACACATTCAGAGTCTCCATTGTTCATGCACACAAAGTGACTGAAAAGCCTTTGGTTATTTCTGAAACTCCAGGAGATAGTTAGGTCAGCAAGGGAGGGAGAAAATTACTTTTTTAGGCTTTGTAAATATTATTGTTCTGTAAAAGGAGATTATCTGCTGATCAAGCCATTATACTAATGCATTGTCAAAATTGGGATGAAATTGCTCCTTTGTAAGAGTTGTGCAGAATCTTTAGACAGCCAGGCACTGAGGCCAGCCTGGAAGGCATCACAGGAAAGGGCAGGTTCTCTGTAGGAAACAGCCTATTTTAGACTAGTTTCCATATCTTTTTAAGTTCTCTATAGACCTGATTAAGCTCTGTAGCACTTGCCTGCAGTAATGGCACAGAAAGCTTTTGAATTTATCTCCCTGATTCACCTTTTGCATAAGGGGAATATTCCCTCTCATGAACATACATTCAGCCTTATTCTGGCTGCCAGCCTGAGCAATGCACTGACAGGTGATCTGCAGGTGTGGTGGCCCAAAAAGCTCCTGGCAGGAAAAATGTGTGCTGGAGGCTGTGGGTAGGTAACAGGAACCGTCTGTGGGTGATCCAGGCAGAGCAAAGGTGGAGATGTGGTGCTGCTGTTCTGTGCCTGCCCTCCACAGTCCCACAGCTGATGGAATGTTTTGGGGTGTGAGGAAGCGCAAAACATTGTGGTCTAACACCAAATGCATCATTTTTTGCAGATTACTGTTGTGTTGGGAGGACAGGGGTGTCACAACCAAAGCCTGTACCTGGGCTGTGGGAGCAGGGAGTGTGGGCTTTGAGGGGACCCTCCCCAGCTCAGACAGGGGCAGGGCAGAAATGCTTGCAAGTGACATTTAACATTTGTGAATTCAGGGCACAGCCTTTTTTGATTCAGTAGTTCCCTTTTTTGGAGGGAAAGGAAATGTCAGCAATAATACAAATTAGTGGTTCTGCTGTTATTCCCCTCCTAAGGGTTGGAATTACCTTCTGGGTGTATCTTCCCTCTGTCTCAACATCCACTTACAAGGGACTGAATATTCTCCATTTAGCCAAATATTGGATCAGAAAAGAGGATTTTCATACTGAACAAACTGACTCAGATTGCCTATTGTACATTTTCAAGAGATGCTTAATACTCTTAATAATATGAGCAAAATTAAATTTACTTATCACAATGAGAGGAAGAAGAATGAAGTTTATTAAATCTCCTCACCAAAAGCACTGACTTACTGAAAATAACAAGTCTTCATTAAGAGGAAGCTGATTTGCTCTAAGGAATTGCTTTGCTGGTGTAAACAGGCCAATTGCTCTGGCTGTGAGCAGCACAGGGGAATGTCTCCTGGAGAAGAGCAGAGTTGTGCTTTCTTGAACTTTATCCACACAGGTTCTTGTTGTTCTGCTCTCCCCAGAGTGAAATGAAAGCTTTATACATCTGGAAAAATTGGGGTATAGACACCAAAACTGAGGGGAGACACTGCTGCCCCTCCCAGGGAAGGTCAGTGCTGACCTTTGTGGTCACTCTGGGCAGCCTGGCCAAAAGCCAGTGAGGGGCTGAGCAATTCAGTGACTTTCTGTTTGCTCCCTTTCTGCCAAAGAGGACACAGCATTTACTGGCCAGGTGATTCTCAGCACAGCTGAGGATAAACAGCTGTGGAAAATTCACATACTCCCAGAGTTGGCCCTGGCCTTGCAGTTCATGGTGGGGTACCTACCATGTCAAGCTAGCACTGTGCAGTAAAGCAGAAAAAAAGGGGCATGGATCGGCTTCACTTCCATTTCTTGTTGGTTTTCCCCCTGTCTGTGGGTTTCCAGAGGAAATTTAGGCAAAGCAAGTCTTGTCTGCTGGCTTCATGGAGCACCAAAGCACAGTGGAAAGCAGGATGCAGTAAGGGCTCGTGTGTGCCTTTAGAGCACTTCTGTGTGACTTTACGCCTTGTTGTAAAGGTCTTTGACATCCCAAACCCTCCACAGTGGCACAAAGAAAAAAGTGGGATATTCCCCCTTTTAACTCTGTAGCCTATTGGCACCCTGTCTGAATGACATTTTTCCATCAGGAGGGAGAACCTGGCTGCTGGATGCAGCCAAATACGATGGGGAGCTGTTGTAGTGTGGATTTTTGGTTTTCTCTGTTTAATGCTTCATTTATTTATAAGTTTTTAACGTAATGGTTTGTCCCATGTACCCTCTCCCTGTTCACTCCCCTTTTTCTTTATCCCAAGCTGTTTGCCTTGCAGCTGCTGCTCCCAATCCCTTTGTTTTGTCTCAACACCTGCCATGTGTCCCTCTTATTTTGAGTAACCCCCTGACCCTGCTGGTCACTCTAAAGCCTNTGTTGCCCTTGCTTTTCTTGCTTGCAAATGTTTGGACCTTGCAGTCCAGGCTTTCTCACACAGCTCAACATAAACCATGTATATTTTTAGATTGTTTTTCGTATTTCTCCTCTGAGAGGAGAATTGATTGATGGTGGTGTTCACCATCCAGGTTGAAGAGGTGGTGACCTAAATGACCAATCTCTTGCCTTTGTAAAAACTGTATATAAGATATGGAGTTGGATTGTTGAGGGAGAACATAGAGAAGGAGAATGTAGAAGAAGAAATTAGAATAAAGTATCATTAGCTTTCCCTTCAACTGCTGCTGCCTGCCTCGTTCCTTCTGCGGGTCCGATCCTCCTACATACGGACCCGAGTGTGGCGTCCTGCTGCAGCACACGGCAGTGCTGGCAGCTGCAACGCAACAACACACTCTGACAAAATTTCACTGAGGAGATGTACACTTTCACACCCAATTTCTTTTTGGAAAATCGCCTTCAATATTCAAGGTGCTGTTTTCCTTTGCTCAAAGGAGAACAGCCTGTAGCTATTTGTAAGACATGCATTTAATTTTTTTAGTCAGCACTGTCAAACACGCAATGTCAATTGGTAATATGGATTTATGTTCTAGAGATATGTGGCCAGAGCTCAAACAAACTGTGCCATGGCTTGGAAATGGGCCATTTTCTACTTTCAAAGCTGTGCTTTGTGTTTTTTGGGAAGGCAGTATCAGTGCAACCTTGCAAGCTGAAGATCCACCACTGGTGTAACTGTGCAAGGCTTCACCAAAGCCACTGGATCTGTGTTGTTGGGATGGTCACACCATAAAAGTTCAGAAGGCTCCTTTATTATGGCCCCAAGCTGTCTTTTATACTGTTTTTACAAACTTCAAGGGCAACTTCTAATTGGTTAATAGCTTTCTTGTTAATTATTCTATTGGTTAGTAAAAGGTATTTTACTTGTTCATCACATAGGTCTATTCTTGGATTGTTTAGATATTTTCTTTACTGATTCTCATGGGACAAATCCCTTGTTATTACAGGTGCACTTATTTTTCACCCTCAGAATAGACGGTTGTGTTAAAGGAACTTCTCATTCTCAAAATAGCTGCCTATGGGAACTTACAGATTGCTTGTTAACTGCACTTAGAAGAAATGACAGGCTGGATTTTTACCCTGTTCCTACAGATCTGCTGTGCTTTACATCAGTTGTGGATCATCCTCAGAGCCTTAAAATGTTCCTCTGAATGACTCTGAGCCCATCCCCTCCTCAAGTGAAGCCGGCCCAGAATAGAAATTGAAAAGCAGAAGGAAAAGGCCAGAGACAGACACAGATCAGAGCAATCTGATGCTGTAAAAGTAAATCCCTTTGGAGGCTTCTGGGATTATTTAAAGGAGCTGGTAAATGACTCAGAATAAAAACATAACACAGTTCAGAATCACCAGCTGTGTTTTCCTTCCTGCGAGCTGACAGTGCTTGTGTGCTGCATCTGACAATGAAAACAGAGCAAAATTCTGCTGCTGGGGTTCACAGGTTGCCAGATTTCTGGGCAATGAGACACTCTTGAGAGAGAAGCTATCCCTCAGACAAGTGAGAGACCTCCTACCTGATTCCTCCTCAGCAGCCAGTTTTGGGGTCAGTGAGTCCCAGTCTCGTGGATTCACTGACTTTGTAAGGAGATCCATGTAAATGCTGCTGTTATAAATGCCTAGTAATAGCTGTTACAGAGGTGACTAATCCATGTATCAAATGGTTATGTGCATAATGGGAGCTGACACTGTCAGGCATTCATAAGCAGCCTGTGCCTCTGCTGGTCTCATAATAATCTGTGCAAATTGATTAGCTACTTATCCAAATACCCTTTACCTAACCCTTCAGAAGCTCTCCATAAATATACCTCTAATACAAACCACTCTTCCTCAGCTGCTTTTCTGCCTTGGACACAGTGCAAGAGGAATCAAGTGCATTAATTCCTTGGAAGTCCAGCTGCTGATGAGCACAATGCTGAGTTTGCATGTGAATCCTGTGGGATTCAGTAAGGTTTCTGTGGGACAAGGAGCTGGCTGCACATGAAATTGCCCCTGGTCCACATGCATCACTGCACACCAGCACAGGGCTGCTCTGGCACAGAAAATAGGGCAGGATGTGCCCAGTAGCAGAGGATTTCTCCCAGTAGCACAGGATTTCTCCCAGCAGCACAGGATTTCTCCCAGCAGCTTCCCATCACTTGCACAGTGCTGCAGGGGGATGTCTGTCTGCTGGCACTCTGGACTCGTTCCACACAAGTCACCTTTGAGGCACTAGGACTGGAAACCCAGACATGTGAGAAGGAAAAGCCTGTATGATGGGATGCCCTGACACATCTGCCAACAGTCTCTGTGCACAGACAGAGCTCTGTGCCTGATCTGACAGCTCCCTCTCCCTCTCTTACCCTGACCCTATTTCTAGGGTGTCCCCGGTCACCATCAGCCCCTGGAGCAGCCCCTGGGGCAGCTTCAGCCTCCTTGGCCTGCAGAATGTCAGCTCTCCCTGCCCCAGCACTGCCCTGGTGTCCTGGTTTAGGGCAAATTTGGGAGGAAAGCTCAGAATGGGGTCCCTCTGGAGAGCAAACCCAAACGGCCCCTCTCCCCCAGCCGGTCCGGGAAAAGAACTTCCTCAGAGAAAAGTGGAAAAAACTATTTATTTAACAAACAAAGTGCCCACAAGCATAAACAATGAATAATACGAAATGATAAAACCTCTCATTCTGCAGTGAGATGGCAAATGGAGAAAGTCCTTGCCGTGGGTGTAGCTCGGCTCTCTCTCAGTCCCCTATTCATCCCTCCCGAGGTCAAGGCCCAGGTGGGCCACAGGTGTGAGCTCCTGGTGCTCCTCTGGGTTTTTCAGTCCAGAGCAGGTTTAAACAGTCCCAAGAAAAAGGAAAAAAAAACAGTCCAGGAAGCTTCTTTGCCTCAGCTAGCTAAACTAACTAAAAGCAAACCCAGAAGTTCTCTGACTAGCCGCTGTGCGTGCCTCTGACCAACACACAGAGTCCACTGAGAAGAATGTGTAGGAGTAAATGCTGTTTTCTCAAATAAACCCCACACTCCTTCTTTCCCTGCTTCGCCCTCAGAACCAGTGTTAAAGGCACAGAACACAACATGCAGCACACACAGAACAGGTGACTGGGGGTAAAAACATCATAGTCACCCTAGGACAGCTGGGCAGGCCTCCCTGGGAGCTGCCACAGAGCCAGGGCTGAGGGCACAGCTGAGACCAAAGGTGAGCTGCAGTGGCCCATCCTCCCTCCTCAGGAGGACAGGCTTTGCTTCCCAAGGAGCTTCTGCAGGGATGGTGCCTTTGGCAGTTCCCTGTATTTTCCAATTGTTTCACTGCCTGTTTCAGGCTGAGCAGGAATCAGCTTGGAGCATGAGCATTTAGCACTGATGGGAGCATATGCAGAGCTAAATCTTATTTTGGTGGACATCAGTCCAGTCCCACTGTTTCCTAGAGCTGTGGGAGCTCCTGTCATTCACACTGATGCCTTAAGTTTCAGCTTTTTTGCTTTTCAGATCCTGTGCTGCCCAGGGGTGCAGCTCTGAGCTCACATTCAGTGTCACTCAGCTCTGCACACAGCAGGGACACAAAACAAATCCTTTTCCTGCTGCACACCAAGGACAACTCTCAGGCCCAAAAGCACAAACAAGGGTGGGCTGAGGGGAGGAACAAGAAGGATGGGACCTCACAGCCTGGAGCTGGAATTGGACAATTAAATCCCATTATTAAATTAAATTGGACAATATGCAAATGGACCAAAACTTATAAAAGTGTGAGATCTCGTGACCAGTCAGCCATTTTTGGGACCATTTTGGGTCCACCTTGGGTGTAGCCCTGGTCAGGCCCTGTCCTGCCCAAGGTGTACCCTAAAGGCCTTTCAATAAATCCCTGCTTCATTCTCTAGCTCTGTCCAGCCTCTGTTTTAGGTCAGCCTTCCCAAGGCATCAACATCAGCTGGAAATCTGTTCTGGAAGCTGCCCTGAAGGCTCAGGAAGGTGGGGGTTCTGGTCACAGTGTGCTTTGCCCTTTGCTGAGACAGATAAATGTCCCAGTTTTCCATAGGATGATGTTCATGGCTAGCAGGGACTAAATTCTTCTAGTTGCCATAAACCATGCTGGTATCATGACTAGAATTTGCCAAAGTGTGCAGCATGAATATTGGTGACTGTATTATGAAAAAAGTACGAGATGGGAGAAAAAGGAAGGGAAAGTATTTTCAATATGAAGGATGCTATTGAAAAAAAGAAAACAACAAACCCACACTTTAATTAAAAAAAAAAAATTATCCACAAATTTTAGCCATCTCCAGAAATTGCTCCTTGAAAAGCAGCATGAAGATTTCACTGACAACAAGTGATTTTCATAAATTCAGAGGAATGTTATCATTCTGAGTTTTTAATACTCTGCTGATGCAGGTGGCTCATGTGAAAACAGGCCATAACAAAGCTGTTTCAAAATCATTTGAAATAATTTCAAGAGGTATTACTGCAAAAAAAAAATCACATCTATTACTCACTGAAACTCTTTTTAAATATCTGTGCATATTTTCTGGTGAGATGCTTCAAACATGTGAATAGAGTGGTGTCCATGATGTCAGTGGTAGATCTTGTCCATCAAGGATAATTCTGCCTCATTTCTCTTTTCCCTCTTTTCCTGGGTCTCTCAGCACACTCTACACAGGTATTGCTCCCTCCTTTTTACTCTCAGGACTTAACTAAACAAACCAGGGTTGTCTTGACTCCTTGACATTTGTTTCTCCTCTTGCAGGAATATCTACACAGTGGCAAACCATCTGTGATCAGGCAAGATTTATTGTTCCACTGATTCCTGGAACTGAAAATATTAATGATGTAAAAAATTGATTCGAAAAAACAAACCTCAGAGTTGCTCAATGAGCCTCTCATCCAGGCACAATGCTAAGATGTCCATCCATATTCCATTTTCATATTTATTGGTAAGTGAAAAATCAGGCATGTCAAGCTGTTCAATTTCTAAAGTGAAGTACTTCTCTCCCTCAGATGCACATGAATAATTCTCATTAACCTTCAAGGGATTAATGCAGTTTCTTGCAAATGGCTGCAATATACAGTATTTAATATTTATGCTTTCCATATGGCTGGTGCTGTCATACATTCTTGTCAAACAGGCTGCACAGTTAATGATATTTTAACTAAATGTGGTCTGGAAGACCTGGATGTTTGAGGGACACTTGTGCCCATCTCCATTTTTATGGATGCTATTTGAGCCTCATAAAAAAAACTCCTAAAGAGATTAAATCAGCTGCTCTACCTAAACATAATGTTCAGCTGCCCTTAAAGCAAAGCTAAATGTGATGTCAGATGACACCCAGAGCCTGTGAGCTCTGTAATACCCATGCAGACCCCAGAGTGCCTGAGAGAGAGTCAGAGATTCATCTCAGAATGGTTTGGGTTGGAAGGGAACCAAAAACTCATCTCATTCCAGCCCCTTGCCATGGGCAGGGACACCTTCCATGAAATCAGCTTGCTCCAGGCCCTGTCCAACCTGGCCTTGAACAGTTCCAGGGCTGGGGGTAGGGTGGAAGATGAGCTGGGGACTGTAGCCCTGGTTTCGTGCCTGAGATGTTTTGGGTTTCTGAAATTCTTTTCCCAGGGAATTTTCTGTAAACAGGAGAAATGTTTTTGTAACTGTACCTTTATTACTCATTCCTTTTCCCTAGGAAGGACTTCTTCTTGATGTCCCTCTGCTCTGACCAATGTGAGTGAAGAGGTTTGTCTTTGTTTCACCAATCAAACTGGTCTGTGTGAAATAGTATAAAAGGGAGACACATCCCAGAAATAAAGGAGTCATTTTCAGCCTTCTGAAGTTCAGAGTCTGTGTCATTGTGGTGTAAAACAGTGTCAGGGGACAGTTTCCAGGCTGGAAAACAGAACAAGAGAGGGTAAAAGTAACTTGGCCAAGGGCCCAGAAACCAGTGCCAGAGGCTGGGAGGAAGCAGCAGTGTTCCCTGTGCTCTGGTCAGACCCTGCTGTGCACAGGATCCTGTACCCTGGGCTCTGTGAGTCCCTGACTGGGGCAATTGCCTGCCTGCCACAGGGCCATGTTCCACCCATGGGATGAGTGGAAAGATTGCTTTTCCCTCAGTGATCCATCCCATGGGCTGAGGCTCTATCCCACCTGTTAGACCAGACTGATGGGTGCCCAATACACTGTGTACCTATCAGGGATGAAGTAGTTTTAAACATTTTATTTGCATTTTTCCCCCTTAAATTAACTTTAATGCATTTCAAAAAATACAGATACAGATTTTATCTGAACAAGTCTCCAGGAGCTATTCAAAAAAAAGCAGGAATTTTATTGCAATCTTTGCATTCCAGTTTTCCTCTAATCTACTGCATGTTCCCTCATTGAGAGACATGTCACTTTGTTTTCATTCCCTTCTTTGCCACCCCTCACCTCAGAAATGAACTTATTCAGAATTTCTGTTCAATGTCAAGGCAAATGTCAAGATTTTTCACAGTTGATTTTGAGTAGCCTTGCACAGCTTTTCAGTGAAGAAACCAGACACAGTGAGGAGACACTGTGAAATTCTATTTCTCTTATTTATATGTCCACGCATTACTGCGTAAGGGGAGATGGTCACAAGCTGCAGGCAGGAAACCTCCTACTCCTGGGACCTCAGCCCAAACACTCCTGCCCAGTTCCCACGGAGCAGTTCTACCTCAGAGCTCAGTCTGGTAAAGGCATCAGAAGAGAAAGCAAACAGTTTGCTACAGCTTCCTTTTTAATGGACTAAAAATCCTCTCTCAACCAGAGCCGTAAGCATTTCTTCCAAAATCAAGCCCTTACTTTCATGCTAAAGGGAAAGGAGATGTAAAATGTTGATGGTGCTCATGGTTTGGGGAGCAGCATCATGGGCTGTGATGACAAATGACTGCACAGAGAGACAGGACACCCTGCCAAGTGAGAAGTGCAAATTGTCATGTGTCTTGGTTTGGGAAGACAGGTATCTGCCAGGGAAAGCNGAGTGCTCCCCTGCCCCAGCTCCGTCCTTTTTCCTACCCCCAAAACTCGCATTATCTCCCCCTCCGAGATTTGGCCACCTCTTTGTTTCGGTTAAGTACTGTTAAGTACCCAACATTTGGACTCCTTGGTAACTTATGGGGAAAAAATTCTTTAGAGAGAAAAAAAGCAAAAAAACAAACCTAACCCCCAGCATCATGACAGGGTTGTTATCACAAGTGAGGATGTGACCTGTTCTAGAATATCTAAACCACTCATCTTTCAAGCCTAAAGCAGAAGGAGTTAAACCAAATAGATTTGAGTGGACAAGAAGGTGAAGCACTGCCTTGAGATGAGATCTGCAGCAGAGGCTGGAGAGGGAGTGAGAGGCAGGGCTCTGGACTTGAATGGCCAACGCTGTTGGATGCTGATAATTTCTGGCCCACTCAAAGCATCTAGGGTGGGTTTTTTCTTAGTTATAATTATAAACACTCTTGCGTTTTAGGGTCGTCCAGTGCCAAGTGGGGTCATCACAACTCATTAAAGTAAAATTAGCCTCTGCATCTTTGCCCTTCTTGCACCAAACAAAAAAAAAAAAAGCTGCCTGTAATGGTACAGGATGAGGCCTGTGAGTGTGCCTATAATTAAAAGGTTGAGCTACTCTTGTAAACAAATTACCATGAACAAAGGGGTTTACAAATGCTGGCTAATTAGTTTGGATTCCCTAAAGCTTTTAGCTGTTTTTTAATTCAATAACACAGTGTAAATTCTCTAGCCTGGAAAGTCTAATAGGAATTGGCAGAAAACTAAATAATTGATATTGTCAGCGATTGCAGCCCTCCGATGTTATTGTCTGCCAGTGAGCAGGGCTGCCGTTATTTCCTGAGAGGATAAAGAACTGGTTTTAATGAATTAACAATATAAATGGAAGACAGCTGGCTTTCAGCAGCAGCTCAGGAGGCAATGTTTCAAGTTGAGGCTATAGGACCAGCGGAAAAAAAAAACCCAAACCCTTCAGACAGGGATGTGATGAGAGATGTGCTCATGCTGAGGGCCCAAATCCCTTCAGTTTTATTCCCCACAGACACTCCAGTGAGGCTTTCAGGCTCACTTCCAAGGCTGGAGGGAACAGGAGCCAGCTGAGCACCTGAGCAGATGCTGCTGGGGAAGGGGAGGATGCCTCACCCTGCAGCTGCTGGGGGAACACGCTCAGGGAGGAGCAGTGAAGTGCAAACCAGCAGCCCAAGGTGTGGAAGGTGTTGTGGCACTGTGGAGGTCATTGGGTGCTTCCTGAGTAGCTCCTACAAGTCACACAATGTCTTGTGCCTGCTGGGCAAACTGGTTAGGACAGCAGTCTGGGCTGTCCCTCAGCATTGTGGTGGCCTCTAGGTTTTGACCATGGTCTAGGGGGTTTCTCCTGGGTTTTTGGTTTGTCTGGCTTTGTTTATACCTCTGATAAAGGATAATTAGGGTTATGGGACTTATCTAAGGGACAAGACATAATTAGGGACTTGTCTGAGTCCCTGAAAGTGGAATTTGGTCTCATCATAAGGTAATATGTGTTTTAATGCATTTTGCCCACCTCTGTCTTCATTGTGTTGGAAACCTGCAATGTGTAGGGCTCTGTGCAGCCCCTCTCCTGGTCTCCCAGCCTTACCAGAAATTCTCAGTGGCAAAGTAACAAAATACAGTCCTGGGACAATGCTTGTGTCATACACAGTTTTTTAAGTGTGTTTTTTTTTTTTTTTTCCTTGCAGAAGTGAAGCATTTAGTCTCTGAAGAAATATTTTCTTGGCCCAATTCTTGTGGGACCAGCACACTGCCTGTGTGCTCTCTGTGATCAGCCCTGTGACCTCTTTTACCAGCACTTTATTTGCCCCAGTTTGTCACCAAAGCAGGCTGCCTGCTTTGAGTAGAAGATGTAAAGACCCATTCTCAACCCACTCCTCACAACCCTCCCCAAACAAGAGCCTGGAGCAGATTAGTTTGTTCTAAAAGTTATCGTTTTAAAAGTTATTGCTTTAAAAGTTATTGTTTTAAAGCTAGCAGCTGGTAGCAGCTGGATCTTGACCTTGCTTCCCACTTGATGTGAAGGAAACAATCGACTTTCAGGGGGGCAAGCTGTCACCAGCTCTTCCAAAAGAGGTCAGAGAGAGGGAGTATCAAGAAAAATCAGAGCAAGCAGTGATATGGGCCACAGCTCAGCAGAGTTAATAGCCAGGGAGAATGTGGAGAGAGCTGAAGTGGGCTTGAATACACAGGGCAAAGTCCCAAACTGGCATAAGCTAGTCAGGCTTTGAAGGCAATGACCTGATGCTGTGTGTAGTGCCTGTGGATCCATCCTGGAGCAGCCTTGTCACTGCTAGCAACAATGGCAGAGAGAAAAGAGGAAAAGAGGACTCCTTTTCTCTTTTCTTGCCTTCTTTTTTTTTTCTCTCTATTTATTGAAAAGGCATTGGTTTCCTCTGAAGAAAACTAAAATAGCTCCATACAAGGACTTGGCAGCCTGGAATATCTCTCAATAGCCAGTGTGAGGCACAGCAGAAGAGCACCTCATTCTTTACAGAGCAGAATGCACAGCAATGCCACTCAGAGACCACACGAACAAAAGTGATGAATTTCACGATTTTTAAGGACACCTTTCTGCTTTCATAACCATTTCCCTTCAGTACTCCCATCTCATACATGGCCTGAGACCAGTCCTTCCCTCCTGCCCTTTCTCAGGTGCAGTAGAAACCTTTCCTTCATCCTCAGGAGAGGACAGCAAGTCTTCGTCTCTGTTTCTGTCTCCCAGGTATCCTGATTTTACCCTGGGCTCCTTTATCCTCTCTCCTGATTTCACCCTGGGCTGCTTTCCTAGTGCAGAGCTGGGATGAGTAGGAGGAGAAGGAACAAATCCATGTAGATTGTTCAGCTTGCAGGTGATGGTACATTTTCTTTTCCAGCATTTTTCCTCCAAACCCCAAAAGAGTGATCCACCTCATGGCTGCATTTTCTAGCAACAGGAGCACCTAAAATGCATTTAGATCCTGCAGAATGCTGAAATCACTGTTTGTTACTGTTTCTTGCTGCCAGTGCTGCTGCTCTGGAGGTCCAGGAGCTGTGTGCAGGGAGATGACATCACGCTGCCTCCTGCAAGGCACAATTAGGTCAAAATAAATATCCTCAGGTGAGTTCAGTAAGTAAGTTTTTCATCTGAAGCTGGGAAGGTTTGTGCTTCCAGTGCACAGTACTTGGGAGAAGGAGAAGCTGGGGGTGGGAGAACTGGCAGGACTTGGGTGTGCGTGGCTGAGCAAAGAAGATTTAGAGCAGCCTGTGGGCAGAAAGCTGGGACAAACCCTGAGTGTTGGTAATGTTGAAACCCAACTCCTCTGAGGCCATCCCACCCCCCTCAGCAGCACAGACCATGGCTTAATGCAGAGCAGAGACAGTGTGGCACCCAGGCTAGATTTATGATGGAAATGGGGCATATTGTCATTCAGAATGAAGGCTCAAGAGCTGAATTCTGAACGTTCTCTAACTGAAGAAAAAAGTGCCTTCTCATTTAGGAAGCTCAGCTTACAGTCAGATGAGGTTTGCACAGAACACTGAGTTTTTGTTAATTCATGCAAAAGTACAGCTTTGGGGCCTGCAGGATACCCTCAGCTCCCATTGCAAGAATTCACCACACTCTGTGGAATTGCAGCCTAGTGGAACAGAGATTAAACTGAACTTTATTAATTCAGAAAACAAATACACCTCTTTTTCGTTATCTTGACAAGCTGTAGATTTATTTCCCTTGTCTAGACTTAGGGGCTTTGGTTCCCCACCAGTGCCCCTGAGCCACCCCAAATGCTGAAGAACAAAAATACTTTCTCTACCACAGGACAGAGGATGTTTGTTTTAGGCTTTTAGTGACTTGAGCTGTTTCTGCTCTCATCCAAATATTATCAGCTGGGGAAAATAAAGTTCTGATTCAGGTTCTCATCTTGGAGTAAGTGGTGTGTTCAGTGGAGTCCTGTGTGAGTTCCTGCAGATGCCAGTCTGCTTAGGCTGGCTGGGTCCTATGGCTTTCCCAGCTCATTTTGAGGCGTCCTGGTGCCCCATCTGCCCAGCCTGAAATGGGCATTACCAGCTCCAAATGCCACTGGATGCAGCCCACAGCTTCTCACAGAAGTGAAGTTCTCTGGGTACAGCAGCATGGAAATGCATGGTGTAAGCAGGAGTGCTATTGAACACTTGTTATTTAACAGTCTTGTGGGACATAATCCTATCTTGTGGAGCCTGACAGTTCTGCTGTGGACAAATAGTTTAATTTTTTCTCCATCCTTACCCTGCAGCTCCGTTCTGAGCTTCCCCAGTTCGTAGGGTTTGTGCCTGGAACTGCTCCAGAGGTGGCTGAAATGATCCAGCCATGGTCAAACTCAGTCTCTGGGGCTGCAATGCCTTCCCTCCCCATGGGCCAGCTCCTCTCACACTCTGCTGGCCAGCACAGGTGGATCAGCAGATCTTGCAGGGCACAACTCCTCATGGCAGGCAGGCTGCACACTCCCCAGGGACCTGAGGACACTGCCAGGTGAACAGAGCTCATTTTTGCAGAGCTTCTGCAGGGCACAGGCTGGCTCAGGAGGTGCAGACAGTGCAGGAAACAGCAGCACTGGGCTGTCAGCCTGTCCCCATGGGTTTATATTGCAGGGATGACTTCATGGGTTCTCTTAGATGTATTAGCCAAGCAGGATGGCCTTTCTGCTTGCTCTTGTGAAGACAGAAATTGGGAATCTACAGGCAAATATACAAAATGTTTAGGCTAAGCAGTGGCTGGACTTTAATATCCATTTGCTGCTCCCAAAGAATAATGTCCAGTTGTGTGGCAGTGACATTTAGAGGGGCCTCAGTCAGTGTGTGCCCATCTGTCAGTGCCTGGGTCACTGAGCTGACAGAGCAGATAAAGCAGTGTGCTCCCCGTTTCACAGTGTGAACTGGAGTTCACTGCTATCCCATCTCCTGCCAAAGGTTATGCAGAGGGATTGTCTCAGGACCAGAACTGAACTCAGGGCTTGGATTCCCAAAGCTGTGCTTTAAACAGAATGGAGGTATGGCTCAGGAGAGGATCCAATGGCATGGCAGGATGCAGCCTGCCAGGCTCAGGCAGCACTGAACAGAGGCAGAGAAGTGCTGTGAGAGGGGAGGGCACCCAGAAGAGCCCTGGTGACAGCCAGGCTGAGCCCAGCAGCCACATCAGCTGTGGCTCTTGCACAGTTCTCCTGGAGATTTTTCCTGAGAAAACAGAGCAGAAATCAGCCAGGCTCAAACCAATCCCTCCAGCAGCATTCCCTCTGCTCCTGAGATTATTTTACTTTTATGGGTGCACTGGTGTGCTTTCAGCCAAGAAAGACTACAGCTCACAACTGAAATGTCTCTTCAGTGCTGCTGCAGTGAGTCTGGGACTGCAAACAGCCCACCCAGGCATGGGAAGGGGATTTGGCAAGGACTGGCATTTTAGGGAGAATCCACCTCCTGGCAGCCCTCACAACAGCAGCACCCTGAACTGTCTGGGGGTAGCAAGAGCAGGATCTGCCCATGCTGGGGTGTCCTGCTGCCCCACCAGCCACCCCATCCCTCACTTCCAGTGCTGGGTGCCAGCAGATTGCTCAGATTGTAGGGAAACATCACCAGGGATATCAGAGAGAATCCCAGACTGCTCTTTTCTGTGGGAAAGGACATTAAAGCTCATCTGGATCCATGCCCTGCCATGGGCAGGGTCACCTTCCCCTGGCCCAGCCACATCCATTCTGACCCAGAACACTTCCAGGGAGTTTCTGAAGGCTGTTCTGGGTTTTGTTGTGCCCTGCTTGGGGAGGGAGCATCCGCCTGTTGGAAAGGAGATTATGGGATTAAATCCCATCCCTCCAGCCTCTCCCATGAGCTGCATTTGGAGAAGGGGCACTGGGAAGGGGGAGGGCAGACTGGGAATGTGAGCAGTGCAGGTGTGGAGGCAGCAGAGTAAGGGCTGGGGAGGGATAAGGGGTACAAGACAAGGATAAAGGGTTCATGTATCATACAGGAGAGAGCACAGAGGGGTGGGAGGGTGCAAGGAACCTGCAATGGGCTGTGCTGCTCCAGCAGCAACTCCACAGGCCAAAGCTGCTGCCACTGTCATGCCAAACTGCCTTAGGGACCAAATCTGGCCAGCCCCCCTTCCACTCATGGGGAATCACATCTCATTCCAAAAGACATTTCAGGCCACTTTCTCTTGAAATTATTTCTTTCAAATGAAATGGGCAGGGAGGAGCCAGAGTCCTTTATTATAATTCATGCAACTCCCTTGAGTCTTGCTCATGCCAGACATATGAATTCACAAGTTATTTGATAAATTGAGTAATCTCTTCTTTCAGGAAGCAATTTCTGACAGATTTTGATGTGGGATATCATCTGGAGACTTGTTAAGGTTTTATTGTTCTCAAGGAAATAGAGATTTTAGTTGTTTTCTCTTTATGAAATCTGGGCTCATTGCTTTGCCCAAGAACTTGGGCTCCAAATCGAAATTAATTTTCAGTAATAGTTCTGTGCAAGAAGGAAGAAAGTTTTGTGTATTGATGGATTCAGACTGAGGTCGGAATTTGGTAGGCCAATTTGCATGCTGAAGGGAAACTAATTAATAAAAGTGAAACATCACATTTTCCTATCAATAATTTTTTGAGTTCTTGTGCACTTTTTTTGAGGCATTAAAGAACTACAGTGTTCCTCCAAATGAACACTTTGTTTCACCAAAAATACAATTTTCAGGGTTTTTTCTTTTCCACTGGAAGACCAAAAAGAAATGTTTGGGGTTACAATGTCTTGCTTACATTTTTTTTATTTTGGAGGGTCAAATTCAAAACTCCCTCTCTGGTATGGAAAGGTGCCCTCTTGGCTTTGAAAGTGCTTGTTGTGGTGCCTCAACAGGCAGGGGTGGGAGCCCTTGCTGTCACCAGTTGTCTGGTTCATTGTTTCAGCTCCAAAGGTGACTGATGTGTCAGCAAGGAGGATGGCTGTCATGAATATGCACAGCAAGAGATG
This sequence comes from Illadopsis cleaveri, assembly GCA_013399915.1. Taxonomy (NCBI): domain Eukaryota; kingdom Metazoa; phylum Chordata; class Aves; order Passeriformes; family Timaliidae; genus Illadopsis; species Illadopsis cleaveri. The sequence continues at coordinate 213,428 of VXBB01012710.1, forward strand.
CAGCTGCTCCAAGCAGCTCAAAGTCAGGCTTAAAAAAAAAATAAATAAAATAAAACAACCCTCTGCCTTCACCTCCTCCCAAAAAACCCAAATTGAACAACCTCCTGACGCTGTTTTACACCACGATGACAGACTGAGCTTCAGAAGGCTGAAAATGACTCCTTTATTTCTGGGATGTGTCTCCCTTATATACTATTCTACACAGACCAATTCGATTGGTGACACAAAGACAAACCTCTTCACTCACATTGCTCAGACCAGAGGGACATCAAGGAGAAGTCCCTCCTAGGGAAAGGAATGAATAACAAAGTTACAGTTACAAAAACATTTCTCCTGTTCACAGAAAATTCCCTGGGAAAAGAATTTCAGAAAACCAGAATATCTCAGGGATGAACCAGGGTTACACTCCTTCTTCCCTTGCTCCTGTTCTTGGGAGAGGGGCACAGAGAGGCAGCAGAGCTTGTACCCTTTGGAGGCCAAGGTGGGATGGGAGCTCCCTGTGTCTGAAGGTCACCACCTGCATCCTGCAAATGCCACTGCAAGGGGATTGCCTCTGTGTAGCCCTGGTTCCGTGCCTGAGGTGTTTTNAAAGGAGTCATTTTCAGCCTTCTGAAACTTGGAGTCTGTGTCATTGTGGTGTACAACAGCGTCAGGGCGTTCCATGGCTGTTCCCTGCACCCCAAGCACAGGCAGCTGTGGTGCTCTGCAGGAAGGGGTTTCCAGAGGAGTTCTGCCATGTGGATCTTGTCTGGCACTGTCCTGGCAGGGAAGCACTGATGTTCCCATCTGGCAGCCCACAGGGAAGGCTGGTGTCAGCTTCATGTTCAGGGGGCAAAGGGAAGAGCCTCTGGGGTGTGGGCTGGCAACCATGGAGGAGACAGCTCCATTCTCTTGCCATAAAAAACCCATTTTCAGTCCAATTACCCAGAAAATGTGGGTTTAAAAGGCAGTTGCTCTGTGGGGAAAAAGCTAAGAAATTGAGTGAGTGGAAAATTCCTCTGGAAATGTAATGTGAGGCAAATTCCCATAGTGATATGAAGTTATTTTTGTAAAGATATGGGTTGATTGTTTCTTTCCTGCAGATTTTTCCAAGGGGCTCTGCCTGTGTTCTGGAGAACTATTGTATCTCCCAGTGAGCTTTATCAGAAAGGACATGAGAAGCAGTCATAATGAGAATTAATAAGTTTCTGCTGATTAGTAAGGAATGCTCTGGACTTGTTGGACACAGTGGAATTAGTAACAAGTTAATCCATCAAATCTGAGGCCAGCACCAGTAACTGACTCTTCCAGATGGGGACACATAAAGATGAAGAATAATTTGCTGAAGGCCACTGGAAAGTTAAGAGCAGAGTTGAGATTCCCCTCTATGAGTCAGAGGACCTTCAAAATACTTCCACTTGCTGTAGAAAAGGAATAATCCCTTGGATCCCTCCTGAATTTATGCCATGGAGAATGAAGGACTCCAAACCATATCCCACATCCTCTGTGCTCTGAGCTTGATGGTGCTCTGTGTGCTTGAGATGCAGCTTTTCTTCAGCAGGACTGATGGTGTTTTACACTACAGACTCTGAAATTCAGAAGGCTGAAAATGACTCCTTTATTTTTGGGGTGTGTCTCCCTTTTATACTGTTCTACACAGACCAATTTGATTGGTGACAAGAAGACAAACCTCTTCACTCGCATTGGTCAGAGCAGAGGGACATCAAGAAGAAGTCCCTCCTGGGAAAAGGAATAAATAACATAGCACAGTTACAAAAACATGTCTCTTGTTTACAGAAAATTCCCTGGGAAAAGAATTTCAGAAAACCAAAACATCTCAGGCATGGAACCAGGGCTACACAGAACATCCTTGTCTGGAGAGCCTGGCTCTCTGGGAAGACCAGCTGTGCCTGGGGATGCCACAGCAGCAGAGATCAGCCCCTGGGAGCTGCTCTCTCCTGGGCAGACACGGCCCCCAGGGCACTCATCCAGCACATCTCAGGGCTCTGGGGGTGTCAGTGTGCAGGAGCAATTGGTAGGTCTGGATGAGCCCCTCAGGCACTGGTGTGTTTTCCCCAGGTATTTCAGAGCTCCACTACAGCTGATTTCCAAGGGCATTGAGAGCTCAAGTGCCTTTTGAGAATAGGAGACTGTGTCTCTCTTTGCTCCTATGTGAAATGGAAGTAAGAGCACTTCATCACACTCCTGTGTGAGACTGCATTAAAGACATCAAATGCTACAGGAACAAAGGACCATAAATAACAACTTTGCCTTTTTGTGACAGCCACCAGCAGGTACCAGCAGCAGAAACTTGCTCTGAATTCCAGCCAGCCCCATCCAGGGGTTTCTGCCTTACTTCTGATTTTAGCAACAACTATTTGGTCAGTTTTACCTGTTTGGCCTTTTGTGGATGTTTGATGGGAGACACAGAGGACTCTTCCTCCCCTTTGGGTGTGAGTTTATGATGAGCAATGCTTGACCAGTGCAGCATCCCTGTGCGGATGACTTAACCAAAGCCAAAACCTCGTGTGGCTCCACTCTGCTGCTGTGGTCAAGTGTTGTCTGAGCCAGCAACAGCAGCAAAACTCTTCAGTTCTTGTATCCACTGCTCTGTTCTTTGTGAAGAATATCAGGGGTCCTTTTGATTTGAATAAAATCTATAAAATCATGGACAAAGAACCTCTAGTTAAAGTTAGAAAGTGGTGTGTTTTATTTCAATGTCAGGTGGCACGGGAATAATCTCCTAAATATCCCAGTCAAGTCACAAAGTTCTGGCCCTCTATTTATTTACCAAAGTCTTGCATTCTCAACAATGCTTATGCATATGCATAATCTCAGCACCTCCTATTCTCCACTTTGTATTAAATGAGCCCAAAGTCCTTTACATCTGTACAATTCTTCTCTCCAGTTGGGTCAGTGGTCTCTGAAATGGATCAGTGATCTTGAAAGATGAAGGCAGAGACGTCTTCCTCACAGTGACCTTTCTACCTTTATATTGCTGGCAGGCCTGTGTGACCTCTTGGCATAGTCCAATCTTCTCTTGGTTGGTTCCAATTAGTTTCTGTGTCTAGGTGCCATCACAATTTCAATGATTACAATGGTCTATCTCATTTCCTTTTACAAACACAACTAAAACAAGCAAATCCATGCCCTGGCTTAAACATCCAATAATTATTAACTCGTCTCTACTCTTCTAACTTAAATCCTAATCAATACAAGTTGCCTCTACCCTTAGCTAAAATCTTAATTCTTTAAATTCTTAACTCGCTTTGGCTGGGCTGGATTTGAGGCAGCATCAGACTGGATACAAGAGTTAGAGAAGTGCCTGCAAAACGAATATAATATAATGACATGATCCAACATGAGGACAGCGAGTTAGAGAGAGCCATGACAAGTGCAGGTGGAGTCAGAGCAGTGTCTGTGGTTGGAGAGCTTTGGTTCCCTGGCAGAGCAGGATTGTGAAGAAGGTTTGGGGAATTCCTGCCTGTAACCACAGCAAGAAATCCACTCTCTCAGCTGATGGAGAAAACCAGGGCTGCAGCTGGGGACAGGCAGGTAACTCTGTGCTTCTGACTGAAGGTGTAGCACTGGCACTGCCTGGAGGACCAGGAGAGCAACAATTAAGCACTAAAGATCATCTAATAAGAGAGGTACAAAACCCTCTTTGTCCCCCAGCAACTCTGCTCTAGGCACCTGCTTGATATCAAAGAAAGCTTCCAAAACTGGAAGCTAGCAAAAGAGGTGGAAAGCAGGAAGAAAAGAAGCATTGTTGTCAAAGCTGACATTAATTTGCATTCTCAATTCAGTCTCACAAATGGCTCTTGGGGGTAATGAGTTACCTGAATCAACCCTTATTGAGGATAGGAACTGTTTATTAATTATAATGCATAATAGCCTGAATGGCTTTGAGAAGGTGCCCTTTTGCTTTGTGTCTGCTGGAAGCAAAGCAGAATTCCTGGTGGCACTTTTCTAAATAATGTGATTTGCAGTAATGATGTGAGGCTGTAGGGAGGTTCCTTTCATTCATGAGCAATAGCCATCAGTCTTCATTTGATAATGCCTCACCTCCACCCCTCTTCTCCCTCTCCTTGCTTTTCTGTGGAGGAGATTGTTCATGACACTCAAAGCAGCTAATGGTGTTTAACACCTATGCCAAGGAGATGTAACCAGAAATACAGAGAATGAGCCAGGCTTAGCACCAGTGGTAAAGATTGTGACTCTTTAAAGATTTGTTCCTAATTTGGACACATAACTGGCCTTTTGTCAGAGAAGGGGCCAGCAGTGCCCCCTCAGAGGGTGGGTGGAGGTTCTCAGATCCCCTGGGAAAGAGGCATGAAAATGCAAGGAAATCAATGTTTCACCACCAGGGAAGCAATGGCATTCAAATCTTCACAGGATACGTGTGAGCTTTCTGGAGAAGGTGCAGTCCTGAAGTGTTCAGGGGCCTCTTGTGGCCCTGGGAGTGCAGACACAGGAACTGAGGGTCACAGGGGCCATGTGCCACCAACACACAACCAAACCAACTCAGCACAGCCTCACATCCCTGTGCAGAAAGAATTGAAGAACAGAATTGACTCAGAGAAAGGGAAGCTACCAAGGATGACTTTCTAATTAAATAATGGCAGTTAATTCATTTCTGCTGTCTTTTCTTCCCAAAATCTGGCAGATGTGCAGAGAGACTCCCATACTCCAAGGTGCTCCCTCTGCCAGGGAGACAGAACCCTTGGGAGCATTTCTGCTCCTGAAGATCTGTGTCTGGTGCTGTTAGAGATGTGCTGGCAGACCCTGCCAGGTTCCCAGCTGGTGTTTAAGAGGGTTCAGGTCTCTGTGGGGTCAGTGCCATGTCTGACTGTTGCCAGGGTTGCCCTATAGAGAGAGTTGGGTCGAAGCAA